>CM052798.1:19024859-19112859 GCA_028533885.1 Nasua narica | reverse complement strand
ACTGGGTGTGGTGCATGAACAATCAATCTTGTAACACTGAAAAAATAAAATAAACATATTTGGGGGAAAAAGTGATGAAAAGGAAAAGAACATATGGATAGGTGATATATGTATAGAAAAACAGATTCATTTATAATGACATTATCTCTTTAAGCAAGATGGGATACAGCAAAACAGTAAAAATGTAATCAAAAATAGTTCAGCAAGCTACTGATAACTAACAGTGAAGAAGGCTGACGGGAAACAGGAGACCATGAAATCAAAGAGAAAAGAGTGGTTAAAAAACAGCCAAGGACAGTTCTTCAAACTGTTAACATAGAACTACCATATGACCAGCAATTTCACTCCTAGGTATATTTCCAGGAGAAATGAAGACATATGTTCACAACAGCATTATTCATAATATTCAAAAAGTGAAAGTCACACAAATGTCTCTTAGCTGATGAATGAATAAATAAAATGGGGGGAGTGAAATAGATAAAGATTAAGAGTAAGAGGCACAAACTTGCAGTTATAAAATAAGTCATGGCTGGGCGCCTGGGTGGCTCAGTTGGTTAAGCAACTGCCTTTGGCTCAGGTCATGATCCCGGAGTCCCGGGATCGAGTCCCACATCGGGCTCCCACCTCCATGGGGAGTCCACTTCTCACTCTGACCTTCTCCCCTCTCATGCTCTCTCTCACTCTCTCTCTTTCCTAATAAATAAATAAATAAAATCTTTAAAAAAATAAAATAAGTCATGGAGATGAAAAGTACAGCATAAGGAATCAATAATATTACAATAAATAAGACTGTATAATGAAAAATGGTCATTACAGTTATGGTAAACACTGAGTATTGTACAGAATTATTGAATGTTGTACACCTGAAACTAATATAACATTGTATGTTAATCAGACTTCAATTTTTAAAAACTGAATAAAAATTAAAAATAAAATGTAATACATCCATACAGTGTAATATTATTCAGCAAAAAAAGGAATGAGCTATTGATACATACTACCATGTGGATAAATCCTGAAAATTCTAAGTGAAAGAAGTTCTATATATAAAATGTCCAGAATAGGCCAATCAATAGAAACATAGTGGGGCAAAAAAAAAAAAAAAAAAAGAAACATAGTGGGGCACCTGGGTGGCTCAGTGGGTTAAGCCTCTGCCTTCGGCTTGGGTCATGATCTCAGGGTCCTGGGATCGAGCCCCGTATCGGGCTCTCTGCTCAGCGGGGAGCCTGCTTCCCCCTCTCTCTCTGCCTGCCTCTCTGCCTACTTGTGATCTCTCTCTCTCTGTGTCAAATAAATAAATAAAATCTTTAAAAAAAAAAAGAAAAGAAACAGTTAGTGGTTGCCTAGTACTGGGGTTGCAGAGTAGGGAATGGGGATTGACTGCTAATAGGTTTGGGGTTTCTTTTTGGGAACACAAAAGCGTTCTAAAATTATAATGATGGCTCCAAAACCCTGTAAACATACTAGAAAACACTGGATTATACTAGAAATGTATGGTATATACATTTATACCATAAATTGTATAGTATGTTAATTATACCTCAAAAAAAAACCTGTCAAAAAAAATAAAAGCCAAGGTCAAAACATACTTGTCAAAGTACAAGCTGGATTTTAAGGGAATGTCATCTAAAATAGTAATAATAATAATAATTAGTTTCTACTTAAGTGTCCACTATGTGCTAGGTACTATGTTAAGCATATTACATTTTACAGTTGACTCTTAAACAACACGGGTTTGAACTACACAGGTCCACTTATATGTGGATTTTTTCGATAAATACAGTACTGTAAGTGTATGTTCCCTTCCTTATGATTTTCTTAATAACATTTTCTTTTCTCCAGTTTACTTTATTATAAGAATCTCATATATAATACATATAATACACAAAATATGTGTTACTCAACCATGATTCTATTGGTAAGGCTTTTGGTCAAGAGTAGGCTATTAGTAGTTGAGTTTTGGAGAGTCAAAAGTTATACGTGGATTTTAGACTGTGCAAGGGTTCAGTGTCCCTAACCCCCAATTTGTTCAAGGGCCAACCATTTCTAAACTTTTCAGTAGTTCTAAAAAGTAGGTTTATATTGTTAAGTGTTGTATAAATTTAACAGATAAAGAAACTGAGAAACAGGAAGGATAACTTCCCCAATTATACACAGCTAATCAGTATCAGAGCCGGGATTCTAAACCAGGTCTGTGACTCCAAATGGCTTTGACCCTAATACTCTTTGGCTATCTTAGAAACAAGCTCAGGAACCTTGTATCAATAGCCTAGTTCCATATCCTCTTCCAGAATTACCAGTCTGTGATACAAAGGCTGGCTCCTTTAACATTTAAACTCAGCCTGCCCAGGGCAGCAGCTGTTGCATCCTGATCACACCACGCTATGTTTATCACCACTGTTCTCGGCCAAACTTTGGACCTGACCGAGTACTAGAAACTCCTCAAGCAAAACTCTGAGATAAAATTACAACAAACGAATAGGTAACTCCTTAGGTATCACATGGTGTTAAGAATTAAAGAGTGGAAAGGGAGTATTTACTGAGAGTTATTTTGTGCCCAATTACTGAACTATGATCAGAGAGTATACAATCTGAGGTAAATGATTAAAATGAAATCCCCCTCCCACCTTTACCCCCAAATCCCTCTACTGTTTGTGTTTTTCTTCAGTGATTGGTAATTAGATATTGTATGGGTAACTGTGATCTCCCCTAAGGGCTGTATAGACCTGGTGTTGATCACAAGCAAGAAATAGGTCTTCTCTCAGATGCCAACCACAGGCTGCAAGATAGAGAATCCCTTTGTCCTCTGAGTCTTCTCCTGTGGGTTTAGAACTATCTGGATATGCTGCTGGTGGCACTCCCAAGTAGAAGAGTTAGAGATGGCTTCTGCCACTAGAAGATAGGTATATGTGATAGAGTCAAGAAGGGAGGTATTCCAATAAAAGACACAAATTGAAAAGGAATTTTATCTTGTGAGCTAGATTATATCAAAGCATACTAGTAACTTGTGTTTATTTCCCTTTGGTATCTCCTAGCCTTTAGTAAAGTACTAAATGTTCCAGCCTGGTCTCAGCTGTGTACTTCAGAAATATTAAGAGAAGACTCACCTTTGGGACAGAAAATTAAAGAGAAAGCAATACTCCCTGAGGTCAGCAAGGCATTCCTCAGAAGGTGAATCTTTGGGAACAAAAGTCCTTGCTGTGAGCTCCAATTATTATCCACCCCCATGTGCAAAATCTCCTTCTAAAACCAACTTTGGAGTGTTCCTGGCTTTTATTTATTAAAATAGAAAGCAGGTTTTTTTCCCTATCAAAAACAACCGTACTGTAAACCCAGGTCTATCTGATTCCAAAACTCCTCTCTTATTGGCTGCTACATCACACTGCCTCCGAAATACTATTAATAGAAAACTGTTCAGCAAGAGTATGGGAGAGAATCATTTAAGAAAGGAGAAGGAAGGAAGAAAAGGCAGGTAGAAGAGGGAAGAAGAAAAAGGGATAGAGGAAGGGATTTCACCAAAGCAATAAAAACTCATTGTGAATTGAATGTCAAACATGGAAATATTTACATTTAATATATGTACTTAGTCAGCATATATGGACAGTAGTACCTGATCTGTAGCTAGCATTTGATATGTGTTAATTCCCTTCCTTGGGAACAAAGACAAGAACTAACTAGAAAAATGCTGTTTTAAGTTTTGGCTTTTGAAGAAGTTCAAAGTAACAATATTAGAACAGATATCCAACAAAAACAAAAAAAAACCTCTATATTTCCTTACTGAAAAATTATTCCATAGGTAATAAGAACCCAGAATTGGGGTGACTATAAAGTTATATATCAGTTTGCTATTCAAATAAAGGGGAGGAACACACTCAGTTCTCCAATATGTTTAAATGCAGAAATATATGCAAATTCATGAGTCCACTAAACTGTACAATCATTTGCTTTTTTATTATATTATGACAATAAAGTATTTCTTTTTGTATCTGCTAAAAGTCACAACGATTCGAGGCACTTCAGGTTTCAGGTGGCTTGTGTATAAGCTCCCCTGCAAAAATACCCTCCCAACGAACATCAGCCAAACCCCTTCCTGTTTTTCAACCTCTTCTGTTTACTTTCACATCTGCTGCAAAAGATAAAAGCAACAATGGGGACATCGACCACATGATCGTGTCCTACTAACCCGGAAACAAAGTTATGAAACCAGAGTTGCTGTGAAATGGGTCTTTAGAAAACTCACACATGGGCTTAAAAATGTTACAGTGTAAGTCTGAATCAAATCCAAAGATCACCACTAGACAAAACCATATATTCATTTCTGTATAGCTATATTATATTTATTTACACATAATGATCACATAGACACATAGAGACACAATTTAAGTAGAAAAAAGATATGGGCCAAGATGCAAAAACTATTCTTAACCATAGATTATTTCCCATCTCCATGAGGCCATGTCTTATCAAGAGGAAAAGGGACCTAACACTTACTGAGTATCTGCAGGTAACAGGCACACAATAACGTTTGTTTTTCTTTGTCATTACCATGTATTCCATGTAATGTAGGTATGATCCTCGTTTTACAGAAGAAGAAACTAAGCCATGGAAAAGTACTTTCACAAGAGCACAACCATTAAGAAATCATTAGCTTTAACAGAAGGCCTGTATCCTGATCTCTTCTCCACTTGCTCATAGGCATACTGAGTAAGCAAAGGTACAGCCTTAAAAATGTGGCTTTGAAGACAATTTTCACTTGTTAGTTGCGCAACTTTGTACAAGTTACTTAACTTTTTAACCTGCTACTTGAAATGTGAAATGGGATTAATCACACCTGCAGCAGAGGGGTTGTGGTTAGGTTTAAATGCAAAAATAATGGCTAACATTTGTCTAGTGCCAAAATTCTAACTGCTTTACATATATTAGCTCATTTAATCATTATAACAACCTTAAAAGGTACAAATATTTTTATCATCTCCATGTTATATAATAAACATTGAGGTACAGAAATTAAGTAATTTTCCCAAGGTCACCAACTAAAGAGTGACACAACTAGAATTTAAAACCAGGCATTCTAGCCCTGGAGCTCATACTCTTTAACACCTATGTCATATCTATAAAACAAAGAACTCAGCTCACAATAGGTCATCAATAAATACTAGCATTATTATTTTATAGGTTTTATTCTGTACTTTTCCCCATAACTACATTTCTTTCCACAACACAATGGCTCTACTCATACGTTTTTTGTGCATGCCGTCATTTCTACTAACACTAGATCATTACACTTCCTGAAGACAGGGGTCACGTCTTCTACATTTTGTGATAACATACACCCACAAGGTCCTGTTCATTGTGCAAAATCAATTAATACCCAAGAAATGAATGAACATGCCATTCCTCTGCTCAAAATCCTCCCAAGAATTGTCTCAGAAAAAAAAAAAATGCAAAGTCTATAGCATAGCCAACAAGGCTCTACATGAAATGCTTCTTCTTCGACTTCAACTTTTCTGAACTCAACTCCTACCATTTTCCCCTAGATCACTTTGAGCCCACCACACTAGCTTACTTAATGTTTCTCAAACACACCAAACATGCTTAACCTTTCTGCTGATTGTTCTTCTGCCAGGAATGCTCTTCTCTATAGAAAGCATTCAGGACTCTGCTCAAAAGCCCCCTTACCAAGAGGTCATCTCTGACCACTCTATCTACTATCTAAAGTATCCACCCTACCTCCCTCTTTACCCCCTTATCAGCTTTCCCTGATCCTCACAAAAATCTTTTACTCTACCCCTGATTTGTATACATGTTTATTATCTGTTCTCTCCAACTAAAATGTAAGCTCCTGAAGAACAGACACTTCTTCTATTCTATTTTATTCACCGTGTGTCCCAATGCAATTAGGACAGTGCTTGGTAAGTAGCAGATGATCTGGGTGGCTCAGTCAATTGGGTGACTGACTCTTGATTTCGGCTCAGGTTACGATCTCAGGGTCCTGGGATTAAGCCTCATGTCAGGCTCTGCACTCAGCGGGGAATCGGCTTGAGGATGCGCTCTCCCTCTGCCCCTCCCCACTTGCTAAAATAATTAAATCTTTAAAAAATAGCAGATGAATGTTGTGATGAGCACTGGGTGTCATATGCAACTAATGAATCATTGAACACTACGTCAAAAACAAATGATGTACTATATGTTGGCAAATTGAACATAATAAAAAAGTTTTAAAAACAGATGATTGATGTTTATTAAATTAATAAATAGTAGATGTATTAGCTATCTATTCTTATACAACAAATTATCCCCAAAACAGGGCACCTGGCTGGCTCAGTCAATGAAACATACAGCTCTTGATCTTGGGGTTGTAAATTCAAGCCCCATACTGGGTGTAGAGATTACTTAAAAATAAAAGCTCAAAAAAAAATTACCCCCAAAACTTGGTGGTTTAAAACAACAAACGTTTATTATTTCAATTTCTGTGGATCAAGAATTCAAGCATGACTTAGCTGGGTGCCTTTGGCTCAGGGTCTCTCATGATGTTGTAGTCAAGTGTCAACCACATTTGCATTCAACTCAAGGCTCAACGCTGCCTGAAGAATCTACTTCCGAGCTCACTCACATGGCTGTTATCAGGCCTCAAAGATCTGCTTACAAGCTCATTTACACTGCTGCTGACAGACTTGGTTTCTCACCACATAGGTCTCTATACAGGCCTCTACATTCTTGGGTTATGGCAGCTAGTAATACAAGTGATGGAATGAGAGCCCAAGATGAGAGGGACCAAGACAAAAGCCAGAAACATTTGTAACCTAGTCTTGGAAGTAACATCCCACCACTTGTGCTGTATTCTATTCATTAGAAGTTAAGTCACCAGGTCCAGGCCACACTCAAGAGGAAGAGATTATACAAGGGCATGAATACCAGGAGGCAGGAACCACTGGGGACCACCTTAAAGGTTGCCTACCACAATAGGCATAATAAAAGTCCAAAAACCAAACAAAACAGAAATACCTTGCCCTTTGGCCACCTAATATATTCTTTAGTACATTTATTTATAATTGATACTATGGTCTCTATGTAATCATTCACCCCAGTGCTAGTCTTTTTGGTCCTACAAACACCAGAGTTCATTAATGGTCATATCAGAGACAGACAACTAGCAAGAATAAGTCAACAAAAATAGCATCTGAAAAGAAGGAATTATGGGATGAATCTTGCTAAGTAGGTGACAATCTCTTAAAATAGGGACTGGGTATTGGGGTGCCTGGTTGGCCTAGTTAGTTGAGTGTCCAACACTTGATCTCAGCTCAGATCTGGATCTCAGGGTTGTGAGTTCAAGCCCTACGTTAGGCTCCATGCCATACACACACACACACACTAACAACCAATATATATTATATATATAATTATATATCAATATATATAATATCAGCCAATATTCAATCCATATATGTAGTTGCTATTATGGAAATATTGTTAATTTTCTTAGGTATAATAATGGTATTGTAGTTATGTAGGATTAAGTGTTTGTAGGACATGCATAACAAAGTGTTTTAGGAGTAAAGTGTCATGGTATCTGTGACTTATTTTCCAAAAAAATATGACACACACACATATACAGAGAGGCAATCAGAAGCAGTCAGAATTACAACCCAAGTCGTAAATCTTAATTATCCCGGGACGTCATATTCTCACTATACATCTATATGTCTAGTGTGTCCCCTATGTTATGTATCTAGCTATTGTACCATACAATATCTGTGTTTGGAGGATAAGGATGAAAATAAAAGACACGGTATTGACCCTCTGATCCTCAGAAGCTGGCAATCTCATTGGGGAATAGTAATTTCATATACAAAGTAAAACAACACACAACTGGGCACCTGGGTGGCTCAGTCTGTTAACCATCTGCCTTTGGCTCAGGCCATGATCCCAAGGTCCTGAGATCGAGGTCTGCATCATGCTCCCTGCTCTGCAGGAAGTCTGCTTCTCCCTCTGCCCCTCCTCCCATTCATTCTCTCAATCTCTCTCTCTCTTTCTCAAATAAATAAATAAAATCTTTTTTAAAAATTTTTTTAAAAACCCACACACACAAATCTGATATATAACAAATAAATGCTGCAAGAGTTCAGAAAAGGATACCAATAAACCTTCAGAGAATAAATATCTTTGAAACCTCTTTCCTCTAACAGGTTTCTTGTTGGCACCCTTTCCCTTAAATACATCTCCTTTACTTTATCTACTTGGCAACAACCCACTGATTATTTCCTACCTTTTAACAAAATTATCTGGAGACCATCTAAAAATAAAACACATGTGTTGCCTGTTTAGAACACAGGATATGATTTTTAAAATAAAATACTATTTACATTTTCACTGGAGAAAAAAAAACACTAAATATACTATGTGCATTTTTTTGGCCTTCAAAAGCAACTATGTTATTTCAAGAGTTGAGGATGCCAGAAAGCTTGAAGATTTAAAAATAACTTCACAAAGAGCTCATTTCCAACACCAGATGGAAAGAAATTACTCTAAAGACACACGTGTGGGAGGACATATATACAACATCATATGACACCATGAGAAAGGTTTATATAATTACATAATATCATCAAAATTAGCAGGACTTACAGGTAGTAAGTTAGGTACAGTGTCAATTCTCTGAATCATTAAAAAAGATAAAAGGGCAAGAAACAGCAAGTGGGTGGTAGCCAAAAAAAAAAAAAAGCCTCTTTAAGATCCCTTCTTAAGATCTTCTTCTAAGATCCCTTGAGTTCCTATTATATACTGAAATGGTTGACAGGTAAAATTTTCAGAGCTTGGGGTTTCTGGCTGGCTTAGTTGGCAGAGCATGCAACTCTTGATCTCAGGGGCTGTGGGTTCGAGCCCCATGTTGCAGAATTACTTAAAAATAAAATCACTTAAAAATAAATAAAAAACAAAAAATAAAAATTAAAAATAAATAAAATTTGAGGGCTTAAATCCTTGGAGCTCTTGACAGTTCTGCCTGTACTTACATGGTCAAAACTAGACAGAAACAAAGTGAAACAGTTCTCACTTAAATATATGTAGGACTTCAAATTGGTAAATGAAAATATTTGAGGGGCGCCTGGGTGGCTTAGTGGGTTAAAGCCTCTGCCTTCAGCTCGGGTCATGATCTCAGGGTCGTGGGATCGAGCCCCGCATCGGGCTCTCTGCTCAGCAGGGACCCTGCTTCCCCCCCCACCTCTGCCTGCCTCTGTGCCTACTTGTGATCTCTCTCCTCTCTGTCAGATAAATAAATAAAATATTTAAAAATATATATATATATATATTTGACATATAGGGGTGCCTTGGTGGCTCAGTCGTTAGGTGTCTGCCTTTGGCCCAGGTCATGATCCCAAGGTTCTGGGACTGAGCCCAGCATCAGGCTCCCTGCTTGGCGAGGAATTGGCTTCTCCCTCTCCCTCTGCCTGCTGCTCCCCCAATTTGTGCTCTCTCTCTCTGTCAAATAAATAAGTAAAATCTCAAAAAAAATTTGACATATAAATTAAAATGGCAATTCTTTATAAGATGATGTATTCAAAGATATACTGTTAAGATCTCATTGTATTAAAATGATTTAAATAGGGTTCTTTAATTTATATAAGCATTAAGTAATAGCTGAATAGCAATCACAACTCAAACTTGACACAGTACTATATATTCACAAATTACCAAGAGCTTACATTTCTACTTCACTTATGGGTCACAGGCTTAAATTTAATCAATTCAAAATAACCCTATGCTTTAATGTTATTAAATCACTGAGAATTCTTCAAAACTCTTCTAAAATAACTTTTTTATGACAATGCAGATATTATCAAAATAGAATATAGAAGGTTTCTGAATGAATATTAATGTAGAAAGTATTTAAACCTCAGTCCGTGTTGTATCCAGTGCTCCAGTTTAGACATATAGAGTACCTACCAAAAGTTGGTTTGGATTAGGATACTTTTTGTAGAGGATGGAAGGCACAAGAAGCAGGCAAGCTGCATTTATAAATCAAAATTAACTTCAGGAGTAAATATTATATCTTATTTTATTTTATCTTACTATTTCCACCTATTTCCAAAAAAACTGCAGTGTTCCTGTTTCTATTATTAGATAATATTATTAGAGAACAGAATTATACATATACATTGAATATATAGAAAAAGAATTAGATAATATTAATGGAGCATCTACTGCTTCTTCCAATCTTATTTAGCAATATAAATATTTAGTCACAGTTCCTACTTATTCCATCAGACAGTTTTGCCTCTTCCTACCCACTCTGCCAAGATTACTTTAACCCTATTCAGGGCTCCACTCCACATAGCTAAGAAACAATTTTAATTTCTACAAAGAGAGATTCTCTTGAGAGCTGAATGACAGAAGAAGGCCTAAATTAATTCGGTGGCAGTGACATAAAGAACCCCCAGCTATGAAAGGGAGACAGCAATAAATAATCACAGTTTAATGCATATAGCTTTATCCTGGAGATAATCAAGAGATAACCGCAATAGGAGACTGGTCTTAATAAGTGCAATAACAAAACAACAAAACAGACATGATGCCAGAATGGCTCTGCAATTTCATATACAAGAGACTTTTAAGGGTAGCATATTTATTTAGGGTGACTTTGGAGGAAGCTGATAAAGATTAGGAGATAGGGTATATTAAAGTCTCTCCAAGTCATTCCTTGAATTGTATTGACCACTCCTAATATTGGTATTTTGCTTTTCTTTAAAGTCCAAAAAGCTAGCCAATTTATTTTCAAATACTTCAAGGTGGATACAATCCCATTTAAATAAAAAATAATTAACAGGGGCGCCTGGGTGGCTCAGTGGGTTAAAGTCTCTGCCTTCGCCTCAGGTCATGATCTCAGGGTCCAGGGATCAAGCCCCACATCCGGCTCTGCTCAGCGGGGACCCTGCTTCCCCCTCTCTCTCTGCCTGCCTCTCTGCCTACTTGTGATTTCTCTCTCCCTGTCAAATAAATAAATAAAGTCTTTAAAAAAATTAACAAAAATAAGTATAAACAGACTTTCATCATAATCAGATCCTCTCCCTAAACTTTCCTAAAACCAACATGTGAAGTAATGTCAGTGAGGCAGTTAATTCTAAAGAAGATCAGCACTCAAAATATCAAAGCTCTCCTTTCTAATGCCTTCGGTTTCTCAATACTGTTCATTGCTATAGCTCCATTAATATTTCTCATTGTTTATCCACTAAATAGCAGCAGATTAAATCAAAATACTAATTTAACTCAGTGTGTACACCACAGTATTTGTTACACGGCATTTTACTAAACATCCCATGTATCTACTCATAAAAAAGACACACAGTAAGCCACCAATGACATACGACCTTAAATAAAAAGCAAAAATTAACATATATATTTAGAATCTGGCTCTTCTCACCTAAAAGCTATTATAAATGCAATGAATCGATTATCTTCCAAAAATTCCAGATTCTCTACATAAATAAGGCCCACAACTGACAAATTCAGAGGCTTCTTTTAAAAGTTTTTAAGTTTCATCATTGAGGGTATGAGAGAAAAAAGCAAAGTTGTTCTTAAGAAAAAAGTTCTTAAAATTATTATTGCTTAGCTCACAAATAAAATAAGGTGATTCTATTCTCAAGCAATAGAGGGAAAAACAAGTTCTTTAGAGGTAGGGATGAATCTGCATCTGAACATGCCATGTGACCTATCACGAATTTGATAAGACTCTTGGAAAAATAAACCGGCAGCACTTGAGCTGGCTAGCTCCTTAGATAACAGGGAAACAGATTGTGGTCTAAACATGTGCTCTTCTTGATTTCAGAACCAAATTCAGCACCCCCCCATAGCCATTGAGATACTAAGGTTATAAAATCAGATCACAAATATTAAATTGGATTTGGACATTCAGAAAACAATATATGCAAGCCCTACCCCATACAAATTATAGACCATATATTTTTAAATCACAATCTATGAATGTGCATATCAAAATACCTGCAGAGAATTCAAGAATCCTGTGACTTTTAGCCAACACTTCTGACAGACTGAACTCTGAAGCTTTCTTAGCAAAAGTAGGAAGGAAGCCAAATAACACTGTAAGCACACCATCTTCCATAATATGAATTTGTTTAAAATTAAGTCCATAAAAACTGAAGAATGAGATGGAAGTCTAGCTCTATAATTTCCAAAAATGTTAAACTCAAGCTGCAGACAAGAAAACATCACACTGGTGAACTTTAAATGTAGGGCACAAACCTGACAAAAAAGAATAACAGGAAAAAATATATAGGTCATACCTCAACAAATGCCACGACCATTTTTTTTTTCCAGAGGAGACAGGAATCATTTAAAATCATTCGTTAATTTAGGGGTGACCTGGGTGGCTCAGTTGGTTAAGTGTCCAGGTCCTGATTTCTGCTCAGGTCAAGACATCAGGGTTGTGAGATCAAGGCCTCGTGTGGGACTCTGCGTTCAGTGCACAGTGAGCTAAAGATTCTCCCTCTCCCTCTCCCCCTGCTCTCTCTCTCTAAAATAAATAAAATCTTCAAAAAAATTAAAATAATAAAAAAATAAAATCATGTGTTAATTTAGATATTGGCTTAAAAGTATTATTTTGTTGTTGTTGATTTGGTCAGAGAGACAGAGAGGGAGAGAGAGTACGCAGGTGTGCGCAGGGGAGCACACAAGCAGGGAGAACTGCAAGTAGAGGGAGAAGCAGGCTCCCTGCTGAACAAGGAGCCCAATGCGGACTCATCCCAGAACCCTGGGATCAAGACCTGAGCCAGGGGTGCCTGGGTGGCTCAGTGGGTTAAAGCCTCTACCTTCAGCTCAGGTCATGATCTCGGGATCCTGGGATGGAGCCCCGCATTGCATCGGGCTCTCTGCTCAGCAGGGAGCCTGCTTCCCCCTGCCTCTCTGCCTACTTGTGATCTCCTCTCTGTCAAACAAACAAACAAATAAATAAATAAATAAACCTTTAAACCTTAAAAAGAAAAAAAAAGACCTGAGCCAAAGACAGACGTTTAACCGACTGAGCCACCCAGGTGTCCCAGCTTAGAAGTGTTTTGTAAGGAAAAAAGAAAGGTGATAAGATGAAAGCCCTTTTAAATATGCAAAGAGGAAAATCTGTGTATTACTTTGTAATATATAAATTATTATATCATGTTATTTTATATTTTATATTGAGGATAAGTTTAGTTTAAAATAGGTTTGTTCAACATATCTACTACTTGAAACCAACAAATATGATTTGAATGTTTAACAAACATTAAGGAAATGTTGACCCTTAGACCAATCACCAAGAAAGAGAAGAGATGCATAAAGCGAGCAGAGACTGACCTAAAAGATGGGTCTATAGGCTTAGTCTATTTTTTTTTCTTTTTTTTTTTTTTTTTTTGAGAGAGAGAGAGAGAAAGAGAGACAGCGCAAGCACACAAGCAGGGGGAGCTGCAAAGGGAGAGTGAGAAGCAGGCTCCCCACTGAGTAGGGAGCCCAATGCAGGGCTCAATCCCGGGACCCTGAGATCACTACTCAAGCGAAACACAGACGCTTAACAGACTGAGCCATCCAGACGCCCCTAGCTTTGTCTATTTCTATTAGCTTATTCTATTTGCTGACAGCCAGAATTTCCGAGCATTAAACTCATCAACCAGTAGAGCTCTTAGCTCTGAGCAGAATCGAAGCCCTAAGTAGTTTTCTTAATCCACCATCGGCCATCATCTACTACTAAGGACTACACATACTGATGGGACACCTAGGACCTAAATCCTTTAACAAACACCAGCTAAAGAAAACTGAACTAGCTGGCCATATAAAGAGTCTCTTAAGAAAATTCAAAACAAAATAAAAAACTCCAACAAGTTCCTTCCACATATAGAACTTTAACCCCATACTTCAAATTACTAATATATTGAGCATTTTTAAGGTAAAAGACCTGAAAACAGTCAGGAAGAACATATATGGAACTGCATGGCCAAAGAGATGGAGATGGGAAAGCATGAGTTATTACTTAACAGTTCTTCTTGGTTGAAAAATACTAGTAAAAAGGAGAATAAAGGTAGAAAGGTAGATTGGGGACTTATCTATATTTGGTATATTTAGAATAAAACACTAGTATAAATCCTGAGAGAATTTGGGCAAGGTCTAAAAATTAAAAACATTTCTTTCCAAGCCTAAATTCAACTACATAAAAAAAAGTGTAGTTTTGTTACTAGAAAAAAGGGAAATCAGAAGGTTAGCAGACTGAGCTTGGGTTTGCCAGTGAGTTCACTTTTAATAATGGCAAAGATAACCCTACTTCAGTTTCCTCCAGAGATATGAATAACTCTTGTGTTTACCTTAATTATAACCTTCTTGTAGAAAGCACTCTGAATTAGCATCTTGATTCCAAGGCAATCTGATGTTCAGTTATAACTATTTTTTTATCTGTCATTTACTGAGTGCTGACTGTGTGCCACATATCCTGCGACCTACTCTACATGGATTATATTAATAACACCCCAAGAAACTATTCACAAAACCAAAAATTATACAACTGGCAAAGAACTTCTGATATTTCCAACTTACAGAAAAGGGAAATGAAGAGTACATCAAGTTTCCAGGAAAAGTAAGGGGGAATATGTATATAAATTGCTTGATTAAAAGCATAAACCAGGGGCGCCTGGGTGGCTCAGACCCTTAAGCGTCTACCTTGGGCTCAGGTCAGGATCCCAGGGTCCTGGAATGACCCAGCTCCACACAGTGCTCCCTGCTCAGAGGGGAGTCTGCTTCTCCCCCTGCCTGTTTGCCTCTCTCTCTTTCTCTCTCAAATAAATCAATAAAATCTTTTTTATAAAATAAGTAAATAAAAGCTAAACCAACTAAAATCTTTGCCAGGGCTGAGAATACAGAAAACAGCAGTGAGCAACACTGCATATACACTGCATATACAGTGTATCCTCAAGAGAGCATAAACCCACTATAATAATATCCAAGACACAAGACATAACCATTTCTTGCAATTTTCCCCTAAAAACAGAAAGAACAAAATAGCAGCTGTGAAATCACCCAGACTACTAAAAAAAAGGGGGGGCCCTCGGCACCTCTTAAAACAAAACACCTATCTCCTAATCAGCAGTACGTGCCAAAAAACGCCAAGTCCCCACAGACCAGGCATTCACGGTAGGGCACAGTGAGAGGAACAACAGGATGACAGTGGCTATCATGTGGCCAGAAACCAATCCGTCAGCAATTTGTTTGTTGCACGTGAGATCACTTTCTCTGCAGAGAACGCGCGTTCCTGGGGCTGATGGACCAGGTCTGGCAAGCGCCCACCCGGAACAATCGCCGGGTGGTGCCTCTCGGAGGGCGAGCCTACATCCAGCCTCCCCACAGGTAGAAGCAGCCCAGCAAGCAGGAGGAAATATTTCCAAGCCGACAGATGCAGGAACTGAAAAAGGAGGTCACGATGCTGAGAGAATAGATTTAACCCTTTGGTCACTGGGAACCGCGAGGACCAAAGGGGAGCGCGGCAGAGCCCTCGGGGTCGGGGGATTCTTTCAGTGGGGCGGCCGTCTCGGGCGGGAAGGCCTCACAGTCCTTCCAGGGCTCCCTCCAGCCCTCAGATGGTGCCAGACTTCTCCAGACAGCCCAGCCACCTCGTCACGAAGAAACTGCTCTGCGGCTGCACCCAACACCTTCGCCGCCCGGAACCCGCAATCCTCCTCCATTTGGTTTCCTTCCAAGGTTCCTGCCGGCGGACAGTGATTGGCGGACCTCGTCAAAAACAGACCCCGAGCCCAACTTTGCAACGCTCCCCCGGCGCAGCCCCCCGCCTCTTTCTGCTCGGGCTGGCCGCGTCCCGGCTGCAGTCCCTCAGCCTCCGGCGTGCAGAGGCCCCGGAGCCCGCGCCCCCGGCCCGGGGCCTGCGGGGGGGCTGCAGACAAAGAGGCTGCGGCGCAGCCGCGGCCGCCAGGACCGTCCCCTCGGGGACAGCTCCGCGCCCCCCCCAACCCCGCTCGCGCGCCGCAGCCGCCTCGCCTCACCGGTGGCCCCCGGGGCCCGGGCTCCCGAGCCCGCTGCTGCAGCGCCCGACGAACAATGGCAGGAGAAGGCGCCGGCGCCGAGACTCCGGCCCTCTGCGGCTCGCGGGCCCGCCGGCTGCTGGCGGACTGACGGACTGACTAACCCACCGGTGGAGGGAGGGAGCGAGCGAGTGAGCGAAGGAGCGAGCAGGCAGCCCCGGCGCGCGCCCTCCCGCCTTCTCTCTGTGAGGCGAGGCCGCCCGGCCCGCAGCCAGCCAGCCCGCGCGCGCCCCTCCCCCTCCGTTCGCCACAACATTGTAGTAAATTTCTATTGGACGGCGCCTGAGGGAGGAGGGGGCCGGGCCCGCGGCCCGTCAGCCCATTGGCTGAGGACAAGTTATGGGCTCCTCTAGTTTCCCCCCTCCTCTAGGCGGGTAGGGGCCGGGGAGGGGAAGGAAAATGAGGAGAAAAGGCAAGGGGCTGGCCGCGTGTGCGCAAGCGCAAGTCGAACTCCCTCTGGAGTCCCAGCGTTCCGGGTCCCCGCGGTACCCACGTGGGGAATGAGGCAGCTAGTGCCCAGGACCGAGGTGAGACCCTTTCCGCCGGGAGGACGCCCAGGTAAGGGGCTGAGATTTGAAAGCCTTAAGGAAAGCCGAGGCTTCTGCCAGCTGACTGGCCACTAGTGCACTTCGTGACCTTGGGTAAGTCACTCAGCTTCTCTGGGCCTCAGTTTCCCCATCTCCTGACTTGATGGCCTCTCGGTGCCATTCACACTCTGACATTCGTGGAGACCTTACCTCTCCTGGCAGCTGTGTAAGGCCCGAAAACTGAATGTTGTGGCCACGCCAAGATTTCACCTGTCTTTTGCATTTAAGGGTCTCCTAATTCCACCTTGGCATCCTCAAAATCATAAAGGCCTAGCTTCCGAGGTCTGCGCTCCAGCTGAATTTAGAGTTATTCTGCCAGTTGCTTGACGTGCCTTTATTTCCTTTCAGAAGTTTCAGAGGCCCCTTGACCCTTCACACCCCCTGCCAGGCTGGACTCTGAAAGGGCTGGGACCCCACACAGAAGAATGAAGGCTCATGTTTTAAGCACGGTCCCTATAAGGTAGGTAGGTTCTGGTATTCCCATTCTAGAGATGAAGACACTGAGGCATAGAGGCTGAGACCTGCCAGGATAAGAACCCAGGCCATCTGACATCAGAACCTGCCTATCCCAGCTTCGCTGTCTCCTGGTATCTGATCACAGCCCCCTCCCATCCACAGCTCAGCCTCTAGAAACAGATACCTGGGTTCAGTTCCCAGCCTCCAGCCCTCCCTCACTGTTTGGACTTCTCTGTGTCTGTTTCTAACCCCATAAAAGGGGATAATGATAGTTCTACCTCTTAAGAGTTATTGTAAGAATTAAATCAGTTAAGTTATGTAAAGGGCTTAGAACAGTGCCTAGCTCATAGCAAGAGCTACATAAGTGTTCATTATTACTGCTATTTGGAGACTAAAATATGGACTGAGAGGTGTGGAGCAGGCTGACATAATAATATGTTTGTTAAGCTCTCAATTGTTGTCAGCACTGAGCTGAGCACGTTGCATGAATTATCTGTTTGAAATATCCTAAGCAAACCAGTTGAGGACTACCTGACTACCCTGTCTAAAATAGTCTCCGCCCGCATACACTTGCCCTGCTTTTTTTTTTCTAAGATTTTATTGTTAAGTAATCTGTACACCCAACATGGAGCTCGAACTCACAACCCCAAGACCAAGAGTCACATGCTCTACCAACTTAGCCAGCCAGGCACCACCCCCCTTTTATTTTGAGATTTTATTTTCACCTTGCCCTGCTTTAATTTGCTTCTTAGCCCTCACTTCTACCTGACTTTCTATATATTTAATTATTTATTGGTCCTCTCAATACATTGTTACAGTTTAGATCCACTAAACGACAAGAGGACAGGGATTTTGTCCCTCTTACTCATCTTCCAGAACAATGCGTACTCAATAAATATTTGTTGGGCAAGTGAACAAATTATCCTCATTTTATATATAAGGAAGTTGAAGCTTAGTAAGGTCAGGTCAGGGTCATTCTGTATACTTGACATGAAGCACCTATTCTTGAATATTATGGTTCCCTGCCTCAGGTTCTCAGGTTAAGTCATACATTTGATTCAGGGAGCTCCACCCGACCATGTCTGTGCCTCACAGGCTTCCTCCATATCAGACCTGGAAATATACCATGAAGAATAAATTCTAAGGATCAGTCACCAGGTGGCTCGCCATGACCACTATGTTATCCAGCAAATTCAGATTTATAAAAACCAATAGTCTCTATTGCCATTGGAGTGCAGCCAATGACACATCATATTTTAAAAGCCTTGTTTAGATGAATGGAGTATGTAGTACTTAGCAATCATCACCCTGAGAAAAAGTAGCGGTCTCAGACTAAGAAAAAAATAGCTAAACTAAGGCAGTTACAAACCACTCATATTCAGAGTGCTCTGCAACACCACACCAACAACTGTTGGCCCGGGCTTTACAATCACAAAGACCTGAATTCCGGTCTTCACTTTCAATTCTTAGCCTGGAGATGAAAGGGCTTTGTAAACTCTAAAGTACTATGCATACATGACTGGTTTTGTTATTAATTAAGTTATACACTATCACCTATTGGGCAAAGTGCTCAACCCCTGAGTGTAGCTGGGCCCACCACATAATAGGGATAGGGGATAGGTAATGCCCAGTCTGAAGGCAGAGAAACTACCCAAACTACCCGTAGTCATGTGCCCAGCTGCCCTCTCAGAAGAGGCCTCTGCAAACCAGACATCCAGTTCCAGTTCCCCCTGCAGGGGCAGCCCCTGCATCCCAAGGGTAGACCCCCATGGGTCCCAAGCACCATCCCTGAGGCTGATTTTCTAGGCAGAAACTCAGCTCCCCGCCTGCCTGCTTCATGCTCACATCTGGGTGGCGGTTGTGCCACACTCCAAGCCCCAGGTTGGGGTCTCTGGGGCCATCTCTAGCCCGCTTGCCAGCTGAGCCCGCCACTGCCTCCTCCGCCACCCCTCCTATTCCTTCCTAGGGAATACAGGCCCTGCTAGCTGCCTATCAGCCCCTGGAGCGGTCAAGGGCACTATGAAAAAAAAAAAAAAAGATGGCTTGAAAGGGTCCTAATCCTTTCCCATTACAAACTGAGCTCAAACACCAGCTGCACAGAAGAGGGTGAAATTAGGTGGTGAAATTAGGGGGTGACCAGTGGGGAAGGCCAGGGACGGTAGCTGGGGCCTCCGATGACCTGGAAGAGATGAGGTTGGGAGAGAGTGGGGGTAGGGAGAGGGAAACAGTTGGAGTCTGAACCATTCCCAAATCTGGGACGTGGGCGGATTAGGGACACAGCTGGCCTTACGCCCCAGTGATGGGGCTCATGGAAAACATTTGTCTGTTGTGTGGGGTGGCAAGAGATGAAGAGGGTTTTGAAAAGCTGGGCCCACCAGCAGAGTGTTCTGAACAGTCACTATTGAATAAAAACCAATCCTCGGAACAGAAGTACATGAAGAATAGAGTTGTCTTTCCATCCTGCCCATGGTCATAAAACTGCGGTCATTTTAGACCTTTTAAACACAAATGATAAAACAGGCTCTGATAAGGAAAATTACTGTTCGTACAGTGGAATGTCTTTCTAGGCAATCATTTTTAGTAGTAGTACTTGAATTGTTCATAGAAAATATAGTTAAATAAGGGGTGCCTGGCTGGTCAGTCAGTGGAGCATGAGACTCTTGGTCTCAGGGTTGTGAGTTTGAGCCCCAGGTTGGGTGTGGCGATTACTTAACAATAAAAAAGAAAGAAAGAAAACATAGTTAAATAAGAAGAAAAAGATTTAAATCACCGTAAAATCATCAATCAGAAATAACCACCATCAATATTTTGGTGGCGGACTTCCCTTCTAATACCTTCTCGTCTACGTACACTTTTTTATGTAAATTAAATCAAGTCATGTGAAATTGCTGATTGTATAAGTTAAAAATGGTCAAGCAGCAGCCACTGTGTATAGTTCAACCTAATGCTTTTTTCAAACTTAAATCATACTGTTTTAGAACTGAGTTTTCCCACCTAATAATATATTGTGACATTTGCATCACCATTTTTAATAGTGCCCTCAAGTGGATATACCATAATTTAGTTAACCTAGATGTCCAACATTTAGGTTTATTGTCCGTCTTTATCTTGTTTACTCAACAAACATCCTTTTATCTAAGCATACCTATGATTCTTTTTTTTTAGGATGCATTGACTACAGCATTTTTTTTTTTAATTATTGCATACAAGGCAGCCTGTTCTGGTCATTTCTGAGATAAAGGCCAAAGAAATCAGCATATGCAGTGATTTTATACAATACCTTGTCTTTGTATCTGGAAACACAGAGCATGCTTTGACCTCTGTGACACGAGGCACTTTGCTTGTGAAAATTGCATTGAGCTTGGTCCTAACACACAGTAAGACCAAAAAATGTGACTGAGATACATACATTAGAGTTGGCAAGTGATGTCCTTTCTGCTGTAAAGACACTCCAAAAAACAAGGGGCAGAAGGGAAAGAAGTTGAAACTCTAAGAGGACCCAGTAGATGGTAGCTAAGACACTCCTCTAGACCTCTAGCTTCACATAATGTTAGAACTGGATAGGCCCTTGGAGATCATCAAGCCCAATCTGCTAACTTTTATACAGATTGGGAAATGGGTGCAGAAACCAGAAGGGACTTGTCCAAGGTCACACAGCAGAGAGTGGCAGAGCCCGAACTTGAATGCAAGTCTTCTGACCCCTACTATAGGATTTTGTTCCCTGCCTTCCTCTGAGCCCACATTTCCCTTCCAAAGCTGCAGGCCAAGCTAAATTCCACAGCCAGAAAAACCTAAAAATGTCTGGGCTGGAAGGGCCCTTAGAGATAACTTACTAATAAGAATAATAACAACGGCATTTATTAGGTATTTACTAAGTGCAGGGCACACACTAAGTACTTTATATGCATTTATTGCATTAAGCCTCATAAAGATCCTACAAAGTAGTATTACCTTCAACTGCAGTTGAAAAACCAGAGCCCAGAAATGTGGGGTGATTTGCCCAACATCACACAGCTTAAACCACGTCTGTCCAATACCACTGTCCCCTGCTGCTTTCACATCACTCTCAGAAAAGCAGTTTGTAAATGATCTGAATGAACAGCCCCAACCTCTGTCCCAAGACCCCAGGGAAAGGCTGTTGTGGCTGCTTCTGACTGTAGCCCTAGGACATTCAGGGAGGGGACACAAGGACCTGGCCTCCTGTGACCCTCCCCAACCCCCTTCTCTCGCCAGCTGGAGTGAACCTAATCACTCTGATCCAGCAAAGCCTCCAGCTCACTCAAGCTTAACCCATTAATTCTCTTTCCCCAGGGCCAGGTACCCTCTAGGTCTAGAGGGTTTCCCAAGAAACACAGGGAGAGACTCAGTGCCACCAGCTAGCTGAGCCCCTTCTAAAACTGGTAAAGTCAGTCTGGCCCAACCCTCACCGAGGAGAGAGCAGAGGAGGAGCCACAGGGAAGCAGGCAGGACTGAGCACTTCCTCCGTATAGGCACTGGGGGTCTCCGAACGATCAAACGAAAAGAGTCCCGAACTATCAGAACAGTCACCATTACCGTCATCCCATAAATGGGTGATGGCAAGAAGAGGCAAAAGGAATGTGGGCTTTTGAGACAGGCTGACGCAGGCTCACATCAAAGTTCCACCACTGAGATGCTCTGTGAGTCTACACAAGTCCCTTCTCCTCCCTTCCTCATCTATAATATGCGGAAAACCTGTGCCAAACACTGCGCGCCAAGGACTTTTTATATATCAGGGAACCTTCACAATAGTCCCTTGAGGAAGGCATGACTATAATTCCCATTTTACAGATGAGGAAGCAAAACACTTTCCCGGGATCGCCCCGCTAATAAGTGTCCAAGTTCAGATTCAAATTCACATCTCCCTGGCTTTACTGCTAGCACTCTTCTTCCGGTTTACAGATTGCCTGCATTTCCACAGTGGTCATTGTACTCATACCAGCAAAGACGCATAGTGTACTTGCTAGGTGCCTCGGTACCCTTCCTGCCTTCTCTTCTTTAATTTTCACAACAACCCTGTGGAGTGGGTACTATTTTAACCCCATTTTACAGCTTTGGAGCTGAAGTCAGAGAGGTGAAGCCGTTTGCCCAGTGTCACGTAGCTAGGGAGGGGTACAATTGGGAAGCCAAGCCTATCTGGCCCCAGAGCTCTATCCTTTGCCCACTACACTATCCCGCCTCTCTTTCCAGGGAGGCCAAGTAGGTGTCTCTATCTCTGACAGATGAGAGAGCCGAGGACTAGCAAGAGGTAGTGAGTTGTCTGTGGTGACCCGACAACCAAGCAGCTAAGCGGGGCCTGAAACCGAAGCCCCTGAGTCTTAAACCCAGAGTTACTTCGCCACCCATCATACTGAATCCTGAGCATCAGAAAATGCCACTGACCACTGGATATTTGGAGACCTTATACCTAGCTCCCCCAGGGGGATTGAGGAACCCCTTCCATTCCAGGCCAGGCAGAGAGAGCTGAGGGTGTGGAGGAGAAACCAGGCAGGATACTACCTGGGGAAGACAGGGGTTGAGCTGGTTACCCAGGTGCCCCGAGCTTTGGACACCTCTGTCTTGATCTGCCGAAACCACGCACCCCTAGCCGGGAAGGGGGTGGTTACACAGGAAGCTGCACGAGGCCTGGGCTTCCCCGGCTGGCACAGCTCTCTGCTGTGATTTCTGCTGAAAAACAAAAAGTTCAATCCTCTGGGCCTACGTGCTAATTACCAATAATGACATAATAACCATTGTGGGCCAAACAGCCCCAACTAGAAATTCTGCATAGCTCAGGCTCAGGAACAAAAGATTTGGGCACTCCAACTGAAACTGATGCCCTGGCAGAAAATGTCAGAAGCAAAAGGGCTTTAGGGTTGACCCAGCCAAAGTATTATCTGGCCAATGGAGAGGATGATGGCTACTCATACAATTACTTGTTGGGAATTATTTATCTACATAGCATAGTACCAGACCCAGACAGAAGAGGCTTCGTTTTTTCATTAAGTCACTCCACAAATATTTATTTAGCACCCACTATGAGCCAAACACTCTTCTAGGTACAGGGGATATAACAGTGAACGAGACAGACAAAAATCACTGTTACCACTGAGCTTGCCATTCCAATGGGGTGGGAGGGGACAAACAATAAACAAACAATAAATAAAAAATACAGTATGTCAAAGAATGATAAGTGCTATGGAGAGAAGAGGGAAAAAAAAAAAAACATAGGCCTGGAGGGAAAATGGGGAATGTTCGTGTTGTGGCAGGAAAGGGTGTCACAATTTTAAATAAGACAGGGAGGGCCTTACTAAGAAGGTGACATAAACAAAACAAAACAAAAAAAAAAATTAAGGGCATGAGAGAGCATGTCATGAGAGGGGGTAGAGAGGGGGTCGAGAGTTCCAAGCCAAGTGAACAGCAAGTGCAAGGGCCCTGGGGTGGAGGTGTGCCTGGTATATTCAAGGACTTGCCTGAGCTCCTAAACCCAGTCATTGACAGAGCCAGGAGAGGAAAGGAATCACAGGCAGACTGATCACCCACTGTGTACTTGAACTCTCTTAAGACTTAGGACAGCTCTGGAGGTAAACATTCTGCTCACCACCTCGCCATTTCCCAGGTGAGGGAGTGAGACCCAAAGAAGAGAAGTAACTGATCCACATCACACAGCTGGCATGATCAGGTCTGTTTGACCCCAGCCTGCTGGTGCCTCCCTGCTTCTTTCTCTATGTCCTCCCTATGCAAATCCTAAGTATCTGTTGAGTGAATGAATGAATGAACGAATGAATTTCTCAAGCCCTGCCCTCTCAATGAACTGCTTGCAGGCAGGCCTTCTTGTCTCTACTAATCATAGAATAACAACCGCAACAATAATTCCAATGTGCCAGCTGTTGACTGAGTATTTTACCCAAATTACCTAATTTAGCCCCCCTTAGGTAATCATAAGAGAAGGTGCTAATATTTTTCCTATTTTATTAGTGAGAAAACTAAAGCTCGCAGAGGTAGAGCTCCCTAGAGGTCCCACAGTTGGTAAATGGTGAAGCTGGGATTTAAACTGAGGTCTGTCGGCTCACAAATCCCTTCTTTTAATCCTGTAATATTAGTAGAAACCTCTGACATCAATCCAATGCCTTCCTTTTATAAACCAGAAAACAGAGGCTCAGCGAGGGCAGAAAGAGCTGGGGGAGGGGTGTGGCCCTCCAGCCCCCAGTCTGGCATCCCTGCTACTCCACCCCATGGGGGCTGCGGACCAGGTTTTCTCTCCTAGGCCTGCCTATTTCCCCACCTCCGCGGAAGTCTTCGTGTGTCACCCCAGCTCCCAGAGGAGCGTTCCAGGGAGCTCAGCCTCCACCTCGGCCCCCTCAGCCTAGGCCTGGGTAATGCAAGACCCTTCCGACTCTGCTTTGAGCCAGAGGCGGGACCGAAGGGAAACTCTGTCATCGGGTGGCTCCTGGAAGAGAGACGGTGCAGGCAAGGTGCCAGGAGCTCAGGATGGGCTGGGGGCAGGGGCCAAAACCAGGCCGAGGGTGAGGCTAGGGTGTCTCAGCCAACTAGAGGGCGGAGCAGGGGAGGAGGGTAAAAGATGAAACCGGTTCACTGTTCACTGGGTGTCGTTTGTTCAACAAGAAACTGTATCAAGTCCCTAGACTGGGAAGAGGCAGGAAGAAGAAGGTTCTCAGAGGCAGCATTTATAATAGCATTAACACTACGGACCGACCACTGAGCCTCATAGTGCTTAGCACTGGACTAAGTGCTCTATCTACATCATTGCCAATCCTCACCGTAATATCAGCCCCATTTTGCAGCAGAGGAAACTGAGGCTCAGAAAAGTGAAGGGGCAGCCAAGGTCCCCGCACCACATCCATTCATAGGGTAGCACCAAAAGGGTCTGGAGACCTGGGTCCCTGCTGCGTGACTTTGCGCCATCAGCCACCCCCTGATTTGAGGCTCCTGCATCTGTTCCACAAGGGCCTTGGTCAGCAGTCCCTACCGTAAGCTCCAGGAGGCTCAGAGGCCCAGTTCTGCCCAGACTATCAGGCCTCCCACAGATACGGGACATCACACTTACTCTTCTCCCCGTCACCCAGAAAAAAAAAATAAAAAAGGCCCGGCTGTCAGCTTCCAGGGGGAAAAAATAAAGCCACAGATTTTCAAAATATTTGTCCCTGTTTCAAGGCTGCTGCTGGTTTTGACCTCCAGCCTGGAAGGGGACCCCTGGGGTGGGAGAGTTGGGGGGAGCCCAGGCCTCAAGACTAAGAGTCCTTGGGCCTGAGGCCAAGGGGGGCAAGGGGCAGATGGGGGCGAGCTGGGCAGTGGGCCAGGACCCCTCTGGAGATTTGGGTTTGTTTCTTAATCCTTTCCTCCCTTTGTTGGCCAGAGGCGGCTGCCAGGAGAGGCGGGGGAAGCAAGCGGGTGGGACCAAAGAGACTGAGGAATCCGAATACTGAGGACTGAACTGGAGCCCCTTTTTATGGTCGTCCATTACATGGAGACACTGTGCAAGGCCCCGGGTGAGGATTATCTCACTGAAGCCACCGCCCCTCCCCATGTGGAGGGCCTGCTATCCCCATTTTACTGAGGTGAAAAGTAGTGCAGAGAGGGCAGGTGACGAGGGCCGGCCCCACAGCTCATGAGCGGGAGAGCTGGCAGGGAGCCCAGGTTGTTGACTCCTCAGAGAGGCAGCCGCTGGGACTGACTAGAGATGGGGAGATAGGGGGGAGTAGGGTGCAAAGGGCCCTAGCCGTCCCAGGAGAGCAGACCTCCAACGTGACCGTCCCCAATGCCTTACATGATCTGGGCTCTGCCCCCCTGCCCCGCCTCCTCTCCCGTCACGGCCTCACATCGCCCTTTCTGTTCCAGCCATACCAAACCACGTTACATATGGACGTGCCCCGAGCACATTATGTGCATCTAAGCCTTCACACATGCTGTTCCCCATGCCTAAGAAGTTGTTCCCTCCACTGCCCGCCTAGAGAGCTCTCATTCACCCTTCAAATCCCAGCTCAAATACCCGATGCCCAGAAAGAGTTAACCATCCCACTCAGCTGGGCTCACGCAGAAGTGCTTCCTGAGCTGGGGGAACCTCCCTCAGAACCCAGCACGAAGTCAGTTCTCGGTAAATATCTGTTGTCTCTAGACATTGCATTTTATCACTGAGTCTGTGAGGCAGGCAAAACAGGTTTTCTTGTCCTCTCTTGGCGCGGAAAAGGAGGGCAAGAGAGAGGGAGTGACTTCCCGAAGTCACGCATTCAGTGACACTGGTGGAGCTAGAAGCCAGGCCTTCTCTGCCCCACACACCCCTGCCTGCCTGGCCCCGGCCCCAAAGAGCTCTCTCATCCCTGCCGCACCAGCCAGGGTCACCAGAAGTGACCCCCAAGGCAGGAGGGGGGGGACATGGGCCCTGATGGCCTGAGGTCTTGCCCAAGTGTCCAGCTCAGACATTACTGCTGCCTGGGGGAACTGAGGCAGAAGGTGACAAAAACTGACAAGCGGCTTTACACCCCACCCCCCAATCCAGCTCCAGCTCTGGCTTCTCCACCTGGACATGTGAGACCCCAGAGGGGTCTCAGCCAGAGACCCCAGCAGGCCCTGGAAACCCACAGACCCTAAGACCTCGCTTTCACCACTTTGCCTCTCCCGCCTGCCCTCTGCAGTCTGCGATGGCATCCTGCGGGCTCGGGTCCTAAACAGGCCCCACATCCACCCGCTGCTCCCCATCTCATGGCTCAGTCTGGGATGCCTCGCAGGGCCTGGCACAGAGCGGGTATGAGAGAAGGCAGATCGCTAGGGAAGGGAGGTACCTTCTTACTTCTGAGAGGCCTCCTCTGTCCCTTCACCCTACTGGTGTCTTTCAGAACCTATCATACCAGTTTGCTACCTACCTGTCCCCAGCAGGCCCCTCCCAGACCGGGTCTCCGCTGTCCCAAGAGGGCTATCTTTGCAATCCTAAAAGAACACTCAAAACTATAATAACAATAATTACTATCATCGGGTACTTACCATGTACCTCATTGAATTATTTAATCCTCATAAGAACTCTAGGAGGTACATAGGTTCTTTTATTATCCCCATTTTATAGATCAGGAAACTAAGACTACAAGAGGTTAAATGTCTTGCCCAAGGTCACAGAATAGTAAGTAATAAGAATTCAAAGCCAGGTCTGACTCTTAATCGATAGGCTATCAGGCCTTCTGCTTCCTGTTGACCCCTCTCTTCGAGACTCTTAGAGCACTGGCCTGACTGGGGGTACTGTGTGTGTGTGTGTGTGTGTGTGTGTTCAGGAAACAGTCCTGTAGCCCTCACCTGCCCTTTGCTGAGTACTAGAGAGAGCAGACTCAGGCACAGTCTCTGCCCCCTGGGGGAGGTAGGAGAGTGTTACACTAAGAATTAGGCCCTGCGGTGAGCAGACTTGGGTCTGAGCTCCAGGTCTGCCCCTAAATAACTATGCGACTCTGGGTAACTCACTTGATTTATTCAGTACCAGTTCCCACACCCATAAAGCAGGGACCATAATGCCTGGATTGCCAGGAGGACTGGATGAGATAATGCAACCAGAAAAGCCTACAACAACCCAGCCGGCACATAAGAAGCATCCGATGACAATAACACATACCATGCCTAGAGACTCCCAGGATCCCGAGGCCAAGAATCTTCAGGGCCCTCTTTGGAGCCTTCTCGGCCAGCCCCAAAAGTAATAGTGATAATAATGCCTGATCCACCCGTTTGCTCATTAACTAATTCTTCAAGTGAAGGGGCCTTTAGTAACCCTGTGTTGGAGGTGAGGCGACCGAGGCCCAGAGCAGGTAGGTCCCTGAATCAAGTCCGGCAGCAAAAGACAGGGACCTCCACTGAGCTGCAGCCACCCTGGGCCGAGCCCAGCCCTTAGCCCAGGGCCCTGGCCAGGCTGCTGGAGAGTCTGGGGCTCCTGACGCCTGGATTCTAGTCCCAACTGGGTGGGAAGTTAAGATAGGAGAAAGGAGCCAAAAAGAGGGACACTTAACTTGGCCCCCTCCCAGAATGAGCTCAGGACTGGGAGGAAACCAACAATTCCCCAGCAGGGCCCTGTGCCGGACACTTCTCACTGGCTCCTCCCCCACACCCATGTGGGAGAGACGTCATGAAACGCGTGTTGCAGACAAGGTCTCCAAGACAAAGAAGTCAGTGACTTGTCCAAGGTCACACAGTGAGGAAAGTGGCAGTACTGGGAGGCAAAGTCCCTCCCCGCCCCTCCCACCTTCAGCCCCAGACCTCAGAGCCACCCCTCTCTCCTGGGGAACCCTGCGGGCTCCATTGCTCCCTCCCCTCCGCAGTTCTAAGCAGAGGCCCTCTCTCTGCCCGCTGATGGGTGTGGTACCGGCCCCGCCCTCCGCTCAGAGGACCCACAGCTAGCTTAACAGAGCCCTCACCCTAAGGAACTCCCGGTCTAGTGAGCAGAGAGCGAACTCCTGTTCACTGAGCCCTGCCGATGGTGGGTCACTTTGTGTCAATGATCTGTTTAACACAAAGCACAGTGACGGCATAGCGACAGGAAATGAATAGATCCGGTCATTCGTTCAGAAATGTTCACGGAGTTGCTACTACCGGCCCTGTACCGTAGGTGCTGGACATACAGCAGAGAGCAGATACACAAAATCCCTGCCCTGCTGGGGCTTCCATGAGAAAATAACAAACATACCGTGTCGGGCAGATGCTGAGATTCTCATTTTATAGAGGCGAAACGTACCTGCGAAGAGCCCCCCGGCTACAAGGGGCAGAATACGGACTCCTGACCAGCCTGGCCCCAAAGACCTTTGCATTGGGTCCCATGTCTCAAAAATCGCCACCCGATGTGCTAATGATCTGGAGAGAAGTCAGCTGGTTGTGGAAGGATCCAAATGTCACAGAACATCCTCCCTCAGTTCTCTCCCCCGACGCTAGACTCCCCGCACACCTCCCTGTGGCCTCAGCGCTGCCGCAGGACAGGCACTAGAAACAAGGTCAAGGCCAAGAGGCAGTCGTTTAGGCAAAGCAGTACTCACCCAGCAGCAGCCGGTGGGGTCATCCAGCCCGTGGGGGAGAAGCCGGGGAGCCATCACCGCAGGGGCACATGGAAGCAAAGGACAGCAGTGAGACATAAGTGAGACACCAGCACAACCAACAAGGACGCTCTTTGGGGCCCCTCTTGGTCCCAGGCAGGGAGGAACATCCCGCCCAGCCTCTGCCTAGGGCAGACACCCCCTTAGCGGGCAATCTGATCACGTGATAGCATACTCAGAGCTCCTCCCAGCCCAGGCCATGGGAGGTGGAAGGATCCCTGCAAATATTCGCTGAGCACCGACTGTGTGCCGGGTGTTGGGGACACAGTCTGATGAAGACAGACGCGGCCCCTGCCCGCACGGAGCACACAGTGTGTGTGACTCCTGCATGAATTACAACTGCGATGAGTGCTTCAACGAGGAAGCTTACGAACCCAGGTTCAAACCCTGGCTCTCGCTCACTAGCTTTCTGACCTGGGGCCCGTCTTTTTAACTTCTCTGTGCCTCAATTAGTCATCTGTAAAATGGGGATATTTTAGTGCCCACCTCCAGGGCTGTCAGGAGGATTAAATGAGTTAATATGTAGAAAACATTTTGCACAGTGCTTGGTGAACTGGTCATAACTGGTAGCTACTGTCTTTACAGGGAGCTGTAGGCCTGGGTTCTGGAGGGACCTCGTGTGGGTCAGGCCACCACCTACCTGACAAGGTAGAGATTAAAAGAGACAGTAGAGGTGAAGCTCTGGGCCCGGTGCCCGGCCCGTGGTAACCTGTCGGTAAATGGTGGTGGTATTCTTCGGGCTGTTCTCCAGTGTGTCCCTGGGGTACAGCCTCTCAGCCAAGGGGCTGTCAAAAGTGCCCTCTCCCCACCAACATACCCAGAATTGCAACTTTGGACTAAAAAATAACCAGCATTCTCACCCGAGGCTACAAATACCTCACCTCCTTTGACCTTCACAATGACCCAGAAAGTAGACAAAGGCAAAATTCTTGCTGCTCCCATTTTACAGATGAGGACAGTGAGGTAAAGGGACGATCTCTGTGTCCACTTGGCTGTGTCCCTTCATATCGCCAAGCCTCATTACGTGGCCAGCCAGGATTCCAACAGGCATCTACCCGGATTTTGTTTTCCGGGCCTTCCCTTGTTTGTTTTTTATTTCCCCCCAGTGCCTGTACTACTAGCTGCACAGCCCCAGACAAGACTCTGAACTTCTCCAGCATCAGCCCTTTCATCTGAAACACTTATCAAATGGTCAGTCCAGGATCCAAGCTATTCCTGACCCAAACTCTTCTTCCACGGGCTCAGCCCCTGCTACCCTGCCGCTCCCTCTACCCTTTTACCCCATTACCAACTTCAGACACAAATCCATGGGCCAAGGAATGTCTCCATTCAACTACTAAAACTCGTGTTTTATAGATAGAGAAACTGAGGTCCAAAGGTGAGCCATACATCCAAGGTCGCCTTTCAGTGCCCAGCTCTTTTACCTGGGCAGACGTCAGGTGGGGCTGGCCCTCTTAGGAAACCCCAAGTAAAGTCAGGACCTGCAGGTTGCTTCCTCTGCTCTTCCCCCCCACACGCACTGCGCCTGTGGGCACCCACGCCATATGCCTCCCCAGCTCCCCAGAATAAATATCCCAGAGCTCCGAGCTCACCCAGGTAGGGTCAGGCAGGTTCCAGAGGTAAAGGCTAGGAATCGTGGGAGCCTTGGGACCTGCCAGGTGGCGGCTTCTCCTTTCAGCTGAGTCTAGGTTTTGGGGTCAGACAGAGCTTGGTTCAAATCCCAGCCCAGTCGCTTCCCAACTGTGTCACTCTGGTCAAGTAGATTCACCTCCCTAAATTCCTGAGAAATAGGAGTAATACCTATTCCCTCGTGGGATTATAAGGATATTAGTTAATGCTGCATATTAAAGACTTAGCACAGAGCACAGTGCATAGTAAATGTGGCTCTAATTGTGATTAGCGAACACGGGCCAAGAACAGGAGATGAGGGCCCATCCCACTCCACCTTGCCCTTGCCCCTTCCCTTCATGTGGGGTAAACCAGCTCCAGAAGGTTCTAATAATGGATACTGAAAGACCCTTCGAGGCTCTAGGCTCATCTCACCTTCTCATTTCACAGAAAAGAGAAACTGAGGTGCAGGGAGAAAAGCGATGGGCCCACAGACTATAGGCGAGTAGAACCCTGCCCCCTTTACTAAACATCAGAATCCCAGGCCCCAAGAAAAGATGCATGCCCCACCCCCACCAGGGGACTATCATAAAGATCCATTCTGCAAGCCCCCAACAAATATCAGGCACCCATGACCTTTATGGGGAGCCTTCTGTGGGTTGAGCTCTGCGGCTAACAGACCTATATGCTCAGGAAGGGCTTAGAGACAAACCCGTGCAGTTCTGCTCAGGCTCCCCCGCCCCCCAGAGGTGGCTCCTTGCATCTCCCTTCCTCACTGCCACCCTGGCCTCTGTCTCACCCCACAGTCTGGGTCCCATCAGCTGGGCACAACCGCAGCCAGGGGAGCCGTGGGCCTCTGGAGGCCCGTACAGCGTCAGCATCTTCCCCGCCAGGCTGGGATATTCCTGCCCAGCACAGCCAGCCAGGCTCCTGGCCGGGGTCCACTCTGCAGAGTGGGCGCTGGCCCTGCCCTACCAGGGGCCCCACCCCCACCGGTCTAGTGGGTGCGGCGGCCTGGGCGCCCTGGCAACTTCTACAGGCACCTGCAACCTACAGGAGGGAGGCCAGCCTGATCTAGGCTGTGCAAGGGTGGACTGATCCAGAGACAGACAGGTGTGGCACCACTTCAGCTCACCAAGTATCGCGCCCCCAAGCAGGTGCTCCAGCTGCCCCACACATTGCTGGGACCTGGCAGGCCCTGCCTGGCTCCTAATACACAAAGGAAACCTCAGGGCCTCCTCACCCCATTCCCTATTTAAACCACCCCCATTGGCCTACTCCCAGCCCAGCTACCATTCTGGTCACTGCACACTTACTACCTCATCTGATTCTGCTAATGCCTGTGAGGTCTGGATTATGGACTAAGGAAGAGCCCAGAACTCAGAGAGGGGAAGTGACTCATGCAAGATCACACAGCAAATTGGCAGGGCCAAGATTTAAACCCAGTTCTGCTGCAGGCAAAGCCTGCAGGGCACCGGAAGTTCCCTTTCCTCCCCCCTCTCTGCTCCCTAAAGCTTCTGGATCCCCTTCCTCCCAAACCTTCCACCTTTCTCTGCCAAGTCTCTCCTTCCATAGTCCCAGTCAGAATTAATGCTTCCCACCTCGCGGCTGCTGTAAGCGCTTGTTCACCGGCTCCCAACAGCAGCAGGGTATAGGAGTTCTCTCTGAGATGTGTGTCTCACTGGCACTCAGGGGGGCCTTGAAGGCAGGGGGTGACCCCAGGGCATGCTTCTCAGACCTGACAGTCTGTCACCTCTCTCTCTGCCCTCCCCTTCCCCCCAAGCAAATGTCCTCTGGCCTCCTCCTGTTGATCCCCTCCCCATCCCCAACCTCCTGACCAGGCCTGTAACTGGGGTGAAGGTAGGGAGCCGCCTCAAACCTCAGGGGGTCTGTGCCAGTGCTCTGGGCCCTCCCTCCCCCTTCAGTAGCTGAGGATCTGACCCAGACCTGACACCAGGCAGCTCTCACAGGGACTCCCAGCTGCCCTAAGCACCAGGCCTGGCCAGGCATTCTCCAAGCCTCCTCCTTCTGGAGAAAAGGGCTCCAGAAGCAAAGAAGGGGCTGCCTTCAGCCCTAGTTCATGAACTTGAGGGGTCAAGTTCAGCCACTTCCCCCCCCCCCCAAGCTGTGGGCCTTAAAATAACCCTTCCACCAACCCTACCCTTCCCCTTTCTAGGGCAAGCTTGGGCTGGGGTCTGTTTGGACAAGTTCCCGCCTCCAATTTGCTAGAGGGGAGAACTCTTGTCCTACCAAAAAGAGATGGGGTCCGCCGGAAAGTGTAGGTTAGGACGAGAAAACTCCCGGGGAAAGACTGAGGATGAGAGGGACAGGACCGCAGAGAGAGGAGAGATGAGGGACACGGGGAATCGGGGGATGAGAGCAAGCCGGAATCTGAGACCGATAGACTGGGGAGACCGGAGACTGAGGAAAGTCCCCCGAGACCAAGCCTGGAAGGGAGCGTGCGGGGCTGGGGTGGCGACTTGAGGGCCATCCTGGCTGGCACAGCTGGCACCCTAGCTCATGGGTCCCTCAGTCCGGAAACTCAAAGTCAGTTACGTAAGGACCGGGAGCGGGGTTCCAGGCCTGGGGGGGCCTCCCTCCTGCTGCGCGCTGCCTGCCCTGCCGCTCCGGCCAGCGCTGCGGCGGCCCGGCAGGAGCTTGCAGGCCGGACAGGGCGGGGCTGGTGGGGGGGCACCTGGGGCCGCAGCACTCTGCAGAGACCCGCCAGTGGAGACCTAACTCAGGACCCCCGCCCCAGACAGGCCGGGACCGGCGGGGACTGCCAGCCGCAAGCGTCTAGCCGCGGACCCAAGCTCCCGAACCCCTCTCCTCTCGCCCGCGCCCCTCCCCGCACCCTGAACTTCCAGACGTCCAGGCCCCTATGAACCCCAGTTCGGACCTTGGAAACCGGGAATCTTAAAGGCCCCCTCCCCTGACCCTTAGACCCTGGTCTCGCCCCTACCGGGACCGCACAGGCCCTTGGGAGTAGGTCCATCTGTCCCTCACCCCGTTCTTCCCGGGGACCCGGGATCGCCCCCAGACAGTCCAGGCTCACCTGGGCCGGACGGGGCGGGGACCGGGCCGGGCCGGGCCGCGTTCTCGCTCTCCGCCGCTCTCGCCCTTTAAGAGGTTCCTGCCACTTTGCCCCGCCGGGGGCCTCCACCTGCACTGACAGGGCAACTCTGGAGTGAGGCCCCGCCCCCTACCCGGGAGACCTCCTGATTGGCGCAGGCAACTGCCAATCGGCGGGGCAGGGAAGAGGACTGTGCCGAGAAGTGTGAGCGTCGCAACCGGGAAAGGGCTGGGGCTGCAGGTGCGGTCTCCGAGCTCTGAGCGGCCCGGTGTTGACCCGAGGGTCAGGGGAGGATTGGGTAGGGAGCTCGTGGATTGGGTGGTGTGGTGTCTGACGTCATATGGTAAAAGTATGATGCAATTTGCCACGTGGTGCTGCCCCTAACCTAAGGGCTGGAAGGGTGGTAGGAAGGGAGTTGGTACTAGGGAACCTAGAGAAGTGACACTGGTGAGACTCACCTGGCTCACCTGCCCCCCACTTAGTCCTGTGTGACCTTGAGCAAGTCACTTCTGAATCCAAGTTTCCTCAACTATAAATCTTACAATACTTTTGAGAATTAGTAATAATATGCTAAGTACCGGGCATAGGTTCGGCACACAATAGGTGCCCTTCAGTAAATATGGTTCTTGTTCCTCCCATCCCCATCTTGCCACTCTTGTCAGAGACTTCACCCCTCCTATGGTCCTTCCCATCAGCACTGGAAGGGGCTTACATTGTCACTAGTCCAAGTCCCCTCCCCTTGCTACCTCATTTTTGGGCAAATGGGGGAAACTGAGGCCCAATAAAGGCAAGTGACTTCCTAGGAGTTCGGTGGTTTTCCTGTTAGATGGGCCTGGGAGTCAAACTGCCTGGGTTTCAATCCCCAGCGCTGCCTTTGATTTGAATAAACTGCTAATCCTCTCCAAGCCAGTTTCCTCTGCTGTAAAATGGAGTTAATAAAAATACTTTACTCGTGGCACCTGGTCAGTTGGTTCAGCGTCTGACTCTTGGTTGCTCTCAGGGTCGTGGGTTTGAGGCCCGCGTGGAGCCCCTGCGTGGGGTCCTGGCTCCAGGTGGGTCTGCTTGAAATTCTCTCCCTTGCCCTCTGTCCCTCCCCCTGCTCACAATGGCACACCACGTGCTCTCGCTCTCCCTCTCTCTCAAATAAATCTTTTTTAAAAAAAAGTATTCTCCTCAAGCATTGTTGTGAGAATTAAATGAAATGATCCATGTAAAGTATTAAGAACAGTGTCAATCTCAAAAACTTCCAGAAAGTGTATTTATTATGATCATCAATGTTAATATTATATCAAGGTCAAATTAATGTATTATTAATAATTAATAAATTAATGTATTCCCCCCCAAATTCACTGCAGCTTCTGAGTCAGGTCTTGTTTCAGGCTTCAGGACCCTGATTCCTTCCTTCAAGAAGCTCACAGTCTAGTAGAGGGTCTGACTAAGCCCCTGGATCTAGGGGATGCTTTCTGATGGGGGTGGGCTCCACAGCACCAGAGAAGCTTTATTTCCTTTAACCAGAAATCTAGACACTTGAGACCCTTCAGTCCCTAGCCCTGTAGACTACATGGGGAAAGCTGTCACACACATGCGGTCTCCCAAGCATCTTGACACACCTTTCACCTGCTTACAGTTTCACCTGCCCACCAAATAATAACACCCAGGGGCCAAGTGCTCAGGCTTTGGAAGCAGTTGAGTCTGGGCTCTGCAGTTTTACCACTTTGCGCCGTTGGGCAAGTCACTTTCCCTCGGGGGTAAAATGGGATTAATAATGGCCCAAACTTCACATAGAACTGTTGCGAAAATTAAATGAGAGAATGAAAATACATGTGCAAATACCCAGTAATACATCCAGTATTATTTTTTAATTGCTCCCACGTGTATTCAGGCAACCCAGGAGAGAGCAGGCTGTGAATGCCGAGACTCAAGTCACTGCAGAGGGGTTTCCTCTCTCTCGCTCCCGGCGCTCTGACGCTCCGCCCATACCGAGGGGGCGGGGCGAGGAGAATCCCGAGGAGCCGCTGGTGGCTCTGGCGAAGCCCCGGCCTCAGGCCCCGCCCCTCCCCGATCGGGGCGGGCTCGCGGCTCCAGCTTCCAGGACCTAGCTGTCGTGCGGGTGACTCAGCAGCGCCCGCGCCTGCCCCAGCCTGATAAGTGTGTGTGTGTGTGTGTGTGTGTGTGTGTGTGTGTGTCTGTGCCGGTGAATGTGTGTGTTGGGGTGGCCGGGGAGGGCTCCGCGTTTCCGAGTTTGTGCGTGGGGATTGTGGGATTGTGCTTGTGATTGATTTTGTGTGCGACTCTCTTCTCTGTGTATTTGCATGAGTGTCGGGGGTCGGGGCGTGCATCTGTGTCACGGTGTGTCCCTGTTGGTGAGTTTGCATAAAGGGCGTGACTCTGTGTGACCCTGTGTCTTATAAACATGTCCCCCACCTCTCTGCCCACGTATCCCCCCAATCCCCAGACCCTGGGACCTAGAGAGCTCTGCCCCACTCCAGGGGCCTCTCTGCCTAGGCAGTCTCAGTGTTTCTTGTTGAGGTGACGTCTGCACTTGTGTGGGTGAACGTGGCCTTGTGGGTCACTGGGGGGGGGGGTGGGAGAAGAGGGTTGGGTGCTGTCACTGCCTGGACTTCAGACCCCCCGGCCCCCCTGTCCCAGTAGCTCTGCCTCTGAAGCCTTCACCTCCCTTCCCAGCCTGTAGGGAGCAGTCTGTGACCTGAGCTGCTGCCTGGGGGGGGGAGGGGGGGATGACTCCCATTTAGTGATTGCTGTTATTTTATTCTCTCATTTGATCTCGCTGAATCCTTATGGCCAGAGTGTTCTAAAGAGGGTCTGAGACTTGAGAGAATGGGAGTGACAACCCAAGGTCATGCAGTTGAAGAGCAATGGAAGGCGTGAAGGTGACAGGCAGAGGGCAGATCTCCTCCCTAAGCTGAGCACCCAGTTTGCCTGGAGCCTGTGGGGCGCTGATAAGCTTCCGGGGCAGGGGAAGGAACCTGTTTGTGTCCCCTCTCCTCCTCTGAGTTTCCTGGGCCTCCGGCCAGCTCCTTATCCTGCCAGCGCCTGAACAGGGCCACCGGCTTAGATTGGGTGATTGGGTCTTGAGTTGGGTGATAAAGAGGACGGGGGCTGGGCTGGGGTCTGGGGCGAGGGGCCAGGGCCCATGTGGGAGCATCTGTTACTTCAACAAAACTTTACTGAGCACCTTATTAAAAACAGGCCAATATCCCGCTCTGTCTAAAAGGGGAAGAGAGTCACAAGACCAGGCCTCAAGGAATGGTGGAGACACGCAGGCTCGGGCTTGAAGCCGGGGGCGCGGCTGGGATCTGTTGCTGGTTTCGGTACTGACTCCACCTTGTAAGGGAGGGCGTGGGACCTGGCCAGTCCTATTTCTCTCCTAGCCTGTCTCTGTGTCAGTCAAATGAGGTAATGGCGCAACACTGCCTGCCTTTCCTGACTCCGAGACACTAAAAGGGAAAGCCATTTGTAAACAGAGTTGCTCTCCAAACATAATGGACGGTCCTGTGGTGATCCATGGCCTCCCATGAGAAAGGCCTTAAAGAAACAGTATACCCCGAGCCCAAAGAGGAGAAAGGGCCCCAATTGGGTGATTAGAGAAGGCTGCCTGGAGGAGGTGACCTACCAGCTAGACTTTTAAGGATGAGTTTACTAGGTGGAAATGGAAGAGGGTGTTCCAGATGAAGGAACAGCCTGCATTGGGGCCTGGATGGTGAAGTTTTGTGCACTGGGAACAAAAGCTGGTTTGGTACATTTGGCCCAGAGTGAATGCCAGGTTTAGAGGGGGGTAGATGGGGGGTTGGGGGGGTTGCAGACTTGGGGATAGCCAGGAGGTCTTTGAGGTAAAGACAGCCATGTCCTGACTGGGTGTGGCAGTCCTTTGGGAGGGAGGCTGAGAGGAGAGGGAGAATTGGCAGGCATTGGCTCAAGGACCCCCCACTCCTACCCCAGGACAACCCATCTGAAGCCCGGGCAAGATCCCCAGGATGACATCGAGGTGGACACGAGGCTGCAGAGCCCCCCCTTCAACAGAAGGATGGAGGAAAAGCCAAGTCAGATACCCTGGTCCAGGAGGGACCCAGGCATCGACGCAGAGGGTGCCCACCAATAACACGTAAGGGCTCTGGAAGGCCCTGCTGCCTAGGAGTTCCTCTGGGTTTGCTCGAGTGTGGAGAGAGGGCCGCTCCCGCCGGGAGAACTCCCTCTTAGGAAAGGCTCCATCTCCAGAAGCCCCTATTGAACCAGCTATGGTTGCTAATGATTAGCTTATTTTTTTAAAAAGATTTTATAGGGACACCTGGGTGGCTTAGTCAGTTGGGCATCTGCCTTCGGCTCAGGTCATGATCCTGGAGTCCTGGGATGGAGTCCCGCATCGGGCTCCTCACTCGGCAGGGAGCCTGCTTCTCCCTCTGCCTGCCACTCCCCCTGCTGTGTGCTCTCTTTCTCTCTGACAAATAAATAAATAAATTTCTTTTTTAAAAAAATCTTTAAAAAGATTTTATTTATTTATTTGACAGAGAGAAAGAGATCACAAGTAGGCAGAGGGAGAGGGGGAAGCAGGCTCCCTGCTGAGCAGAAAGCCTGATGTGGGGCTCGATCCTGGGACCCTGAGATCATGACCCGAACCGAAGGCAGAGGCTTAACCCACTGAGCCACCCAGGCACCCATAATGATTAGCTTATTATATATCTGCTCGGGGCTTCACTAACCTGTACCCATGAGACATCCCTTTTGTATGGTTGAGCCAAACAAAGCATCAAGAGACAAAGTGTTCGCTCACGAGCACACAGCCAATAAGTGGCGAGGCCAGGAGTACCTGTTCCCTGAGATGGCAGGATGAAGCTGAAGGAGGGGTTGGGACCGGCTGAGATTCTGCGCTCTGCGAGCTGGGGTAGACCAGGCTCCGGAGAGAAGGAAACACGGTGTCTGCTGCCACCTCGTGGTCCTGGAGCCACTGGGGCTTTGGCACAGAGCCCAGCTCTCCAGGCCTCCTGAGAGGGCTGAGGTCTGGGCATCACGGGGTCAGCAGGGGTTAGTGAAAGATGTGGGGTGGGGCATTCAGGTAGGACTGTCCTGGATATTGAGACCTCCTTGCTCCTCAATTCTCAGTGCCTTCAGGACTCAAGGAATCATCGTACTCCTTCTGGAGGCCTTCCACAGCCTTTATCTGTCTTTGAAATTGAGAAAACAGAGGATCCTGGTGGATCCAGGCTTGTGGGGCCTAAAGCTTATCTGGGGGCCTCTTTAAGAAAAAGAGTGAAGGGGCGCCTGGCTGGCTCAGTCAGTATAGCATGCAACTCTTGATCTCAGGGTTGTGAGTTCAAGCCCCACGTTGGGCATGGAGCCTACTTAGAAAAGAAAAAAAAAAAAAAGAATGAAAGATTAAGAATAGAAATGCCTATAGCCATTCAAGGCCGTATGACACAAGTGGGAAGGAAGAGAAGTCAGAGTGGAAAGATCTCAGCCAATGCAAGTTAATATATTTTACTTTTGCAAATTTTACAGAAATATAGGGCCCTGTGAACACAAAGTCAGGATCCCTCTAGGACCTCTGATAGTATGAAGTCTTGACTGATGCCTAAGGCTCCCAGGGAGTCTGGTATGAGGTCCCCTACGGGAGATTTGGGGATTTAGAAGCCAAAGCAGGATCTGGGTTCATGTCTCCCTCCCACCCCTACACCGCCCCAGGAGCCTTCCCTGCCTGCCCTTACCCCCCCGGGCAGTGCCAGCACTGTGTGCGGTCAGTACCGAGCTGTTGGGTGAGTCCCTGCCGTGCCATCAGTCTGATGTCACCCACGTGTGGTCACCAGGATGTAGCTGGACACATCCCGAGCCCCTCCTCTTGTAGCCAGGCCTGCGGGATGGGGGTGGGGAGACAGCAAGAGGACTCAGACCCAGGCCCAGCCCTCCTCTAGCTCATCACTGGGGGTCAAGTAAGACATGAACTGAGTCTTAAAACTTTCAGGCCTAACAGTAACTTAGAGATCAACTAGTCCAGGTGATTGTCAAACTCACGTAGCCACAGAAGCCCAAAGTGGGAAACAAAGGGAAGCAGGGCTCTTCTGAGTAAAGCAGTGGGTGTGAGGGGATGTGTGGGGTCCCCCCCGGCCTGCCCCTGTTTGACCTCCACCAGCCCCTCTAAGAACCATGAGTTGGAACCACTGTTGACGTTCAAGCTCTTTGCTTGAACCGAGGCCCGAGAGTAAGAGATTTGACTGAGATCACAAAACAAGTTCACGGCCAAGGCTCGATTCAGATGTAGGTCTGCCTGACTGTAGGTTCGAGGCTCTCCTTGCTCCAATTAGGGTAAACTGGACAGTTAGGGTGAACCATCCCTTCCCACCCCGACCCACATCTCCCTGCTGGCACTCTGGACCCCCCATCCGCTCAGCACGGCTGGCAAAGAGAAGTTCAGAGGAGCCCCAGGGGTGGGAGAGCAAGGAAGGGGCCATTTTGGAGCTACAACACTGGTATGAGGGCAGAGACTAGACTTTCCTCTGCTGTGCACAGCTCGTCCACAGTCTGAGCCCAGAGCCTGCCACACTGTGAACAAATACTAGCTGAAGGAATGAATCTGAAGCCATAGCTCAGGGGAGGGGAATCTTCCCGAGTAGAGAAACGGTCCATCCAGGTCGACCTCATCCACCTCTGGGGCTTCTCCTGGTCCCCTGGGGGTGAGATCTGAGCTGGGTCTCTCCAGCTTAGGAAGGATTTTCAGCTTTGCTGTATCTTCCTTTAATTTCTCTTCAGAGCAACAGAGGAAGCTGTTGTGTGACTTTGGGCAAGTCATTTGCCGGGAGCCTCCATCTCCTGATTCGTTAAAAATAGCTTACATTAAACAACCTCCCCTAAAAAAACAAAAAACAAAAAAACCTTCGTGTCTTGAATTATTCACTTGAAATAGTATTGTTAGGACTTCGGACGTGCCAGGCGCTGCATAAGGCACGTGGGTTTGAGAGAAGAGGTGAAAGTGGTAAAGGACAGCAGAGCCTGACACATGGGCAGTCAGTGATCATTCCCCGCCCAGCCCATACTCACCCAGTGTCTTCCTACAGAATGCCTCCCTCATCCAAGGGCGTATTTCAGGAACCAGTTTCAGTCCATGGCTTCCGCGGAGGTGGATGATTCCCCAGGCCGCAGTCCAGAAAAAGGCGTCAACTTAATAAGGGTGCTGGTGCCAGGCACGGCCAGTAGGTGGCAGCAGCGTCTGTGAAATGAGCCTATCCTGCCGCCTTTCCGGGATTTCTCCCAGGACCAGCTGTTTGTATAGAAATGAGTGTGCCCCGGTGGGAGGTGTGTGTACAAGGAAGTGTGAGTATGAGGAGGATGTCTGTGCAGTCAGGTGTGCATGTGTGGCCTCCAGGTCTGTGGGTCTATTTGCATGTGACTGTGTTATATGCATGGACACCCCACTCAGTAAAACACCTCTTACCTTCTTTGGTCCTGGGCTCCTGGAACGTCCCGTGTGCAGCGAGGCGCACAGTGACACACAGTGTATACGCCATTGCAGAGAGCTTTGGGGTCACTTTGTGGACCCCCCGGGGGCTTCCCCTGGGTAAGGAAGAACATAAGTCAATAGAATGGGGAACTGTGGGTGATGTTTTTACCTGTTCTTTCCAAACTTACCAGGTTTCTCAGTTTTTATAATGAACATTCTGTAATAACCATAAACATTATTGGGGGAAAAACACCTGTGTTCCTTTTCAGGGGCCTTTCCTCTCCCCTTGGGGAGTGGCAGGGTTCCCATGTGTCTGACAAGGCTGTGGGAGCCCAGCAACCTGCTTGAGGGTGCCCAGATAGCTGCTGTGGGAGGTCTAATCAGGGCCAAAGGCCAGTACAGAGCAATCAGAGAAGGCTTCCTGGAGGCAGAGGGAATGGAGCTGACCTGAAAGGATGAGGAAGTTGGCACAAGACTGCTGTCTGCCCTGCCTGCTGGGAACTTCTCTGAGAAATTCTGACTTCTCTGAGAACTGCCCACCCTTGGGCTGGGCCTCGGCAGTCCTCTTCCTGAAGTGCAGCCTTGTCTCCGAGGGAATTTGAGGTTGCAGGCAGGCAAGATTGAATTTAGATTCCTAGGATCCCCCGTTGGGAAGGGGCACGAGAGGTCATCTGGATTTTTTCAAGCAACTGGGAACTATTGAAGGTTAAAGGCAGACAGTGTTTCCCCATCCCTAATACTGTGCCCTGCTTACCACGTACAGCTGTTGTCTCACTGGGTCCTCGGGAGAGTCCTGGTAAGTTAGCTGTAATAATCACGTGACTCTACAGAAGCCAAAGTGAAGCCTGGATGGTCACGCGGATATGCTTTTCTTCAGGGCACACACAAAGGTGAATAAAAATCTGCACGGTGCACACTTCCATGAACACCGAGGTGCTCTCACATATGCTGTGCAATCTCTCTCCCTCTCTCTCATACACACACACACACACATACACATACACACTTCAGAGCTGTTCTTCCCAGCCTCCAGGGGAGTAAGCTCTGGGCAGAGCTGCCAGACCTTGAAGAAGCCTTCCCCTGGTCCCTCCCCGTGAGGAAGGTGAGGCCAGGCGGTCAAGCCCCCTCCCCACCCTGGGCAGTCGGGCCCCCTGCCCCTGCCCCTGCCCTCGCCCAATTAGCTCGCAGCCTTGGGAGCCTGGGATCCCAGTCCAGGTGAGGGCAGCCCACCGCGTGGGTGCTCAGCACCTGCACACAGCAGGCCCCGGGATGGGCAGCCTCCACCGGAAGAGGCTAAGGGTCTCTGAAGGGAGGTTGCATCAGAAGGGGAGGAGGGGCTCCGGGCCCTGGTGCTCTCTTAAAGACCTAGTCACACCTGCTGGGGAGGCAGATCCTCGGTCAGGAATTCCCTTCCAGAGAATTACCTACAAACCGAACAGTGAGGACCAGAAACCACTGAGGAGGGGAGCACAGAGGGAGTGGAGGTCTCTTGGGACATTCAACCCCACACCCAGGGCTTCCCTGAATGCTCCCAGAGGAGGTTTAGGGCTTCTATGGCCAAAAGAAGGGCCACTGTGGGGCAGGGGCATGGAACGGAAGTGGGAGTAGGGTGGAAGGGAAGAGGAGAGGGAGTTAGTGAGAGCCCCAAGAGTCACATGGGGTGAGCAGGGCTCTGAAGGACAAGGGACTGAGATTGGGGGTGGGCCACAGAGGAGAAGGAGCCAATCTGGAGGGTTGAGGGAGTGGGGGCTTCTAGAAGCCAGCTTTGGTTGGGGGCGTGCTCTAGGAAGTGGCTACAGCTGCGTCGCGTATGTCTCCAATCAGATGGGCTTATTTAAGATTTTAGAGTAATCTCTACACCCCACGCAGTCCTCCGATTTATGGGCCTGAGATCAAGACTCGCAGGCTCTACCGACTGAGCCAGCCAGGTGCCCCCCTCCCCAGATAGGGTTCTTAAGGACAGTGTTGCCTCTCCCTCTGAGACAGTCCCAAAGGTGGGGCTAGAATCACCACCCAGTGCGAGCAGCCAGGTCTGCATCACCCCCCAGATGAGCCCCCCCACCATAAGGAGACCACAGAAGAGAAGCAAAAGAAACAGCCAGAGATGTGGACACCGAGAATAGTGTTTTTCTTTATTGGGAAAACAGAAGGTTGGTCCTTGGTACCAAGATAGGACCTGGGATAGGCAAAAAGCCAGGTGTTTGAGTCAAGCTTCGTTTGGACATGCTTGCCTCCCTCATCCCCAAAGTAGGGCAGCTCCAATTACAAATACCAGACCCCCAAGCACCCCTTCCTCTACATCTGGGCAAATGCCCAGCGTGTCCTTCCAGTAGATGTCTGTTTCTGGGATCAAGGAACATGAGGGAAAGTTCTCTGTTCTCTCCCAGGATGGCAAAGCCCTCGGAACCCATCAACTCCTACCTCTGTCCTTCCATTGGGCAGCAGCCCAGGGAGGGACAGAGACCTGCCCAAAGTCACACAGCAACGAAGCGGAGGACAGAGTCAAACCCATATTCTATCTCCTGGCTTGGGATTTATTCCAAGAGGAGATTCTGGAAGCTAAGCCCCATCAGGTGGATGTCACCTGCATCGACACCTGCCGAGGGACTCCACCTCCATGACTCAAATGTTCCGGCCAGAAGGCCCAGGCCAGTGGCACCCAGGGATCTATCTTTCCTCCCGGACTGTGCCCCTCTTTCGGGTGCCAGGGAGGGCAGGCTTGGTGAGGACAAAAGGGGACAGCTATGTATAAAGTACTTGGAGAGAAGACGTCCTCTTGAAAATTCCTCCTTCAGCGCGTGCTATCCCATCTTCTGAAACTCAAGGAGATGGTCACAAGGTAAAGTCCTTGCTTCTGACCCGCCTACAGTATTAAGAGATGGGGTCAGAGTGGGTATAACGTAAAATGCTCGATTGCATTAAAAGCTCCACGTCTCAGGCATTTACTAGGCACCAGGCACTTCATTATCCACTCGGTAGAATGACGACTGTGGGCCAGCTGCAGTGCCATTTGCTGGGAACATTCGTGGCACCAAAACAGACAAGCTTTTTTGTAAATCCTCACAACCTCTTTCGAGTGTTGTCTTCTACGACCGAGAAAAGGGGCTCCCATAGGGAAGAGACTTGCCGAAGGCCATACAGCACAATCCTGGCAGGCAGATGAAAATCATAGAACAAGCAAGCCTTCCAAGGCAGGGGGGGAGTGGATAGGGAGAAGGACCCACCAAGGTCACGGCAATTCCTTGGGAGGCCTCTGCCGCCAAGGTGATGAGGGACAGAGCCCAGCACCAGGAAGGCTCAGTCTGGGACTATGAGCCGGATACAAAAGTCTCCCCGGTGCCCTCTGTGTCATCAGTTTCCTCGTGGGAGCCAGGAGGAGGAGAGCAGAGGAAGTGGACTTGATAGAGCTAAGACGGGATCCTAGCTGGTGCGGCCAGGGACACGCTGTGTGGCTTTGGACAGGCCATTCCCCTGAGCCTTGGGTTCCTCATCTGTAAAGTAGGGGTAATAATTATAACAGTGCCTGCCTCATAGTCATGCTGCGAAGATTAAGTCAATTACCAAGTAAAGAGCTTAGAACAAAGGGCGCTGTGTATCACATGCTAGTATTACCACGGTGGGGCTCATGGCCAGTGCCAGGGATGGGGCTGGAACCTGGGCAACCCCCAGCCCTAGCACTCGACCACGTCAGGGTAAGCGAAGCCTCTCCCCAGCCCCTTGGGACCCCATTTTGAACTTCCCAGCCACCTGCTGCCAGATCCTCACTGTAGTCTCCCCCGGTCTCCCAGCATCTATAAGCTCAGAGCTGGGGCCCTTTCCTGGAGCTACCCGCACTATGAAGTGCCCAGGAATGAAGTAAAGGAATATATAACCATAAAGAAATAAATGAGAAGAGAAAGTTGTGTGTAGTGTTTTGTACGTGAGTGTGGGGGTGGGGAGTTTTGGGGGGAGGGTGTTACTTCCTAGGGGCTCTGAAGCCTCTGAGCTGGTTCCCAGCCTGGATCTGTAGTAGGTTCAGGGGGGGAAGGCACCCAGAGGCTAGTTAAGGCTCTGACGTTGAAAAGAGAGGGGCTGGCCTTTGGGCAGAGGTCTAGGGGGGCCCAGCCTGGACTATGGCTCCTCCAAGTTCTCTCCAGACGCTGGTGGCTTCCTCCACCTTGAGGAACATTTCAAATGCTAAGCTAAGCAAGCCTCCTTAGACAGCTGCCTCTGGCTCCCCACTATTGTCACGGAATAATTCTGTATTGGGGGGCCTACTAGGTGCCAGGCACTTTGGTAGGAACCTCACTTGCCACATCTCTAGCCTTCAGATGGGACTCTTGGAGGTGACGTGACCTGCCTGAGATCCCGCTGCTAGCAAGCAGCCAAGAACCCAGCAAAATCAGAACTCACTAGAGACGAAACCTCAGAGACTGACCCAGTCCCTTGTCTTAGATCTAAGAGAAAACAGAAGCTCAGAGAGGGCACCTGCCTTGCCTAGGTCACACAGCCAGTTAGCTTCAACGCTGAGATTTGAATCCAGATTTGGGGCTTCCCAAGCCCTGTAGGAAACTGAACTTGAAGGCTCGGCTTTATTCCCATCACCCTCCTGCCCTCCCCACCCCCAACCTCTCTTACATGACACTTGACATTACCCATCACTCCCTCCCCTTGGGAACGCCCTCCTCCTCCAGTTTCCATGGCAGCACATTCTCCCCGTCCTCCTCCTGCTTCTCTGGCAGCTTCACACTCTCCACACTGACTCCTGAGCCTAGAAAGCACGGGGATCCCCAGGCTGGGTCCCCAGGCTCTTCTCTCTGCATCGCTGCCCCTGCAAGTTCATCTGCTTTTCCCTCTGGGTCTCCAGCTCTAACCTCGTGCTGCAGCACGGCTCTGGAGTAATGACAGCTACTTGCCATGTGCTGAGCGCTGACCTATGATCTGGACGCTATCTGTACATGAACTCATTAAGTCTTCACAGCAAACCCACGAAGGAAGTCCATTCTACAGATGAGGAAACTGAGGCACCGTGAGGGAAACCAAAATCGGACTCCAGCTTTCACCGCTACTTCTGTCACCACAAGAAAAGATAGGAAATTGTAGGACATTTTGAAACCGAAGGCAAAAGCTTGCCTCCACCTCCTAGAGAGGAGTGGAAACCTGGGGGGAAAATCAGACCTACTGCACAGTTTTGCGAGCCCTGTGATGATCTAGAATTACACTGTCAATTTGGAGCTTTAAAATGCATCACACACAGCACATTTTGAAATGTGAAGGTTTGGAGAGCTTCAGGAGGAACAAAAGTTCATGGAAAATTGCCCTTTTCCTTCAGATTTTTCCATCTGGTTTTAAGTCTTCAGAAATCCTCGTTCCAGGGTTCCAGTAACTAAGGCTCTTCTATATCAGTCCAGCCCGGAATTCACCAGAAACTCGGACCCTGGAGTCCAACTGACCTGAGTTCTGCTGCCACCAACAGGCTCTGTGACTTGGGGGTGAGTGGCTAGACCTCAGAGGCTGTCGTCTAAAACAAGGGTAACAGTGCCTCCCCTGGGCTGTCATGAAGCTCGGATGGGACATGTGCATAAAGCACTTGACGCAGAACCTGGCACTTGCAAGTGCTCTCAGTTGAGCCCCGTACTCCAGGTGCACACAGCTTTTCTCGGGCTTGCCAAGCACCTCAACATTTCCACGCTTTTGCACACGCTGTCCCCTCTTCTGGGTGGCCAACCCCTACATGTCCTTTAAGGCCCTCTGACTCTTCTCCACCTCTTCTAGAACTGCTACAAATGTGTTTTAGTAAAAGGCTAGAAAACACACTTCCCCGAGACACCCTCCCTGGGGCTTCTGTCATCGCACACATCACACAGAGATGCAAAGCTCTGTTGATGCCTTGTCTCCCAGCCTGGTCTCGAACTTTCTGAGGGCCGGGCTGTATCTGACTTACTTCCGAGTCCCAGTCCCTGGGGTGCACAGCCTGGCATCAAGTTGGTTTCAGTACAAGTTCGCTTTACCTTAAATGCACGTGGCCTGGACCCAGCCTCTGCGGACCCCGGGACACATTTATGCAGAAGTAGTAAAAAGCAGCCAGAGCTGTTACAGCCATGGGAAATGGCAGTGAGCAGACCCAGAGCAGCCTTGAGGGAGAGTTCAAGAGGGCACAGTCCCTTTGGGGAGAATCAACAGGCCTGGATCCAATGTCACCTTCTTCAGAAGTCTTCCCCAGACCCTAAAGTGTCCCCGATCTCTGACATCTCCCCAAGGCATTAGCAGGAGGGGTCCCACATGAAGAGGAGGGCCCCCCGCCTTGCTGATACACCCCCCTCCCATTCAGACACGGAAGTCTCTAGGGGCACTGGGCACCGCCCTACATCTTCCAAAGTGCTCCTGAAGTCATTGCCTGGAGGAAGAAAATTCCCAAGTCTGGGGGTTTCTGGGGTCCACACCCCAAGAAGGGAGCTGTGCTTTGTCTACTAAGGGTATCCCTACCCCTAAGGTGCCCAACGCTCATCCTGGTGCCTAAGCCCCCAACTTCCTGAATGCTGAATGCTAGTTCAGCCCCTGCTGAAGTGACAGTCTCCCAGGCAAGAGAAAGGCTTTTTTGTTCCAAGGAAATGACTGTCAAAGGGAGAAGAGGTATCTTTTTTTTCTTTTTCAGTTTGAGACAAAGACGTCAGTTTCTTTCCATCTGTCCCAAAAAGGGAAGAAATTAATTTGTTTCTACAAGGATGTCAGCTCACTGCTTCAATAGGGAATCAGGGGTGTGGGACTGAGGCAGTGTCTGCGCGGGGAGGGGGCGGGGAGAGGAGGTGAAGCACGGGGGAGGTACAGGGAACAAGGACAGACCCTGATAGGAAAGCAAAGGTCTGGGAATGCCTGAATAAAATGCCAAACACAGGAAGAGAAAAACTCCTATCAGTTAGGAAAGCCTTCTTCCTCCCAGTTCCTTCAGAGACAGGCCCTTGTGTGGCCAGTTTCCAGCTGCCTGGAAACACTGGACACACTGGGCACAGCCAGGTGTTGGGAGAAGGAAGAGGATCTCCTGGAGGTTCTTATCAGAGACCCAAGATGGGCAGGAAGTAAAGTCCACATTGGTCCTTCAGGCGCCCCCAGACAGTCCCCGTTGCCACTTACCACCCACGGGGCTCTCACTAGCATGCTCTTCTGTCCTCCAGTACCTGGGCAGAGAAGTCAGGCCCCTGGGGACCCCCAAAAGCATCTGCCCTCCGGCTTGAGGACCTACTGTCTAAGCAGAAGTTCTCCAGCCTCATCTCTGCCTCCGCCCACCCCCCAACCCTTGGCACAGAGGCCGCCTGGCAGCTCTGGTTTTGGAGTTGCCGGACCTCCCTCCTTCTTCTGAACCCCACAGAACCCGGGGCTGGGGACCCTACACTAACCGAAGTAACCGAGGGCCTGTCCTGCTATCCTAGCCTGAAGGCGCTGGCCCTGCCCACTGTCCTGTCCCAAGCCCCACTGGCACGAAGTGTGGAGGACACCACGTCGATGCTGAGGCCATTCCAAGAAAACGACTGTCAAGGACAGAAAAGGTGTATTGTTTCTCTCTCCCTCTCGATTTTATTTTCTCTTTATTTATGACGACATGGGCGCCTGGGTGGCTCAGTTGGTTAAGCAACTGCCTTCGGCTCAGGTCATGATCCCGGAGTCCCGGGATCGAGTCCCATATCGGACTCCCGGCTCTGCGGGAAGTCTGCTTCTCCCTCTGACCTTCTCCCCTCTCATTCTCAGTCTCTCGCTCTATAATAAATAAATAAAAATAAAAATATTTATGACGACAGTCCAGTTGGACTTGGATCTCAGCAACCCTGCCTCTTGCTAGGACTCGGGGCTGGGACTCTTACCCCAAAGTTGAAGCCGCCATCCCCTGCACACAGCCTATCTAGTGGCCCTAGCCTATCTCCTGGCCCAGTCTTGAGCTGTCACCGCTTCGCTGACCTGTCCTTCCCTCTCGCCCCCAGAAACGGCCCCTCTCCACCACATAGAGAGTCAGTCTTGCAGCCCTGTTCTCAAGCCTCAGTCTCCACCAAGGCCCCCTGGGTCCTGGGTCCTTGGCTTTTTCAGGTCCCAGGCCAGCAAGGCCGGCTCTGGCTAGAACCCGAGGCTGTCCCAAGGTTGAGGCTGGCCCGCCACAGAGGTCCCGTTCAGCTGCCCGGCCCCAGAGCCACAGGCCCCGCTCCCCCCGAGTCACTAGCTACCGGCACCCGACCCAAAGCCGCCGACAGCGCAGTCGGCCCCGAGGCCCCGCCCCTTGCCCCGCCCCACCGCAGATGCCCCGCCTCTCGGCCCCAGCCACGCTCCTGCCCGACCCCCTTCTCCAAAACAGGGGCGCCGTTCCGCCCCACTCCGCGTCGCGGCCCCGCCCCCTGCAGGCCCGGGGTGCCAGCCAGGTCACCCCGGAGGAGTGAGCGGCGGGCCGGGCCGGCGCGGTTTAGGCGGCGGCCCCCCCACCGGGACCATCGGACGGGGTGCAGGCGGTGACCCGTTCGCGGGCTGTAGTCTCGCGGGCGCGGCTGAAGCTGCCAGGCTCCGGGCGGCCGCAGGGAGTGCGGCAGAGCTGGCGGAAGCAGCGCTTGAAGTTCTCGTCGAGGAAGGCGTAGAGCACGGGGTTGAGGCTGCTGTTGGCGTAGCCGAGCGCGATGCACAGGTGCAGCGCGGCCACCACCAGCGGGTCGCGGCGGTCGATGTCCACCAGCGTCCAGACGATGACGAAGATGTGGATGGGCGCCCAGCACACCACGAAGGCGCCCACCACCACCAGCACCATGCGCGTGATGCGCCGCAGGCTGCGGTCCTTCTCCTTGGAGCCCGACAGCAGGCGCACGCTGCGCAGGCGCAGCAGCATCAGGCCGTAGCACACGGTGATGATGAGGATGGGCACGACGAAGGCGAAGAGGAACACGCATATCTTGGTCACCGTATCCCAGTACCAGCTGGGGCTGGGGAACTGGAGCATGCACACCACTGCCCCGTCTGCCGGGGAAACAAGGAAAGACAGCAGGTGAGGGGCGCGCGGGCCGAAGCGACCCGACCTGCTCGCCATCCTTCTTGGCTTGGTCAGGTCCCACACCTCCTCCTGGCCTTTGTTCAGGGTGACTCATCTGCCCAGAATGTCCTCCCACACTTCCGTACTTGGGGAACTCCTACTCATCCTTAAAGACCCTAGCGGGATTGGCCCTAATCTAGGAGGTCTCCTTTCTATATTTTCTTCCAGTTCCTTTAGAAGCTTCTACATCCATGGAAAGCCGTAGATATAATTTAGCCCAAACCCACCAAATGCCAGTCGTTGTGAGAACTCAAAACACCCTACCCATTTTTCAGACTAGCTCCAACGAGGACAGCACTGCTCAGACAGATCTAGAGAGTATGATGAGTTAAGGGCAGAACTTGGGCCCTCCTAACTGTGTGGTGTGACCCTGGGCAAATTGTTCAGCCTCTAGGAGAACTTCCATAAAGTGGGACTAATAAGAGTTACCTAAACCTCCCAGGTTGTGAGGATTCCGTGGGCTAAGGCGTGTGAAACATTTCGCACAGGGGGGTTCGAGCTCTTGGTGCGCTCATGGGGCAGGAGGCCAGATACATTTAGGAGTCCAGAAGTCAGGGCTAGGGTCAGGGAGACAAAAGCTCAGCTTAATGGCAAGAAGAACTTTCTGACTGCGGGATTTGTCCCTAAGTGCCCCCAGGATGGATGAGCTCCCTGTTCCTGGAGCATGGGTGGGGGTGGACCAGCACCTTAGGGATGTTTCAGGATTCAGACACAGGCCTGAAACTGACCTGGGGAACTCCCAAGGTCTCTTGGAACTTTGGGTTTTGAGGAGCCAGGCAGTGGACTTGGAGCCTGAGAGTTGTAGGAAGGGCACTGGGGATCCACACAGTGGGTTCACCAGACAGTAGGATGGCAGAACCCCCAGGGCTGACTGAGTCCAAGGGCTTCATTGTGCAGATGGCCGAACAAGGCTCAGAGAGGAACAGCATTTGTCGAAGGTCACACAGCAAGTTACATACAGGACCAACTAATGCTGAGTGAGGGAGCGTGTGCAGGCGATGGAGTGTGCAGTGGGGAGGCCCATCTGGTCTGGCCCCCAGCAGGGCTGCAGTTAATGGCCCATAAACTGAAGGCTGGCAGTGAGGAATGGGGCCCAGCTGCTGAGGCAAGACCAACTGCACGGCAGCTGTGGGAGGGCACAGGGGCTCTACCTCTGCGGGGGTTAAGGGTGGTCAAAATGCCTCCCACCAAGCCTTCTCTCTCTCCACCCACAGCACTGACCCTCTGCAAACCCTCACCTCAGCAGCCAACAGGAATAAGAGGCATGAGGGCGGGAGCCTCAGGTTCCAGGCCAAATTCCACCAAATGCCTGCCGTGTGACCCTAAGTAAACCACCTGACCTCTCTGATTCTGGATGTTCTTACAGCCAAATAAAGGTTGGGGTCCTTGCCTTGTCCTAAGTATTTCACACATATAGCCTCCCTCAAACTTCTCAACACCCCGTGATACCGTGTGGCTCAGACAGGTCAGTGGCCCGTGTCATTGGCACCCTGCTAAACGACCTGTCCCCTTCCTTATGTCAAGCTGGGGCCATGTAACCAGCCATAGCTAGGAAGGGAGGGGCCATAATATTTCAAGGCTGGCCATGCTCTCTTGTCACTCCTTCTCCGTACTCATCTGCTGGCCAGATGCCAGCAGGAGAGAATTCCAAAGCCACCATTTGGCACCGGGGGCCCTAAGAACTGTGGAATCGAGCTCCTCCTCCTCCTCTGACTCACGTTAGATGGCGACGTGAGGAATAAACCTCTATATACTGTTTAGCGCTGAACTCTGGAGATGGCCTGTTACAGCTGCTGCCCTGACTGATACGCAAGGCTACTACGTTAATGACCATTCTTCCTCTTGAGGACATGCACCTGTCACTCTCTGCAGGCCATTCACGAGGGCTTGCCTTGGTCAGCTGGGCCAGTGGTTTTCACACTGGGGTGGAAGGGTGTTGGGGCTGAGACCACAGATCTTACGGCCTCCACGGCTCACTGGTCAGGGACACCCTTGCCCCAGTGGCCCCCCGTCTATCTCCCTTTAAGTCAGTCATCCCCACACACTCCTGGCCAGGTACTGCACACACACAGCCTGCCCCTCCACACCCCCATTCATCCATTTCCTTTGACCAGCAACCCATCTGCCTGCCGCTGAACCATTCATCCTCACAACAACTGTTCACACTCCATCAGCTGACTCCCCACACTCTCACTGGCCAGCCAGACACACTTTCCATTGATCAGGAATGCACGCCTTTAGGGGCGTGAAGCCACTTACACCCACGCTAGCAGGTGGCCTGCACGCCCACAGGGGCCCCCATGCTGCCCCCTGGGGTCGGTGGCCGGTACCACCGCTTCCGCACTCACCCCGGGGGCGGGTCACAGCCATGACCATAATGGGGACCCCCACACCAGAGGCCAGGACCCAGATGCAGATGTTGATCAGCTTGGCCTTGGCGGGGGTGCGGAAGTCCAGGGCCTTGACCGGGTGGCAGACGGCAATATAGCGATCGACGCTCATCATGGTGAGGGTGAAGATGCTGGTGAACATATTGTAGTAGTCGATGGAGAGCACAACCTTGCAGAGCAGCTCCCCAAAGGGCCATGTCTCCATCAGGTACTTGGCACTCTGGAAGGGCAGTGTGCTGGTGGCCAGTGCATCGGCCAAGGCCAAGTTGAAGATGTAGATGTTGGTGGCTGTCTTCATCTTAGTGTACCTTCAAAACAAGTGTGTGTGTAACTTCCCATTTCACGGATTTCATTTTCACTTAAGACTCGGGGAGGGGGGAGAATGATTTGCCCAAGGTCATGCAAAAGGTCAGGGGCAGAGGTGGGACTAGAACCTGGAACCACCTGATTCCGCATCACCCCCTTTTCACTATAACAGATGCAAAAGGATTTCTCTGGCTGTGGTTGACTTTGGCAGAAGGTATTTTAGGAAAAGCCCTTCATCTCTGAGGGGTACTAAGCAACACGGTTAAAAATAAAACTGGGCTCCAGAGGAAAACAGGTCTAGGTTCTAACCCCGCTTCTACTAGTTATTAACTGAGGGACTCGGGGCCAGTAATGTGAACTCTCTAAGCCTTGGTGTCTGTAACTGTAAAAAAAAAAAAAAAGGGGGGGGTGATGCTTTTACCAACCTCATAGTGTTATTGTGAAATGTAATGGGATGATCCAAGCACTTAGCCCAGAGCCCAAAGCACGGGCAAGTGCTCAGCATATGATAGTTATTATTCTTCACCTATGAAGGATGAAGCTGGGGACTAGACCAGAGTGACCTGACCCTCTGGCTTCTGCCACTGAGCTTTGGGGAATATGACTGGCCAGCTCTGAGGACAGGACTCTGCCTAGCAGACTGGCTGAGGCCTCAGACCTCCTGGGGTGCCCTCTGTGGAGGGCCGGGGCTCCCAGTCCTTCCTGTGGTCCCATCCAGACCTTCTTGTCCCCATGTAGCTGGACTCGCCCATACATCCAAGCCAAGGCATGAGCCCAGGGAGCTAAGCCAGAAGCACACAACCGAGCCCCCTTCCACCTGAAACACCCCTCCATGCCCGACTCCGCTTTGCGGCCTCCTGCACCACACTGGCCCCTTGCTGGGCCACCATGTCTGTCACGGCCCCCTCTGTACCAGGCCTGCGCTGGGCAGTGGACAGCCTGGAGGAGGCTGCATACACAGAGACACACTGTCCCAGTGCAGCATGATCACCGCGGGAAACACACAGCTACATCAAGGCGGGGACAAGGACTGCTTTCATGCCCCCAGAATGATGTGAGACACTGCATGAGTGACTCCTCAAATTTCTGAGCAGGAGGAGCCCTGAGAGATTGAGGGAAAGTGATTTTACAGGAATGTGGTCCAAGGACTCCCTTCAGAATACCTGGAAAAGGAGATTCGTAGACCCCACCCCAGACCTAGTAAATCTTAATCTTTGGCAACCAGGCCTGGGAATCGTGACCTTTTTTTTTTCTTTAAGTAAGCTCAAGGCCCAACAAGGGGCTTGAACTCATGACCCCGAGATCAAGAGTCACATGCTCTACCGACTGAGCCATCCAGGTGCCCCGGAAATCTTCATCTTTAACAAGCACCACCCCCAAATGACTCTTACGGGCTCTAAAGTTTGAGAAACACTATGTGGCCTAAAGCCCATATTGAGAAAAGACAGGAAAACTGAAGCCCAGGGAGGCGGGGCCTGACTCACCCAAGGTCACACAGCCGCAGAGCCAAGGCAAGAACTCAGACCTCCTGACTCCCAGACCAGTGCTCTCTCTCCACTCTATCCCCAGGGTGGAACCACACCACCTGCCTCCACTGCTCTGGAAACCCCCTGCTACCACACCGGGCCCTGGGCCGTTCGAGCTGAGGAAGGCACACTGAGTGCCCTCAATGGGTTCTGAATGACAGAATGAACCCACACCACCTAAGGCTGCTCCTTCATGAAGGGACTGATTTTTATTTTTTTAATCTGACTCATGCATTGTCGACCAGGGCCAGCATCTGTCCCACTCCCTCCCCAAATAGCTGTCATTTGTCCTGGGGCTGGAGAAGCAAAAAGTTTTGCACGGAGACAGCAGAATTTCGGGAAGTCTGTCTTCCGCGGGGTGCGGGATCACAGCTGTGTGGGAGGCGGTCCCAACCCCACAGCTGACTCGTCTAATTTCGCTTCTTTTACGCAGAACAATTAGAGGCTGTTCTTTGCCTGCTATTTTGATTTGTGAGGATCCTTCAATTCCCAGAGGGGGCTGGGATGCTGGGAAGCGGGTGATGAAGCTGCTGTCGCTGGTCCAGGCGGCCTGAGAGGCACTGCACTGGCGGCTGGGCAGAGGCCCCGAGGCTCCCGTCCTAACAAGCCCAACCCCCTCCCCCCCAGCTAAAGGGCTCCTAAGCCCGGCCCTCCTGGCCTCCTCAGACAAATCAGGCCGCTCTCCTGCTCTCAACCCACCCCTGAGGTTCTCTCTGTATTCCATCAGTTGGTCCCAGAACTTTCGCCTTGATGGATGGGCCCCGCACCCCCACCACGGGCCTCTTTGCTGTGCCCTGGACATACCAAGCCCATTCCCACCTCAGGTCCTCCAGGCTGCTGTCCTTCCACCTGGAACCCCACATTTTGCATGGTTTGTTCCTTCCCTTAATTCAGGACTCTATTCAAATGTCTCCTCCTCAGGCAGCCCACAGCTGGCCACCCGATGTAGAGTACCCCTCCCCCCACCACCTGTCTCCTTAAGTTGCTTCACTTTTCTTTATCGCACGAGCCACCACCTGACTTACACTTTTGTTCTCTCCATTTGCCTCTCTTGCCCATATGTGCTCCCCGAAGGCGGGGGACTCTGTCCATCTTGTTCCCTCCTACACGGCTGGGCGTCCCAATAGCGCCTGGCAAAGGGCAGTCCCTTGATAGACACTTGTTATATGCAGGTCTTAGTCCGGGCCTCATCAGCTCTCACGGGGATCACGCAGCCCCCTCTCTCCTCCACAATTCATCATCCAAGTAAGTCAGGGTGCTCACTACCAAAGATTTGCTCAGGATACTCTACCGCTTGCAATTCTTCCATGGCTCCCCATCGCCATCTGGATGAAAATCAGACTCCTCAGACTGGCATTCCGTCGGGGTGGCCTCCCTTCCCACAGTGCCTTCCACGTCCAGCCACATCTGTAGTTCCTCAGATGTTCAGTCTAGCACGCCCTCCCCGCCGTGGACAGCCACTGTAATGGTTTGGTGGGAATCCTTTCCACATACACACACACAGCTTTTTATAAAATGTTATTTCTGCCAATGTCATACAATTACATTGTGTAAAAAAAGTCATATAGTGCTATAATGAATACGGGTTACTCACTCCTCTTTCCTGCCCCCCAGAGGCAACCACTTTTAATATTTTTATTCCTCTGGTGATTATCTCCATAATTCTGAATAACGTGCTTCTGTGGCCATTTCCTGATTTATCGGTTTTACACAATACGTGTTGAAGTTTGTATCAGGTAAGCCAGGCTACGCCGCAGTAACAAATAATCCCAAGATCTCAGTGGCTTCACACTATAAAGGTTTATTTCTCATCCTTGCAGAGTCCATGCAGTGTCTCTAGGACTACAGCCCATGAGGCAGTGCCAGCCCGTTTCAATCCTGTGGTTCTGCCATCTTAACCCACGGCCTCCTTGATCGCCACAGAGGGAGAAGAGACAGCTGCAGGATCATCTCAGCTTCCTTCTAGCAACAACACAGCATTTCCACCCAAAGCTGAGTGACCGGACTGGTCACGTGGCCCTACCCAACCACGAGGGGTTGAGAAGTACTGTTTTCTATGTGCCCAGAAGAAGAACTAGATGTTAGTGAACACGAGTACGGTCTTCCACAAGCCCTAATACAGTAGATGAGTATTTTTTTTTAAGATTTTACTTATTTGACAGAGAGAGAGCACACGTGCACAAGTAGGCAGAAAGGCAGGCAGAGAGAGAGGGGGAAGCAGGCTCCCTGCTGAGTAGAGAGCCTGATGCAGGGCTCGATCCCAGGACCCTGAGATCCTGACCCAAGCCGAAGGCAGAGGCTTTAACCCACTGAGCCACCCAGGCGCCCCTACAGTAGATAAGTATTAACTCATACTACCCAGTTTCACTTCCTGTCTCCATCCTTTCATACAGTTGTATCACAACTTCTAAATTCTTAAATTAAAATTTGGGGGTTATGTAGTCTTTCTTTTAGGGTTTACATTCTTAGGACTTTATAGATATTGTCCATTGCTGAACCAAATGGTATACTATCATTACATTTATTTTCTGTGCATATTTTTGTTTTTCCCGGAGTTAATAATTGCCTTTTTTCCTCATTTGCTTAGTTCTATGTACTTGTTGCTCAATCTCCTCATTCTAGAAGATCTGTAAAATGCTTTTTCCACATAGTCACATAAGCTATTAGCTCCTTTTGTTTCCCTAGTGCTCCACCTCCCGGAGCCTTCCTCCTCCCTTTCAATTTGGGACTGGTTGCTTTCTAGACCAGCTGCATACGTGTCCTACTATGTGGAAGAACCTGGTTCCAGGTTTGCAAATCTTTTCTATCTTGGTGTATGCCCTCATTTTGGTGAAACACATCCTCTAGGCACTTCCTAAGAAAGGGGGCACATAGGAAGTAAAATTTCTATATCTTTGCATGTCTGAGGATGTCTTTGTTCCATGCAAACTTCTAATTTCCTTGACTATACATGGAAGGGTAGGCTGGAAATAATTTTCCACCAGAATTTTGAAGGCATGGCTCCCTCATCTTCTAGCTTCCAGTGCTGCCACTGAGGTTTCTGAAACCATTCTGATTCCTGATGATGTATATATATAATCTGTTCTCCCTACCTTCAAAACTTTTAGGCTCTTCTCTTTATCCTTGGTATTCTGACATTTTCTGATGATATGCCTTAGGGTAGTTCTTTTTCATTTGTACTGGGCCCTCTCACTCTGAAGATTCATGTCCTTCAGTGTGAAATATCCTCACTTCATTTCTTTGATAATTAACTCGCCTCTGCTTTCTCTGGAATCCCTAGAAAACTGTCAGTCGGATATTGGGCCTCTTGATTGATCCTTTAATTTTCTTATCTTTTCCATTTTCCATCTCTTTGTCTTCTTGGTACATCCTCTGGGAAATTTCCTTTTCATTACCTCTCAACCTTTCTATTGACTTTTTTATTTTATTTCGGCTCTCATGTTTTATTTTCCCAGTGTCAATTCTTTTTCTTTTATTATTTTTCATATAGCATTTATAGCATCTTATTTCATGAATACAATACCTTCTCATTTCTCTGAGGATACTAATAATTTCTGCTTTGGATTTTCTTCTGCTTACCGCATTATCTATTTGCTTCAAACATTTCTATTAGTCTACTTATCCCCCTCTTTTATGCTAAGACTTCCTTCAAACATCTAGTGATATGCAACTAAAGGTTGATTTTTTTTTAGGATTTCCTTCATATGAGATAGAGTGAGAGAGAGAGCACGAGAGGGAGAAGCAGACTCCCCGCTGAGCAGGGAGCCTGATGCAGGGCCCCATCCCACCTCAATCCCTGAGCTGAAGGCAGATGGTTCAGATGCAACCATAAAGGTTGATCTTTGAGTAAAGCACTAAATAACTAGTTGGCAGCCCTGTATGTGTGTGTACATGTGCACACATCAGTGTGGGGGTCCTGTCAACTGGTGGGCCTCACTGTAGGGTAACTGGGCCAAAACTAAGCTTTTATACTGGGTAACATCTAAATATCAGTGCCAGCGTGTGTTTTCTCTGGGGCCTTGAGTAAAAAAATCCTCTAACCTCCTGCTTAGGGAGCATACTTCCGGCTGTCGGGATTATGGTACCAGAGCCGGAGGAGGGGTCTGTGGACCGCCCCCCACCCTGCGACTTTACATTTGGTTATCTCACTCCGACCCTTTCTGTGTCTGCTGTTTGGAGTTCTTCCAGGCTAACTTCTCAAGGGAAAAACCCTTAACCTTGCGGAGTGGAGACTAACCCTAGACTAACCCTTGCAGAGTGGAGGGTTAGTCACCTGACTGTGCAGCCTACAAGGGGGGAGGCCCTAAGGGTCTCAATGCTCCTTCTATGGATAATCCATCTTCTGCCCCTGTTTTCAGTCCCACCCCCCACCCCTGCTCAGCCTGTGGCTCCCCTTCAAATTGCTTTTCATCATCCAAATATGTGTTGACATCTCTTAAGGAGCATAAACTGAGGCACAAGAGATGAAGTCATTTGCCCAAGGTCACATGACCAGTAAGTAGCGAGCTGGTATTTAATTCAGGCTATCCAGTGCCAACATGTGGTAATGACTTTGGTATACTGCCCCCTCAGTGCATGTTACCTCCCCTTCTGTCCCCAGCCCGTCCCATAGTTAGTGAAAAAGTCAAGGAGTGTGAATTTACTATTTGTTCACTCTTCTAACACGTATTAATCAAGTATCTCATATGTGCCAGGTACCGAGTAAGGAATACGGGTGTGAAGATAACAGTCTAGTTTCTGAAAATTTATGGTCTTAGGGAGAGATCAGACTTTGAACAAATTGCTACACTAATTAACAGAGAGTTACCCACTATTACTGCTCTACCATGAAGGATAAGAAAAGGGTATAGTGATGGACACTACCCAGCAGGAGTGGGAGGGAGGTTTGTGGAAGGAATCAGCTTATATCGAAGGTCAACAATGGCTTCTCTGAGGATGTGTGCTATGAACTGAGTTATAAGAAGAGACATCTAGGAGCTTGCTCCTCTCTCCCTCTCCCCTCCCTTCTCTCTCCTTGCCAAGTGAGGACACAGCAAGAAAGTGGCCATCTAGAAGCCAGAAAGAGATCTCTCATCAGAAACTGACCATGCTGGCACCTTGAACTTCTCTATTTAGCCTCCAGAACCGCGAGAAAATAAATTTCTGTTATTTAAGCCATTTAGCGTATGGTATTTTGTTATGGTGGTTTGAGCTAAGGCAAGGTGACATTTCTACCAGGTTGGAAAGAATGAGGAGTCAGCCATGTGAAGATAAGGAGGTAGGTTGTTTCAGGCAGAAAGAACAGCATGTGCAAAGACCCTGCGACAGGAAAGAGCTTAATGAGTTGCAGGAATGGTCAGACATCAAGTGTGACTAAATGGCAGTAAGTCTGAGAAGAAGCAACAGAAGATGCAGCAGGGAGAAGGGGTCAAATCATGCACAGCAAGAAATCTGGATTTTATTCAGAGGGCAGCAGGAAGCCACTAGAGATTTTAAGCAAGGGAGTGATGTGGTTTGATTTATGTGTGATTCGTAAAAGATCACTATGATTACTGTGTAGAAGCTAGATCAAGGGAAGAATGAGGTTGGGTAAGAGACTGAACTTTCTGGAAAGATAAATCATTTACTGCCCCACCCCTCAAAACCCTGTTGGTCTCTAATTTTTTTTTCTCTTTCAAAAAGTCGTAGATATGACATTAGACCCTTACCTTATACCATGTAAAAATATTAACTCAAAATGCATGAAAGACCTAAATGTAAGAGATAAAACTATAAAGCTCATAGAAGAAAACATAGGAGGAAAAGCTACATGGCGCTGGATTTGGCAATGATTTCCTGGATATGACACCAAAAAACAGATAAACTGGACTATGTCAAAATTAAACAATTTGGTGGGGTGCCTGGGTGGTTCAGTTAGGTTGACTCTTGATTTCAGCTCAGGTCATGATCTTGGGGTCCTGGTACTAAGCCCCGTATTGGGCTCCATGCTCAGTAGAGAGACTGCTTCAGGATTCCCTCTCTCCCTCTGCTCCTGCCCCCCTAAAATAAATAATAAATATTTTAAATTTTTATTTATTTGTTTGTTTGTTTGTTTGTTTGACACACAGAGAGAGAGCACACAAGCAGGGAGAGTAGCAGAGGGAGAGGGAGGAGCAGACTCCCCGCTGAGCAAGGAGCCCAATATGGGGCTCGATCCCAGAACCCTGGGATCATGACCTGAGCCGAAGGTAGATGCTTAACTGAGCCACCCAGGTGTCCCAAGAAATCTTTTTTTAAAAATTAAGCAATTTGGGGGGCACCTGGGTGGCTCAATTGGTTGAGCAGCTGCCTTCAGCTCAGGTCATGATCCTTGAGTTCCAGGATCGAGTCCCACATCGGGCTCCCGGCTCCGCGGGGAGTCTGCTTCTTCCTCTGACCTTCTCTCCTCTTGTGCTCTCTCTCACTTTCTCTGTCTCTCAAATAAATAAATAAATAAAATCTTTTTTAAAAAAATAAAAATTAAGCAATTTGGTGCATCAAAGGACACTGTCAACAAGAGTAAAAAGGCCACACAGGGGAGAAAATACTTGCAAATCACATATCAAATAAGGGGTTAGTATACAGCATATATAAAGAATTTCTAGGGGCGCCTGGGTGACTCAGTAAGTGTCTGCCTTTGGCTCAGGTCAGGATCCCAGGGTCCTAGGATCAAGCCCTGCATCATGCTCCCAGCCCAGCGGGAAGCCTGCTTCTCCCTCTCCCACCCCCCTTGCTTGTGTTCCCTCTCTCACTGTGTCTCTCTCTGTGAAATAAATAGAATCTTCAAAAAAAAAAAAACTTCTACAACTCAGTACTAAAGAAAGCAAACAACTGGATTTAAAAATGGGCAAAGGATTTAAATAGACATCTCTCTGAAGATATAAAAATGGCCAATAAGCACATGAAAAGATTCCCAACACCATTAGTCATCAGAAAAATCAAAGCCACAATGAGATACCACCTGACACCTATTAGGATGACTGCTATCAAAAAAACAAATAGAGAGGCACCTGGGTGGCTCAGTCAGTGAAGCAACCTACTCTCGAATTTGGCTCAGGTACATGATCTCAGGGTGGTGGGATGGAGCCTGGCATTAGGCTCCACATTCAGTGGGGAGTCTTCTTGGGATTCTCTCTCTCCTTCTCCCTCTGCCCCGCCCCAATGCTCTCATGCTAGCACAAGTGCTCTCTCTATAAGAAATAAATAAATAGGGGCACCTGGGTAGCTCAGTGGGTTAAGCCTCTGCCTTCGGCTCAGGTCATGATCTCAGGGTCCTGGGATCAAGCCCCAAATTGGGCTCTCTGCTCAGCGGGGAGCCTGCTTCCCCCTCTCTCTCTGCCTGACTCTCTGCCTACTTGTGATCTTTCTCTCTGTCAAATAAGTAAATAAAATCTTTAAAAAAAAAAAAAGAAAGAAATAGATTTTTAAAAAAACACAAAAAAAGACAGAAAATAACAAGTGCTGACAAGGATGTGGAGAAATTGGTGCACTGTTGGTGGGAATATGAAACGGTGCAGCCACTGTGGAAAATAGCATGGCAATTTCTCAAAAACCTGAAAACAGAAATCCATAAGGTCCAGCAATTCCATTGCTGGGTACACACCCAGAAGCATGAAGAGCAGGGTCTCCAACAGGTGTCTGTAGACATTCAAACTAGCACTTTTTGGGGCGCCCGGGTGGCTCAGTGGGTTAAAGTCTCTGCCTTCGGCTCAGGTCATGATCTCAGGATCCTGGGATTGAGCCCCGCATCAGGCTCTCTGCTCAGTGGGGAGCCTGCTTCCCCCTCTCCCTCTGCCTGCCTCTCTGCTTACTTGTGAACTCTCTCTCTCTCTGTCAAATAAAATATTTTTTAAAATAAAGAAAGAAATAACTTTAAAAAAAATTAGCACTTTTCATAAGAGCCAAAAGGTAGTAGCCGCCCAAGGGTCTACTGACAAATGAATGGGTAAATAAGACGTGGCTTGACATATAACAGAACATAATTCGGCCTTAAAAAGGAAGGAAATTAAAAAAAAAAAAAGGAAGGAAATTCTGACGCCTGCTACAACAGGGTGAACCTCAAGGACACTGGACCACATGAAATAAGCCAGTGATGAAAGGCCAAAAACCTCTGTGATCCCACTTATAATGAGGTACTGAGAGTAGTCCGATTCACAGAGGCGGAAAGTAGAATGGGGAATTTTATCAGGAGCTGCGGAAAGAGAGACTGGGGAATTATTATTTAATGGGTACAGAGTTTCAGCTGGGGAAGATGAAGTAAGTTCTAGAGAGGGATGGCGGTGACGGCTGCACAACAGTGTGAATGTGCTTCATGTGCTTAAAAATGGTGGAAATGGTAAATTCTGTTATGTGCGTTTTACCACAATAATAATAATAATAATAATAATAATAATAATAATAATAAAAGACGTGACTAACATGCCATCACTGTGTGTGTTCCCTAAGTTGAAGAGTGTGGTGTGGGAATCCTTCAGGGCCCTTTAGGTCTTGGTTGCACAACATACTGGACTGTGTGATCTTGGGTAAATGACTTTACCTCTCTGAACATGTTTCCTCACTGGCAATTTCGATGTAATTGACTTTTTAGGAGCAACACGTATGACAGCGTCCAGCTGACTGCTGGCGTGTAGACAAGAACAGGCAACCTTTGGGGCTTTTCCCCCTGATATCGTTCTGCTTTTTTCTCCTAAGGTTCCCATTGGATCCAATGCCGGGGGTGAGGCCAGTAAGCCTGATGAACCTCTCCTGACTCTGAGAGGCCTTGGGAAATCCTTTGCTTTCTCCCTAAGTCAGAATCCGCCATCAGGTCATCTTGAATTCCGCAGCTGCGAGGGGACGGGCTCCCAGCCGCAGGTCTCAGTCCTCAGGAAGGCTTCCTACAGAAGCAGCATGGAGTGGCCGGTGGTGTTCATGTCACAGCTTGAAGCCCATCCCCTCATCTGTCAAACAAGCATCCCCACCTCACCCTGAGGAGACGGGCCGTGCTCTGTGTCTGAAGCACGTCAAGTCCCAGGAGCCGCCTGGGCCTCCCAAGAGCTGCACTTATCAGCTGCCAAGTAAGGCCTCATAGAACTTTCTCCCCCTAGCAAAGCCAGGGCACTTGGTTAGAGCGGCAGTGAGTGGTAGATGCTCAGAAGGCTAACCCATTCCCTCCCTGGCGCAAGGCCTACCTGGGACCGGTCTGACAGCTTTGGGTAGATTGTTTGGTGTTGTTGTTGTTGTTGTTGTTGTTGACAATTTTATTTATTTATTTGACAGAAGTAGGCAGAGAGGAAGGTCACAAGTAGGCAGAGAGGCAGGCAGAGAGAGAGGGGAAGCAGGCTCCCCACCGAGCAGAGAGCCCAATGCGGGGCTCGATCCCAGGACCCTGAGATCATGACCTGAGCCGAAGGCTTTAACCCACTGAGCCACCCAGGTGCCCCTGTTTGTGTTTTTTTAAGCAATATTCTCTAGGCAGTGTTTCTTCCGTGGGCCAGGCACTGTGCCGGAAACCATGAACGCATGACTTCATCTCATCACCACGCAAGCCCGCGCGCTAGCAGGTCCGCACCCCACCACGGAGCTAGGGCAGCTGGCACACCCGGCGACACACGGCTGGGGAGTGCCAGTGATGGGACGCCAACTCAGATGGGGTCCCCGGAGCCATGGGCCCCGGCCCCCTGCACTAGCTCAGCAAACCATGGCCGGGTCTGGAGGCCGAGGCCAAGGCCAAGTGGAGCGAACGTCTGGATGCGCTCGGGCTCCGCGGTGTTCTTGTTTCTCCCACCCTCCTCCAGCCTGCTATGGTCCGGGGGTTTGCAGACAATCCGCTCACAGTCCACGTGGGGCTGGGGAGAGACAGGCCTACAAACATCCGGAAAATGTTGCAGGCACCGTGATGAGGCATGAAGGAAAGACGTCAATTCAGAACAAAACGTACACCTCTGGTCACAAGGGGGTGGCTACCGGTTTTCATGGACAACAACTCCATGCCAGGCCTTTCCCAGGCACGAGTTCATGTGCTCCTTACGTCCAAGACGTGCCCAGCACAGGGAAAACATTTTCCTTCATTTACTCCTCCCAGGACCCGCACCGGGTAGAGAGAAATTATGATTCCCCGGTTAACAGGGAGCAGTAAAGGACCTGCCCAAGGCTGCGGAGTCGGAGAGAAGCTGAGTGGAGATTCAAACAGAACGTTTTTCCCCGGAACCCCAGCGCCTTCCTCTTGACTTCTGTTTCAGCTTCTGCCCTGTGGACCTCAAATACTCTGTGCACCCCTCACATACTCTCTTTGACAGTTAAGATATAAGCTCCCCGAAGGCATGGTGTGTGTTTTGCTCCCTACAAGGCATCTAGAACCTACAGCAGTCCCTCGAACAAATAATAATGAGCTCAATACCCTTGGTAAATGACTAAATGTCACGAGCATCTTCCACACTGGACTGGGACATCCTCCGGGCAGGAACCGTGTCCCCTCCATGCTGTATCCCGGAGGGGACATGGTTTACTGGAGGACACCCAGTGGGACAGAGGAGTCCAGGGGCGTGATCCTGGAAAGTAACCAGCCACAGACTGAAGACCTCAGACTGGGACAATTCTTCCTCCCCACCCTCCTCCTCCCTTCCCTCCTCAACCCAGAACAACACAGGTCCCCTGAAGGACGTCTGAGCCTGACCCTGCTCGCCCTGAATCCGAAGCGACTCAGTTCTGCCGTGGCCAAAGGAAATGTCAAATCATTTATCCAAAGTAGCTCAGCTATTTGTAATGAAGCTGAGGGTATGTTTTCCACTCAGACACCACAGCCCATGAGGGTCAAAGTGGGGGCAAGAGACCTGAAGACAAAACCAATAACAGCAACCAGAGCACCGGCCCTCAGCCTGACTGACCTTGTGGCACCCTGGGGACACAGCGAACAAAATGGTTTCAGCCTTGATCAAAACTCTCGTTTGGTTTCAAACAACATGGATTGCTGGCATACTTCGAATTCACTTGGTTCCAAACCCTTTTTGAGATTTCAAAAGTAATAGCTGCTCACTATAAAATGTTCAAACAGCACAGAATCATTTAACAAAGAAAACTTAAAGCCACTGTTAAAATTCCAGCCACTGTTACAGATAAAACGCACACACTCATACCATTTCATATAAACGGATCTTGCTCTAAGATTGTTCCATAACCTGTTTCTTTCTCGGAAAAATATGCGTGACCATCTCTCTATGTCCATAGATACAAATTTTTGGTGCCTGCCTGTGATTCCAATCCAGAGGTCAACAGACATTTTCTGTAAAGGGCCAGAGGGTAAATATTTTAGGCTTTCAGGCCACGGAGGATCTCTGTGGCACCGTCTCGTTTTCTCCTGCACAACCCTTTCAAAGTACGAAACCTATTTATGGCTCATGGACTGCACAACGGACTGCAGGCCAGATCTAGTCTCACTTGTGGACACTGAAGCTCCTATGTGAAATTGCTTAACAAATCCCCGGCTGAAAGATACGTAGGTTGTTCCCACGTCTTCGCTATTATAAATAACACTGTGATAAACACCCTTGTGCACACAGATGTCTGGATCTCCTGGGGAAAAATTCCTGGAATTCCAATACTAGAAAGCAGTTTCACAGTGAGGGTATTCCCTCTAAGGCCCTCCAGACAAATGGCTATTCAGTTTCTGCTTGAGTATGTCCAGAGACGGGGGACTCACTACCTATAGGTACAACCCACCGTGTTGTTGGGACCACACACGGAGTAAGCAAGTTCTCTTTTTTTGAGCCAAGGCCTATGTCTTTCTCACCTGACATGATTGTCCCTGGTTCTGCTCACAGAATCACAGCGTCTAAAACTAACCCTTCTGCCTTCCACGTGTTGGGAAATGGCAGGTGTTAAGTCTACGTCTCATCCAGCTGTGGTGAGGCCAGAGTAAACACAAGGAATTGCTCAGGCCACACTGACCGTTAGGGCTGTTTGGTTAGCTGCCTGCTCAGCGCCGCATGGCCACTCCTCGGCGCCCTCATCTTGGCGTCCCCAAGGTGGATTGTTCTGGCACATTCCTGAGTGTGATCATCTGAGGATAGAGGTTAATGGAGGGCCAAAGATGATGCAGGTGAACAATGCAGTAGGCACACAGATGACGCTCAGGCCTGGCCTTCTCCCATCCCTCCAGACAAGTAAGTGAGGCTAAATCCATCTTCTGTGGGATCTAGAACCCTGAATCCATTCACGTGGCCAGATGCCCCAGGCAGCAAGACCGGCCTCCGTGGACAGGTATGCCGGTATCCAGATGCAGTCTTCAGTGTTTCCGAGCTCACCGCCCACTGCCGGTGCCAACACCAGCTTAAACTGCACCCCCGTGTCACACGTGTCCCCGAGCTGGCTGCCTCAGCTCACAACTGTGTTCATCTCCTTCTCCTTCTAAACTGCTCCAGAAATTCCCCGTCCCCTGCACAACCACACTCTGGATTGGGATTCGGCAGATACCGTCACCACCAAGACTTTAACAAGCGTGGTCGGTTGGATGGTGACCCCGAGAAAGGCAAGTTCGCGTCCAACCCCTGGTGCCTGTGACTGTACTGACTTTACTTGGAAAAAGGTCTTTGCAGACGTGTCTATGTTAAGCATCTTGGGATGAGACCCTCCTGGAGTGTCTGGGTGGGCTCCAATGCCAGGGACCGGTGTCCTTGTAAAAGACATACAGGCAGAAGTGGAGACGAGGAGGCGGCCAGGCGACGACAGAGGTACAGACTGGAGGGGCTCAGCCACACGGCACGACAGGCGAGGAGCCGCCAGAAGCCAGAGGAGGCAAGGGAGGCCTCTTCCCACGTGTCTGCAGAGGGAGCAAGGCCTGCGGATCTCTGTGGGCTCCTGGCCTCTCGAACTGCAACGGGATACATCTCCGTTACTTCAGGGTCAGGCTAGCGTGTGAGGGTGGCCCCAGGAAACCAGTACAGGAACGGTGCGACCCAGAGACACGGCCTCTGATGCTACATACACCTCAACTGGAGCCCCAGCCGTGTCTCTGACTGTACGAACTGGAGCAAGTCCCAACTTCTCCCAAGCCTCAGTCTATTCCTCAGTGAACTGGGTATAATGATCCCTCCACATGAAGGTGTGGCGAGAACCTCATTTGTTCCCGCCCATGATGTCCCCAGCACGCTGCTCGTATCGCAGTGGTTCCTCTTGTCCAGAGGAGGAAACAGGGGGATGTCCTGGGAGTCCCGGGCTCCCCCTTAACTCCTGTGCTGGCCTTTGGTACCCTGCCACCACCGGGGTGGGACCCAGAGCCCTGTGTTGGAACTTGAGCCCTGATCCATAACACTGAATTCCAACCTCCTTGCCCGCTTCACAAATTGGGAAACTGAGGCCCAGAGAGGGAAGGACAGCTGCACGAGGTGACACAGGCTGTCAGTTCCCTGACTCCTGAGAGGCCAAGTTCTTTCTTCTCTACCAAGCTGTCCTTCTAGAAGCTAACTCTTGGATGAGGGCTCAAGGCAGCTGGGGCCAAAGGGAAAGGAGGGAGCTCCTGTCCAAGGCTTCAGAACGCCGGATGAGGGCCTGGGCTCTCAGTAGATGCCTACATTCTGGGTCCCTGCATCCAGTGATTAACCAGTGTGGGGCAGGTCCACGATGGGACCACCTCCATCACGGCAGCTACGCTAACTCGGTGCTTCCACGAGCCTGATGTCTTCTACCAGACTCTACCGTGGCACTCACATAGATTAGCTCATTGAATTACTCCGACGACCCTATGAAATCGCTACTATTATCATCATCCTTATACAGAAGGAGGAGTGTAGTGACACTTGGGGAGTGTCCTGGGTTGAATAAGTGCCCCCAGAATTCACCTCCAATATGACCTTATCTGGAAACATGGTCTCTGCAGACATAATTAAGATGAGGTCATACTAGACAGGGGTGGCCCCAACTCCACGATGACTGATGTCTCTATAAGAAGAAACACAGAGACACACGGAGGGAACACGGTCACGGGAAAACAGAGACGACAAGTGCAGAGACGCATAGGCAAGCCTGAGGGTATGCCAGGCCCTGCCAGCACCCACCAGAAGGGAGGCAAGGAAGGAGTCTTCCTGAGAGCCATTGCAGGGAGCCTGCCATGGCTGATTTCACACTTCGGGCCTCCTGAACTGTGAAGGGTACATTTCTGTCATTGCAAGCCACCCAGTTTATGGTCATTTGTGACGGCAGCCCTAAGACACGAATACAGAGGGGCGAAGCATCTTGCCAGCCATGGCCTCAAACACAGAAGCAATCTGGGTCTGTTCAGATCGCTCCACTCCCCAGTTCTCCCAACAAAAGGGCTTTTTTTCCATCAGGAAAATGGATATAGAATATAGAATGAGCACTGGAAGGAAAGGTGGAGGGTGAGACCGTTTACGGAGCACTTACTCTGCGCTAGCCATGCTACGTGAGCGCCACGAGTGTGTCCCACTGAACCTGCACAGGCCGTGAGCTTTAGCCCCATTCTACAGGTGAGGAATGTTGAGGCTCAGAGGGCGGAAATCACTCACCAAAAGCCCCACGGCTAGGAGTGGCGGGGCTGGGCCTTGGGTCCCTCAGACTCTAGAACGCACAACCTAACCTCTACCCCATCTTCTTCTCCCTGTGTATTGAGTTCAATCCCTTCGTTTTACAAAGGAGGAAGCCGAGGCACAGTGACAGCAGCAGTCACAGACGCTGTGCCCACAGTGGAGAATAAAGAGCTTAAACAAAGTCTCTGCCCACCAGCCAGCTGGGGTCCAGTTGGGGTGCCCTCTATTTGTACACAGAGGGCGGCTGCTCTTCCCACTGGCGAAACAAGCCCGCTGGGCAGCCAGAGCTGCAAGCGCTGTCCCCACCCACCATTTAACAGGGGCGGCAAGTCGCCAGAAATTAATTAGCTGTCTCAGTTTTGGCACAGCCTGGGGAAAGAAAGTGGTTAATTATAACAAGGCATGTCATGGGAGAAGATTAAAGCCTGGAACATGGAAATGAAGGGCCCTGAGTTGAACATGAGTGGGGGGCCGGGCTGGCCAGGTCACGCTCAGCAATAAACAGGGCAGATGGCTGGGCCGCTCAGCTCAAAGACCACAACACGCACGTGGAAGCCGGGGAAGCTCTTCTCCATCAGCCTAGCTCTGCTTCTGGCTTAAGGGTGGCTGGGCCAGGGAATTGGGCGCCAAGAAGGCAGAGTTCCTCAAGTGTAGCAGGTCAGCCCATGGGACTCCGGAAATAGGACATGTCCCTCCTACAAACACCTACTGACCTGCTGCCTGAGTGTCAGACCCTAGGGCTGGGGCTCCAGCTGTGAGTGAAGCCTAGTCCCCACCCCGCCCACGCACACACACACCTGCTCCTCCGAAGAGAGAGGGAGAGCTGAGCAATCCAGAGCACTTGAAAAAGTATGTGCGCATCGGGGACACATTGGACCCTGTGGCAACATGGGGGGGGGGGTGGTCTGTTGGCCTGGGGGCATCAGAGAAGGCTTCCCGGAGGAGGGATTTGCAAAGCCAAGAAGCAAAGGGTTACTCTAGGGAGAAGAGAGGCCCGAGGTTCCCGCACATCTTTCCTCCTGTCTTGCGATTGGGGGGATTTTTATTATAGATCCCAAGTACTCCACAGAGAGAACCTCATTAACAAAGCATCAACCAGATATTTAAGAAATAGTGGACTCCTTCGGGTCAGGGATGGAGGTAGGAAATAGTATAGAAAATGAGTGGGACAGAGGTCCCACCCTCCAGAAGCAACCAGTAGAAAAGGGAAGGTGAACACTGGAACGAGCAATTACATTACAACTATAAAACACTGATTCTCAGACATGATCGTTGTCCCTGTGTGTGGCTCCCCTCATTATATGCAAGGCACAGACAAAGGCACCTGATTTACATTGTTGCATTTCCTCCTCACAACAAATGATTGTGGTAATCCCTCCCTCAGGAGGGCCCTGAGGCTCAGAGAGGCCGAGAAACTTGCGCAAGGCCACACAGCCTATAGGCTCTAGTACCAGGACTCAAGCCCGGGTCTGTCTGATTCTGTGATGATTAGTTTTATGTGTCAACCTGGCTGGGCTCCAATATCTAGTTATTAACTAACTCAAACAGCAATCTCGGCGTTGCTGTGAAGGTATTTTGTGGATGTGGTTAATCATCTGCCATCAGTTGGCTTTAAGGAAGTCATCCTTGGCAATGAGGCTCAACCTTAAGGGCAAAACTGAGGCTTCCCAGCGGGAGAAGAAATTCTGCCTGTTGACTGCAGCACGAGCTCTTGCCGGAGAGTTTCCAGCCGGCCAGCCTCGTCAGCCCCCATAACTGCATAAGCCAGTTCCCTGAAATACATTCTCCTGGTTCTTTTTTTCTGGTAGGACCCTGTCTGCTACAGACCCAAAAGGCCATGATCTAGGCTAAGGCGGATGCCAGGGAGCCACACACCGTCCTCACCAGAGAAGAGGCGAAGACACCAGACCCCAGAGAAGTAATGTAGAGATTGAGAGTTTCCAAGCAAGGTCCCCTGTATGAAGCCCTGTAATTACCAAAGCCCACGCTCATTTTTGCCCTTGTCGGATTTGATGGATTCTTGATCATTTAGAGTCCTTACCATCGCCAAGTAAATATCCCACAGTTCCATGGAAAAATACCGCACACAAGTTTGTCATTCTTAGGGACCACAATGTGGGGAATACAGGGATGACACAGTTTGCCTCACCTGTCCCCAGCCCCCAAGGGACACTCCTTGAGGACAATGGGCCAGGCCAGCCCCGTGCAAAGACTGTCACGTCCATTCTCTCCTCTGACTCACACCCACTGTGGGAAGCGGGTACCTATGTACTCCCGTTTTGTTCCCAGGAGGAAACTGACCCACAGACCAGACGCGCTTGTCTAGGAACACGGAGTGGACAGAAGCCGGATCCAAAGTCAGATGTGCCAAAACCCCCAGCGTCTCCCCTCTAGGCCTTTGGCCATGCTGAGCCTTACTTATCACAGAAAAGTTTCACTTTTCTTTATTAACAATTCATTATTTTAATAACCTTATAATTCAGCCTACCCTGCTCCACGGCCTCTCCCGATCTCGGGTGCCCTAAAAATGTCATTTTTCACAGCTGGAATCAGAGGGTGTCATGAATCCCACGCCTCTGGCCACTGCTGCACAATCTCCTTGCACACATGGTCTCTGGGAGTCCGGGGGCCTCGCCTCGGCTCTCGGGCTGACTGCCATTTACCAACTGCGGCCCTGGGCAAGTGAATGCACTTCTCGGAGCCTGCGCGTCCTCATCTGCCAAATGGAGAGAAACGTGCTACCGGCCTCAGAGCGTCGGGAGAATTAAAGGAGAGACTCTCTCGGCACAGAGTTGGCCACCCTGTCAGCACTCAAGAAAGGTCGGCAGGGCTATTTCTGGAGGGAAGTCCTGTGGAGTCAATATGCCGCGCTCCGCTGGCATGTCAGGGCCTGCGCAGGTGACAGGCGTGTGTCTTAGGGCTACCAGCCCCTCCCGCGGGACAAAGCTGGCCTCCGCGTCCCTGCCCCGCCTCTCCAGGAGGAACAGAAAGCACTAGATGGGGGGGCGCTTCCTAGCGCTTCAGGAGCATGAGTTTTTGTAACCAGAGGAAACAAATTATCTCCATCTGTCCTGCAGGGGCATCTGGGCTGGCTGGAGAAGCCGTTTCTCCCCCTTGGCTTCATCCTGTCCCAAGTTCCCAAGTGCTGGGAAACCAGCCAGAAGGCGTCATTACCACCAACAACTTCCCGTTCCGGGCCAGGCCCTGAGCTAGGGCCATACATCCTCTCCCGTGGCCTTTACCTTCACCGTTCCTTCTGCCTAAACCACTTCCTCTCAGAGGCGGGCCTCTTCTTGCTTCTCCTCCTCCCCGACCTCACCACATACACCTGCAGCCCCAGCGCCCTCTCTCATGGTCTCCTATAGCCTTGGCCTTACATCTAGTCATTTACTGTCTAACCTTTCCCCCCTAGGATGCCGGCTTCACGAGGGCAGACACTGTGTCTTGATCACTGTGAAATGCCCAGCCCCCGGAACCACGCCTGCTATTAGGAAGGGCTGCTGAATGTATCTTTGCCACAGCCCCGCGATGTAAGTGATTTTTTATCATCCCCGTTTTACAGAGGAGAAAATAGGCTCAGGGAGGTGAGCCCAAGGGTGGAGGCCAGCAAGAAGCAGAGCTGGGTTTGAACCCTGATCTCTTGGCATCTGAGGACGTGGCTGCCTTGCCAACAGCTGGCTCTGCCCTGGGAACCTGGGACTTCTCTGGGCCGTGAGATGCCAGTGGCCCCCCGGTTGGGCTGCCCTGTACAGGAACCCACTTCCCATGCTCCTGGGTACGACTATTTCTAGCTACCCTTTGGCTCTCCCTTAACCCAGGTAATCCCAAGCGTGGGAAGAGATGCAAAGAGGGGACAAGGGTTAGGAAAGGCAAGTTCCAGTCCTGCCTCAGCCACTAACTCAAGAGACACTGAACCTCTCCAAGCCTCGGTTCTCTCATTTTTCAATCAGAGGGGCTGAACTTGATGTACAGATGGCAAAAGACAGGGCAATGGCTAAGAGTGTGGGCTCTGAGATCAGCCAGGACCTGGAGCGTGTAACAGAACTTCTCTGTGCCTCAAGTGTCCTCACCTACAAATTGGGGCAACAAACTCAACTCACATGGGTCTGTGAGGATGAAATGGGACAATACCTCAATCTCTCTAAGCAGACCACCTGACACAAAGTGTTTAGTCAAGAGAATCATCATCCACGATTCAAAGCTCTAGGCCTTGGTGAAAAGATCACCTCAGCAGGGGAGAAGAGTGAAGTCATTTCCGCCTCTCCCTGCATTGTGTTCTTTGGATGGGGCTTTTTGACCTCACAGGACTTTGAAGTTTGAGTTCTTTCAATTTATCAAGACTCAGGAAGCTCCAGAAGGCAAGATTCTTCCCGTACACACCCACCCTGGCCAGAGACAAAGCTGTTGATTTCTGCAGCTGCACGGGGAGCTATAAATCAATAGAAACCAACCCAGACACCCCATCCCACCCCATCTCCCCCAGCTGGTAATAGGGCCGCTGCGGCCTGCATGATGGTAAATTGCTAATTTAAGCCAGGCTTTCTGCTCAAGCCCACGATTATCCCTCTTCCTGTGCATGTTATGATGTTCTGAGTAGCCAATTGGATTTAGAGGTCCCAGGACTCTGAGGTTAATGAAATCACGCCTTGCCCTTTGCATAGCCTCCAGACGGGCATCAGCTGCCAGGAAGGGGAAAAGGGGAATCTGAGATGACAGCATCTCTGAATCTCAGTGGTGGGGAGGGGAGCCTACAATTATGTTCATCTTTTTCTCCACCCAAGTCTCCAGTGCCATGCCTCCACCCGGTGGTTTTCCAGTGTCCTCTTGCATACCTTCAGATATGGGAAGCTCCCTACATTACACAGCAGCCCATACCCATTTGGAGAGCTTTTTTTTTTTTAAAGAGTTATTTATTTGAGAGAGAGAGAGAGCACGTGGGAGAGCATAGGTCAGGGGGAGGACAGAGAGAGAGGAAGAGAGAAATTTAAGCAGACTCCCTGCTGAGCACTGAGCCTGACACAGGGCTTGATCTCACAACCCTGAGATCACGATCTGAAATGAAACCAAGAGTCAGATGCCCAACCAACTGCACCACCCAGGCACCCCTGGAGAGCTTTGACTGTTGGAAATTTCCTTGTATAAATAATAAGAGGTGCATACAAATATAAATGTTCAAGAATGTTCACAGATGGGGCTCCTGGGTGGCTCAGTGGGTTAAAAGCCTCTGCCTTCGGCTCAGGTCATGGTCTCAGGGTCCTGGGATAGAGCCCCGCATCGGGCTCTCTGCTCAGTGGGGAGCCTGCTTCCCCCTCTCTGCCTGCCTCTCTGCCTACTTGTGATCTCTCTCCTCTCTGTCAAATAAATAAATAAAATCTTTAAAAAAAAAAAAGAATGTTCACAGATACATTGTTTAGATCAGCATAATATTGGAAATAGCATAAGTCCCCCCCAATAGGACACGTTCATACAATGCAGCCATCAAAAAATCACGTTTTCAAAGAATGTTTAGAACATGACAACACATTCATGATATGTCAAGTGAAAAGAAGCTTACAAAGTATTATATATAACATGATCACTATTCCAACACTGCGATCCTGATACCATTAAGACACATACACACAGGGGCCCTGGGTGGCTCAGTCGTTAAGCATCTGCCTTCAGCTCAGGTCATGATCCCGGTGTCCTGGGATCGAGCCCCGCATCAGGCTCCTTGCTCAACAGGAAGCCTGCTTTCTCCCTCTGCAACTCCTCCTGCTTGTGTTCCCTCTATCGCTATGTCTCTCTCTGTCGAATAAATTAAAAAAAAAAAAATTAAAAAAAAAAAGACACACACACACACACACACAGGGGCAAAGAGAGAGAGATGGGAAGGAAATACACCAAAATGACAAAGCTTTTCTCTTTGTAGTTAGACTATGGGTAATATATGTCTCTAGTTAAACTTCTCCATATTTTCTGAAATAACTGTGTTACCTTTACAGCAAAAGAAAATTTCTAATTTTGAGCTAATAAAACTTCACTATACAATCTACCCAATAATTCCAGTTCCTCTGGGGCTCAATAAATACAGATCGATGAAGCACCTGGGTGGCTAGGTTAGTTAAGTGTCTGCCTTCAGCTCAGGTCATGATCTCAGGGTCCTGGAATCGAGCCCCCTGTGGTGTCAGGCTTCCTGCTCAGCAGGGAGTCTGCTTGTCCCTCCTCCTCTCCTCCTCCCACCCCTCCCCCAGTCCCCAACTCATGTTCTCTCAAATCAGTAAATAAAATCTTTTAAAAAAATTAAAAGTAAAAAAATAAAAATAAATGCTAATCGAAAGAATGAGAAGCAAGCCCTTGAAACATACACAATGGGGGAGCCTAGGTGGCTCAGTAGTTAAGCATCTGCCTCTAGCTCAGGTCATGATCCCAGGACCCTGGGATTGGGCCCCATATTGGACTCCTTGCTCAGTGGGGAGCCTGCTTCTCCCTCTGCCTGCCACTCCCCCTGCTTGTACTCTCACTCTCTGTCAAATAATAAAATCTTAAAAGAAAGAGAGAGAGAGAGAGAAAGAAACAAAGAAAGAAAAGAAGGAAGGAAGAAAGAAAAGGAAGGAAGGAAGGAAGGAAGGAAGGAAGGAAGGAAGGAAGGAAGGAAGGGAGGGAGGAAGGAAAGAGAGGGAGAGAGGGAGGGAGAGAGACACACACACACACAATGGAAATGTTTACCCAGGGGCGCCTGGGTGGCTCAATCGGTTAAGCATCTGCCTTCAGATCAGGTCAGGATCCTGGGGTCCTGGAATCAAGTCCCACACTGGGCTCCCTGCTCAGCAGAGAGTCTCCTTCTCCCTCTATCCCTGTCCCCCGCTTGTGCTCACTCTCTTTCTGTGTCAAATAAATAAATAAAATCTTTAAAAACAAAAGATTTTATTTATTTATTTGACAGAGAGATCACAAGTAAGCAGAGAGGCAGGCGGAGAGAGAGGGGGAAGCAGGCTCCCCCCGAGCAAAGACCCTGATGCGGGGCTCAATCCCAGGACCCGAGATCATGACCTGAGCTGAAGGCAGAGGCTTAACCGACTGAGCCACCTGGGCACCCAAATAAAATCCTTAGGAAGAAAATGTTTACTGAAAACTTGTCAAATGCCTGCTTCTGTGCTCAAGTCCTTCACATCATGTCTCATAAACTTCTCAAAACCACCCTGTGAAGCTCTAACGCTATGAGTTTCGCAGATGAGGAAGTGAGGCTCAGAGAGGTCGTCTGTGGTGAGGCTCGCTCTCTCAGTAAACAGCACAGCTGGGCCCTGATCCCAGGTCATTGTGGCTCCGACATCCAGGCTGTCACCCGCTGTCAGCCACGCAGAGGCCCGCTCCTCCCTTCCTCTAACTAGAGGTCACTAGCTCTCGTTCCATGAGCCTCGCGGACAACAGTGGCGGAGTGGACATGGAGTGGGTTTGGAGTCGGAAAGACCTGAGTTTGCACCTTTTGGACCGTGAGAGGCAGCTGCTCCCACTGAGCCTTCCCGTCCTCATCTATCCGTGAGAGCCCACAGTCCCCAGTCCCCACTGCAGGGCCGTTGTGCGGTATGGAGAAGCTTCCGGCCCATGGAGGTGGCCCAAGAGAGGCTTCCTGGTGCCCTTGTTGACTCTGGGCTCCCCCCAGTGTCTCTGTGAGTCATGCACACTCCCCAGGGAACCAGGGAACGAACCTAAGAACTGGGAAGCTGCGGGGGTGGGGGGGATGCCATCTGGGGCTCTTGTTTGCTCTCCCTGCTCAACCGGGGGTGGGGGGTGGGGGGAGGGGTCACCCGGCCCAGCCTCCTGCCTTCTGGAAGGTCTGACAGCACTCCACTGTATGTATGTATTTATTTATTTTTAAAAGGACATTGGGTTTTTGTTTTGTTTTGTTTTTAGAGAGGGAGCGGGAGAGGGGCAGAAGGAGAGGGAGGCCGAGAGAACCCTATGCAGGCTCCATGTCCAGCAAGGAGCCCAGTTTGGGGCTCAATCTCACGACCCTGAGATCTTGGCCTGAGCCAAAATCAGGAGTCAGATGCTTAACTGACTGAGCCCCCCAGATATCCCCATTTTAGAAAGGGAACAACTGAGGCCAAGGTTTCAGTGACCCCTACAAAATGGCACAGCTCTCCTTCATCACCCTGAGCCAGCCTCTCCAGTTACCCTCCCAGTGAGCGCCCCCCTCCGTCCCACCCCAAGCCCACCCACACCCAATTCATCCTTTTGAACACCATTCCACACACATTGCTCTGAAGTCCTCTTCCCCACGGCCTGTGGCTCAAAGCTCCCTCGCTTCCTGGTCTGGTCACCTTACCGTGGGACCTGAGAGCCTGGATTGGCAACTCCTGCCTCAGTGTCGCCTCGGGCCCCTGACACGACCATGACCCTTCTGGCCTGACTCCGGGTGGCTCCTCCGTCCCGGCCCCATCCCCTCCAGAACGGGCCAGCCCAAGCTCAGCGCTGGGCTGAGGCTCCGGACAACCACGCTGGGAGGACACCTCCTTGGGAAGCGGCCTCTGCTTTTGTCCCTGCAGCCTTCCCACCTTCACGGCCACCCTGGCCTGAGGCACTCACTCAGCTCCACCCCTGGGGTGAAATTCCCCGCCCTCTGCTGCGCTGGGATATCCTGGGAACCTCTCTCCGCTCCTGCTGTTCCCTCTGCTGGGAATGTTCCGCCCCTCTCCAAGAAGCCAACTGCTCCTGCCCCTTCACGACCAGCACAGGCAGGACCTCCTCTGGCTGGGTCGGGGGGCCTGCCCTGGACCCCCACAGCTCCAGGACGCCGGAGGACCTGGCGGTGGGGGAAGCCAGAAGCTGTGCCAAAGCTCCAGCTGCGGGTCTGGGCTCCGGGAGCCGAGGCCGGCCAGGCCTGGCAGGGGTCAGCTTCAGCAACTGCTTGCTGGAAAAGCAGATGTGCAGACAATCCAGGAAGCAGGCAAGGGCCAAAGATGGAAAACGTAAACAATAAGGCCCCAACCACAGCAGATGGGGTGGTGCTTAATCACGGCACCTGGCACACCTGAGGGACTACTAGGTGCTGGGTGCTGCACTGCAGCCTTTTCACACATGAGCTGCTCTAACCCTCCCCCAAATCTACCCTGATCACCCCGATTTGACAGAGGCAGACATGAGGCTCAGGGAAGGCAAGCCGTTCGTCCATTGCCACGCCACTGGGATGTGGTCGAGCTGAGGGTAAGACCTGGCACCTCGCTGGGATCACCCCTGGCCTGGGGGCCCTGGGTCCATGGACTCCAACCCAAGTGAGAGACGGGCTCAGTCTGGCCTCCAAAGACACAAGGTGGGGACTTGGAGCTCCCAATCCTACAAAGTTGACCCCTAAGCACCCATCCCAGCAACCCCTAGCACCTCTGAAGTAGAGGGAGGGGACAGCTGGAACTCCCCATTCATCTGCCACGACCCCGGCCCAGGCCAGGCACTCGGCCGAGCCCCTCTTCCCGGCTCTGTGCTGCAGGCGCTCGGGATGGGAGGGAAACGTGCTGCCTGACCAGTGTCATCTTGTCCGATGTGTCTGAGGCAGGGACCCTGATCCACGCTTTATAACGAGGAAACCGAGGTCAGGGTGGCAGTCCAGCTCACTAAAGATCTTGGGAGGTCGCAGAGCCTACACTTCATCTGAGGAGAAGTCAGAAGAGACAGGGGCCAAGGGAGAGAGCGAGGGGCAGAGAAGTGCGGGGCCTGAAACAGTCGTGAAGAGGCAGGCTGGAGGAGGATGGGGGTGCTCGGAGACACAGCAGGGTACGGGCCTGCTGAAACCAGGGCAGGGAGAGGGGCAGGCCCCAAGAAGGGGCAGGCTAGGGAGCAGACGGGGCCAGGCAGAAAAGCACCGACTCCGTACTCCTGCCTGGATTCTGGGGAGGGCAAACCAGGAAGTCCTGGGCCATGCAGATGGAAGACATACGGAGTCACCTGTCAGAGAGGGGGGGTCTCCTAAGCCCTCCACACTCTGCCCTACCCTGTGGGCCACCAGTGGGAACACCGAGACGCCAGCCCTGCTCAGGGCACTGACCACCAAGAAAGAGGGCTTGTCGGGCATCTGCTTTGAGGACCCACACGGTCACTGCGCTGGCTGAGCTCACACTGTGGGACTAAGTGGTGACGCTCTGCCTGGGGACCGATGTCCCCAAAATCCTGCTCATACTTCACGGAAGCCTTGGGAACCAGAGGCTGTTCGCTAAAAGCACAATCCCCAGAGGCCCCCCTCACACATCCAGAAGGATGAGTGGGCTTCTCAAGTGGGTCCAGGAAGTAGGGAGAGGGCCAGAGTGTGGGGGAGGCAGGAATGGAGGGTGCTTCCTGATGTGGGATTCTGAGGTTCTTTTTTCTCAGCCCTTCATCCGTGCCAGGCTTCCCGTCAGAGGCTCTTCCCTCAGCTTCTTACTTAGCTACCACTCCTCACCCTTCCACTCCTCAGAGGTCCTCTCGGAACTCCCTGACCAGGTGGACCCCCACACACACTGTGGGCTCCCAAAGCGCCCACCTACTCTTCCATCGCCCTTGGATGACTGGCTAATGGTTGTCATTTCTCCTACCATGAGGGCGGAGACCGTATATTTCCTCCTCACCACTGGATCTCAGCATCTAGCCCAGTGTATCCACAGAATTTTCTTGAATGAGTTAATTCTCCCCAGGCCTTCACAGAGAGCCAATCCCTCTTCTAAGAGGAGATAAGTGGCTCAGCTACAACACTTCTAATCCTCACCACAGCCCTGGACACACTGTTGCTCTTCCCGCTTTACAAGGGAAGCAATGAGCTTCAGAGAGGTACAGTCTCAAACCCAAACACACAGCAAGTAAGTGGCTTTGAACTCAGGATTGGAACCTACACATGTCTGCCTCCAGACCCCCACCTCTGCCACCACACGCCACCGCCTTCCCACCCCAGGGGTTTCTCTGGATCTTCCCTCGGAAACCCGCCCTGGACCGACAGGCAGAATTCATTCCTTCAACCATTCATTCGTTCAACCAATCAACTGACTCACTTGCCGAGCCCGGCACGGGGTCGTGCCAAGTCCAGCATGGGGTGCCGGGAAACCAGACAGATGAGGGACTTCCCTCCATCCTGGGCTCCCCTCCTCCCACTGCTCTCAGGACTCTACCCGCAGCACAGAGCACCAGGCCGGAGCCCTACCCTCGGCCTCACTGTTGGGGTAAGAGTGCCTGCCTCATCATGACCCCTGCCCCCAGGACAGCGGTCTAAAATACTAGGGCCAAATGATGTGCAGCTTCACGATCCTTTTGTCTCCATTGTTCTCAGATGATCTGGGGCACGAGGAAGGACAGAATTCTGCCCCCTCCTTCCACGCAATTCTCTGACTATCCCCTACCCCAGGCAGCCCTGGAAAAAGTTATAGACTTAAAGTCACAAGACCAGGGTTTTAGCTTCAGGTCTGGAGCCAGCTGCGGGACCTCTGGAGAACAAGTCACCCTGCCTCTCTGGGAACCACAGATTCCACAGCCGCAAAATGGAGGTGGTCCTACTGAGGATTCTAATGCCTACCCCACCGGCATGCAGGTGAGGATTAAACCATTCAGACCCAGAGAGACAGTTATCACGTACACGATTGGCCCGGGAAACGTCTTAGCAACATGGGGGCCTATAGGGGCCAGCTCTGCTGCCTGCAAGATGCATTTGACGGTGGGATTTGGGGAAGGTTGGTTGGAAGCAGCCCTAGAAAACTGAGCCCAGCGCGTTCCCCGAGTGGATCGTCAGAAGCCAGGGGTCTTCCCGTGGCTCACTGCGAGTGGGGGAGCTGTGCTCATCAGCCCAACAGCCAGAGTCCCGGGAGAAGAGGCTGGGATGGGAATGGGACTGAGCATACTGGCCCAGCTCTCCCCACCCTTCGGCACCTGGAGCTCCCAGGAGAGGGTGCAGGCACAGAACCTGGAACTCTGACTCTGAGCTATCCTCAGGCCCACCTTCAGGCAAATGCCTCTTTCACCCTCCCTTCTTAAAAAGGCACTAGATTCTAAAGGATCTGGAAAATTCCTCCTCTTCATCATCATCACACAGACAGCTTCCATTTACTGGGTTCCAGGCACCAAGCCAGCTGCATTTTATGTGTGTTCACTGACACTTCACAAAAACCCTGCTGAAGAAGGGTTGATTGTTACCCCATTCTATAGATGAAGAAACTGAGGCTCAAAAGAGTAAGTTATGTACCCAAGTCACAGAGCCAGTTCATGGCAGAGCTGGAATTCATACTCAGGTTGTCCCCATTCTTAAAGCCTGTACCACCTCCAAAGACAAAGTGGGGAGAATCACTGATAAAACGCTCAGCAAAGATGGATCCTGTCTGTGCTTGGGGGAACTTTCCCACCGTAGCTGGTGATGAGTCACTGAAAGCACAGAAAACCCTTGTGGCCCCCCACTCTTCCTGGGGGAGCAATGACGCCGAAGCTCCCTCAACACCCACACCCCCATCCAGGGCTCCAATGCACAACACCCTGTCCTGCAGAGACCCCGGACTCTGGAGTTCGGACTCCCACCCGAGGAGACTGGGTCTCTATTCTTCAGACAGGCAGATGCAGCAGACGGTTGGACAGGGGCCTGGGGTGCCCCCTGTGACAGGCATCAGTGACTGGGCAGAGACCACAGTTCATATCTAAGTCTGACCTCGGAGTCCACTGTCTGCCCTCTGCCCTGCTGGGTGGCACCACAGCCCAGAGAGGTTTAGGGCTCTGCCCTCCGTCGACCAGCATGGACAACCCGTCTCCAAGTATCAGTAAATACAAGGGCATCTTTGTTGCTATAAGGGTAGGAGTTTCCTTTGGATCCTTTTTGCCCGGTTCTGAGCTGGCAGAATTGGGTCGGGAGGCTGCTCCCAGGCAAGCCGATGATGTTTTAGATTCTCTGAGAAAGTCCTAGCACTCTACATCGATACTGAGAAGAGAATTTCGCTTCCGGAGGTGAAAAGCACAAACCCCACTCCCCTCCAGACAAACCAGTACTGCCTCCGGGGAGAAAGAAAAGCCTGTCAGGGAAGAGGAGAGAGTGACACCGGGCATTTGTGAGGGGCTGAGACTTGGCTCAATCACACCCAGGGCTCCAGGCCAGATGGCCACTGAGGACGGAAGCAGGGGACGTGCGCGGGAGCCACGGGCTCTCCCTCAGCAAACGCACACACAGGTGCACAAACACAGGGCTCCAAAGCCACTGGGGGTGCTCTCCTCCCCCACGGGCTTCAGAGACGTGACAAGAAACAACCCAGTCACATAGTCACAGTCTCATACAGAGTGAAATCGACAGCTGACGGCGTGGGACTAACACACCAACATGGGAACGCTAAGAGATGGTCACCGGATGGGACCTGGTCGGTGTGCCCGCAGCAAGGTGCGGACCGCCAGCCCTCCCCCGTCCCCACACCTGCGCCTATAGCTGGCTCCCCCCGAGGCCCCCTCCCGGGAGGCTTGCAGAACCCTCAATACATGTGCACTGTCCCCAACACAGAATCACCCACTGTGACAGACACTCTTAACTGTCGCCAAACTATCCCACATAGCCTCACACAAAAGCAAGGGAACGCGAAGGAACGATCAAATGTTATTTAGTCAAACAGACATACTCTCATTCTTTCTCTCTCTCTCTCTCTCTCCAGCGTCCTTCTCTAAGGAAGTGGTCTCCTCGCTGGGCCCCGGGCTCCCCCTGCAGGAAGTGCGGAGGCGCGGGGAGCCCCGGGTCCGAGGTCAAGGTCCCGGTCCGGGGTCCCCACTCTCACCCCGGGGGATAGAGGGGGAGCAGGCCGCGGCGGACTCACCGGACGATGCCGAACATGACCAGTACGTTGCCCAGCAGCCCCACAGCGCACACTGCCGAGTAGAGCGCGGTGATGGCGATGGCCAGGGCGAGGGACGAGGCGCTCCGGGCTGCCGGCGGCCCCGACGCATTGGCCCCCGCGCTGGGAAAGGCGCTGGGAAAGGCGTCCGAAGCGTTGGCGAGGAGCAGGGGCTGCAGCTCGGCATTGGCGGAGGGGGCTGGCTCCATGGTGGCCGGGCAGCGGGCGCCGCGTCCCTCCCCACCGTGCGCCCTGGGCGCAGAGATCCGGTACGAGCGACGCGCAAGGGCCCCGACGCCACGGACTGCAGTGCATCAGCCGCCCAGCCGACCCCGTGCCCCACTCCGCGCGCCTGGCCGCCCGCCCCGCCGGCTCCCCGGCGCCCGGCCGGCCGCACTCCTCGCCCCGAATGCTATGAGCCGGAGCCTCTGCGGGCTCCTCGGACGCGCCCGCCGCGCGCACCACGTGGCCCGGAGGCGGCCGCCAGTCTGCGCTCGCGACCGGGGGCGGGCGCTGCACCATCGGCTTGGAGCTGGGCCAGAGAAGCTTCCCACTCCTCCCTTAGGGATGCTCCGCGGGCCCGGGCGCACCCCAACCGCGGCTGCGGGTCACCCCTCACCCCTTGCCACTTTGGAGTCTGAAGGACCTGGATGTGAACCCCGTGTGTCGCTCCTACTGTAAGGAAAAGAGTGACCTTGAGCAAGTCGATTAAGCTCTCTCAAGCTCATTTTCCTCCCCTGTAAAATGGGGATCATCGCACCACCTCACTTAGAAGGTTGTTGTGGAGATTAAGATGACTCGAGTAAAGAACTCAGCTCGGTGCCAGGCACACATACGGTGCTCCATAAATAACATTAATAGCCTTGATTTTCCTGCATCCTATTCATTTGCTGATATTCTTGGGTGCTGAGCTGGGTACTACTGTGGCTCCATCTATTAGTGCACAAACCCAGACAGGGAGCCTACCTCCTGGGGTTTACAGCCCAGTGGAAATCAATCCTAGGATCACACTACTAAAGACAAAGTGAAGGAAAGCAAGGCAAAGCATTCCTGGGGCAGGGCCAGCAAAACCCAGAGGTCAGCATGTGAAGTTTGGGGAGGAACTAACTTAGTGAAAAAATAAGTAAAGGGCATTCTAGACAAAAGAATCGCATGTGCAAAGACCCCATGGTCAGAGGAACTAAAAGGAGGTCAGGAAGAAGAGAAAGCAGGGAGCAGGTGTGGGGAGAATGGGATGATGTAGCAGGCAGGGTCTCAAAGACTATCCTAAGAATCACTCCAGCTGCTATAGGAGCACAGGGATGGGGGGCACCTCCCACGCCCCTGCCCTAACCTCACCAGCCCAGACCCAGAGCCATCCTCTTTTGGAGGTTCCTGTCCTTCCCAGAACATTCTCTCTACTAACCATTACTCTGTCCCAGGCACTGTGATAAGCACTTTACTCATGCATCAACACTTTGGAGTAGATTCTATTATTACTGTGCCCATTTTATAGATGAGAAGACCAGGCTAGGTACTATTTTATCCCCTAAGATAATTATTTGTATCTGAGCTTGTTTCCTACTTGGGAAGACTAGACATGATCTATCCTTACACCCAAGAGAGGTCTAGGGTCAGAGTGTGTGCTCAGGAAATACTGGTTAAATGAATAAAAGTCCCAAGGGGGAATGCAATGGGACAACATTGGGGTCTAGACTCTTGGGAGATGCTCTTGAACCTGCGAGTGGCTGGGCAAGAGTCCTTCACTCATATCACCCGCCAGCTTGAGTCATCCATCTATGTGCAAGCCCTTACCCTTTCCCAGAAAGAAAAAAGCCAGAATTCCCAAGTTCACCCTCTTCTTCATTCTCATATGCCTCTCCCAGCTGCTATCCAGATCCCTCCACCAGCTACAGCAGACTCCCACCCCAAGACTTTCCCATTCAACCATCTAAGGACTCATCAGATTGGCCTTTTTTTTAAGGTTACTTTTTTTTAAAGTAAACTCTACACCAACATGGGGCTTGAACTCATGACCCCAAGATCAAGAGTCGCATGCTCCATCCACTGAGCCATCCAGGTACCCTGAGATAGACAATTTCTGCACTACGGTCACGAGGGCTTCAAAACACTCCCTTGTCCCAAAGGGCGTGGTACTCTGGTGCCAAGGGGGAGAAATTGGGACAAAGAGGACGGCTGCTTTTTTAGAGTTGTGTCCCCCTCCCTACCTCTCCAACAAGCCAAATTTTTTCCTACCTCAGGACTTTTGCACACTCTATTTCTACCACTCAGAAGGCTCAGCCAATTCTCCAGGCTAAATGCCATCCATCCTTTAAGTTTCAGCTTAAATATTACTTCCTCCATGAAACCTTCACTGATTCCCCCCCAACTAGGTAGGTGCTCCTGATATTTTGTTATCATGGCATCGTGTACCTCTTCTTTACAGAATTTCCACATATTTAATCACCTTTACAACAGGTCTTGTGCATTTCTGTACCAACACCTTGGTAGAGTCCCTGGTGCTCGGATGAGTAGGAAGTTCAAGTACAACTTTGGTGAGCTGCCATTTGGATGAGGAAGACAGATATACATAGGACTTGGGAATCCTTTTAAGCAACTACCACCCTTTGCGTAAATTCTGCAACCACATCTTATTTGGAACTGAAATACCAGTTGCCAGCTCCACCCCCTTCCCCTTGGCTTTTGGCTATCACCCAGCAAGCCTACCCAACTCCTTGGCAGTGCACTCGCGGCCCTCCCAAGTCTGGTCCCAATCAGGGCATCCTGCTTCCCTCTTCTAAGTCCATCCCTAGCCCCACCTTAATGGTGTGCTCCAGCCATACGGGGCTGAAGGGAATTTTTAAAAACTGTATCCCACAATGTTTTTTGAGCTCCTCCCTGGTACAGAAATTCTATGGTATAAAACTGCAGCTATGGTGGAGGCAAAAGACAGAAAAAGTGTCCTCTCGGGGCACCTGGGTGGCACAGTTGGTTGAGTGTCCAACTCTTGGTTTTGGCTCAGGTCGTGATCTCAGGGTCCTGGGATTGAGCCCCATGTTGGACTCTGCACTCAGTGGGGAGTCTGCTTGGGATTCTCTCTCTCTTTCTCCCTCTGCCCCACCCCTGCTCCCACTCAGGCTTGCTCCCTCTCAAATAAATCTTAAAAAAAAAAAGAGTCCCCTTAACCTCTCTGAGCCTTAGTTTTCTCATCTATAAAGCAGAGGTGCAGGACTGGGGTGAGGGTTTGGTGAAATGGCAGGTGCTCTGCCAACCAAGCAAGGCTATGTGAGCATGAGTTACCATGAGGGGATGAGTAAGACCATCGCTCTCTTAAAGGAGCTCACAATCGAGAAGATGGGAAAGATATGCAAATGACCAAGCGCCTGAGCCAAATAACTCCTCGGAAAACATGCGTGCTGCTACGTCTGCCCCTTTTAAGAGTTTGCCTGCTGTGTCTGCTCTCTCATGGGAGAACACAAGTCAGCAGTCTGCAACCCAAGAGAAGGTTCTCCAGGACCCAACCATGCTGATCCCCTCATCTCCGACTCCCAGCCTCCGGAACTGTGAGAAATAAATTCCTGTTGTTTAGAAGCCCCTGTGTCAGGGGTGCTTTGTCAGAGCCCCCTAAACTGACTAAGACACATGCCAGGTGCCCATGAATGGCCCCACTGGGGACACTGAAAGAACGCATGGAAACTTGAAAAGCATCTAAAGGGCTGTCCCCAGCGGCGTCCCAAAGTGAGTAGTTTGAAGAGACTGACTCTTACTTGAATGTGAGCATTCTAGTCTATCTTTAACAAGCAGTCTCATTTCCATGGTCACAATTCATAAATAATCCTACTGGCTTTGTAGAGAGCTTGCTACGTGCCAGGCCATGGGTCAAGCGCTTTGAGGAGTATCTCATGTAATCTTCAATCAGCCCTCAGGTGTGAGGTTCTACCCCTAATACTCCATTTTCCAGAGACTGGGCTAGCTGCGCCAGCCTGAGCTAGGATGCCAAGCCAGGTCTGTGCGACTCCAAAAGCCAGTCCCCTGCCTACCACCCTACGCTGCCTCTCAGCGCGAAAACTAGAAAGTCACCCCCCAAAACACAAGAACCCATCACTCCTGTCTCCGCTCAGCAGAACTTCCGCACTGCGCAGGGTGATGAGTCACTGGGAGCTCAGGAGACTCTTGAATCTGTCCCTGCTCTTGGAGCAGAGTAGACACAGCCCTCCTCCATGCCTGGGTCACCAAAGGGTTTGGCTCTGCTTCGGGCTTGTCCCCATCCTTGACTTCAAGGGAAAAACAAAACAAAACAAAACAAAAACGGATGGGAAATCCTAGGCCAATCTAGGGCATCGGCAGCCCTCAGCCGTGGAGAAACAGAAATCACTGAAGGAGTCAGAGCAAAAGGAACTCCCTGGGGAAGCTATTAACAATTTAGTACGTGGGAATGTGGCTGCCACCTGCCAAAGAGACAGATCAGCCTGATGGAAAAGACTGTGAGTGAGCGAGGGAGCGGGCAGCTCCCCTGGGCTGCCTTTCAGTCTAGCTTCATCTGCAAGCCCCAGGAGGGCGATGACCTTAACCATAACCATAAAATAATAACCACTTGCATTTGCAAAGCACTTCTGATTTTCCACAGCACTTCCAGATTGATGACTTCATCTTATCTTGACACCATCCAATTAGAAGGGGAGGTCAGGTTTCATTATCTTCCATTTCTAGCTAGGAAGACAGACATCTAGAGAGCCTGGGTGAGATGCCCAGGGATGCAGAGCAGATCAGGGAAGGAAACAGGGTTGGCACTATCCATCGAGTTGCCCAAGCCAGAAATCTGTGAATCTTTGACTCCTCTCTCTCCTCCCCTCAGAACCGCACCTCTAAGCAATAACCCGGTCCTGTCCATTCTTCCCAGATAACCCATGGAACCTGCCATTGTTCTTCATCCTTACTAGCACCTTCCCAGTCTGACACGCCACCATTTCTTGCTGAAACTACCGAAATCGCTTCTGAAATGGCCTCCAAGTACCCAGGCAGTACCATGGCTGTAGGCGCTCCACGCCTTCACCTCTCTCTCTCACCAGCCCCGTGTACCACCTTCCTCTTCGCATGCCATCCTCCACCCCAAATAAGCAGCTCGTGGTTCCCCCGAATAACCTGCTTCTCCCACC
>CM052798.1:18837316-19024359 GCA_028533885.1 Nasua narica | reverse complement strand
TTTGAATACCGGGCTTGCCGCGTGCTAATTAGGTGAATCTGGATAGTTTACCAACTTCGCCAAGTTTCCATTTCCTCATCTATTAAGAGGAACTGCTAATAACACATATTTTATAGGATTATGAAGAAGAGAGATGGGGCAGTGCAAACACAGAGCTTGCTGCCACACCTGACCCAATGAAAATACTTTATCAGCTCCCATCCTGGCTAGTGCTGTTATTCCAGTAATGTTCCTTTCTCAAATGTGAGGCAAAGTGATTCCCAGACCGAGACAGGGCCATCCCTGGAATCTGGCCATGGTGGGTACATGTACTCAACAGTGACCTGAGTCCTGCCTGGAGTTAATTCACAAGTGTCAAACTGCAGGACTGGCTTGTTAGTGGGGAGGCAGGGCTGGATGCTGGGGGTGGGGGTCAAAGGGACTTAAGTGAGAGCAGCAGCGAAGGGACAGTGGCTGGGAGGAGACTGTGTTCCCCCACCCAGATCCAGCTAGAGCTGCATGAATAGAGGGCAGGGTGTTACAGAAGACAATGGGCCTGTGGGACACGGGGCTCCAGCAGCCCCGGAAGTCGAGTGTGACCTGGTAGGGAGAAGGGCCTTCTGGAGAATTCCACTCGGAGAACATGCACAGCGCCTCAGCCACCTGCCTCCTGGGGGACAGTGAGGGAAGCACAGGATGGCAGAATGAACAACACGCTCTGTCTCCCATTTTTTTCTATCAAGCTGTCATTTTCCTTAGACAACAAATCAGCTCTTGCCTTGTCTTTCTCCACTTTGTTTTCTCTGCTCATTTCCTCCAGCTTCCCACCTCATCCCAAACCTCCTCCTCCCTCCATCTGGAGTTCCCGTTCCCTCCGCTGGAATCCCTAATGCTACCCCCCCTTCTGTCCTCCTCCTCCATCCTCAGTAACTCCTCTCTGGAGCACAGCACCTGCCCCATCTCTCATCTGCACACTCCGATGCTGAGTATTCATAACCGCTTTCAGTTGACCTTGTCCGATGGGTACTCCCTCCTGGCAAGTCCTAGTCTCCTTCTTCCAAAGTATCCTCCTTCTCCCCTCCCTCCCCAACCCCACTGCCCATCCCTGTCCTCCCCAGCCTCTCCCCAACAAAGCCTGGGCAAAACCCTGAACCAGAGCGGGGTGCTGGGGAGCCAGATGAGTGTCCACAGCCCCAGCCCTCATGGGAAGTTCCTACCCTTGGAGGCATCTCTCTCTCCTTAAAGGGCCCTCAGGCTCAGGGTGTTAGGCTCCTGGCTGGGCCTCCAGGACCATTCTGGTAGCGAGGCAGGGGGGTGTGTTGAAACATACAGATTTAGGGGCCCTGGGACTAGTATCTTGTCACCAGATGCACAGAACCATAGAACTGGAAAAAAGGCTTAGGCATTGTCTAGTCCAACCCTCCTTCGGTTTACAGAGAAAGATGCTGAGGTGCAAAGCGGTATAAAGGGACCGACACACAGCAAGTCAAGATCAGAAGCCACGTCTCCTGAATCCGGTAACAATACACCTTCTCCCACCTTGGGCGGGGTGACCTTGGGCAACAGCATCATTCATATGAGAGGCACTGCGTGAAGCCCTTTTATATATATGATTGAATTTAAACCTTCACTTAACTCTTTCAGGGGAGGACGGTCATGACTCCAGAGTTTACAGATGAGGAATCCAGGGCTCAGAGCAGTCTGGGAGCTTGCTCGAGGTCATGTAGGGGCTGGATTGGAACCCAGGTCTCTCCTGAGTCCATAGACCCTCCCGGCCAAGGCACAAAATCTCTCTGTGAAACTCCAAGCACTCCGGGCCTCAGTTTCCTCACCTGTGAAATGCAGCGACTGGACTCCACGGCCCCAGACCCACCTGTGAGGCACTGAAAGAAATTTCGAGAAGTGGCAGCCCGTTTGCTAGTTGTCTGCATTAGTGGGAAATTTTCCCTGTTTTCCCCATTTGCTTTACAACAGCTCGCCCCCAGGTTTACACTGAGAGGAGCCTGGGGAAGGTGCCATGGCAACCACAGAGGCTCCTGAGAGCCCAATTCGCCTGAGTTGGCCAGACTGGCAAACTGAGTGACCCGAGGCCCACAGCACCCCGGGGGTCAGGACAGAGCCCCAGCGGGAGGGGCTGAGCAGCCTGAGATCCTGACTGGGCAGAGAGAATATGGGTCTGCAGCCCGAACACAAGGCTCTGTGGTGGGATCTGTGACATAGAAACTTGGGGACCTGAGCCAATCACTTCCTCTCTCTGAGCCTCAAGGTATTTTTTTGTCCCTTAGCCCACAGAATATATTCAAAACAAAGAGCAGCTGCTATTATTATTACTAATACCCCAATTTTGTTTTAAAGATTTTATTTATTTGAGAGAGAGCGTGAGTGGGGGAGAGGGGGCAAAGGGAGAAGGAGAAGCAGGCTCCCCGCGGAGCAGGTCCCTGGACGCGGGGCAACATCCCAGAACCCTGGGATCATGACCAGAGCACACGGCAGACGCTTAACGGACTGAGCCACTCAGGCGCCCCTAATATTCAATTTTGAAGAGTTGGATGCCAGTCAGCTGATGAACTTGAAAATGATTTATAGACTGCAGCACCACACAAGTGCAAGAGATTATCATCACTCAGAATATTCACACTCCCCTGGCTGTGTAGAACCCCTTATTTGCATATAATAATTGAACCGAGCCCTTTCTAGACAAAAGACAGGGTAGACACTATGGGGAGAAGAGCAAAGATGAATCATACGCGGATTTTTGCAGTCTAGAAGGTAACGTGTAAGGAAGGGAGGCGGCAGGAAGTGGTATGAGAGAGGGTCAAGTAAAGCAGCTGCGAGCTGAGAGAGACCGTCAGAAGCCCCCCACAGCTTACTGAAGCCAACAAAGGAGCTTCGTCTGAAGGGAACAGGGGTGTCTGAGAGTTCATGGTCAGGGACGCAGACGGCCTCTGGGAAGACCCTGGAACCAAGAATAGAAGCCGGGACTCACTATGTTTCTCCTCCATTCTCCTCTCTCAGCACACCGGCCTCCTCCGCTGCTCCGGCCACCGGGACGGGTCTGACCAGCCCGCCGCTCCTAAATTCTCAGGTTCAACCCTCGGCCTGGCACACAGCAGACGGGGTGACCAACTATCCCGGTTGGGCTGCCACTCTCCTAGTTTTACCCCAGAAACCTCTCAGTCGTGGGGAAACTGGCACGGCCGGTCACCCCCACAACAGCGGCCAGAGGCAGTTTTATTGAGTTAATAAATGTTCTAGTGCCAGCCAACAAGCGGGGGGCGGTGCCTGAAGCCCCCTTCCGGGGTCCTGGGAGGAGAGAACCTGATTGGACCTGTTGAAGTCAGGTGACCCCCCGGTCCGTGGCCGCCGCTGTTTGGGCTCACTGGCAAACATGGCGGCCAGGGGCCCGCAGCCCCGGATGGGGAGAGGAGCAAGTGGGGTCATTGACTCATGGTCCAGGCACGTCCCCCAAAAGGTGTCAGCTGTAATATCTGCGTCCCCACCAAAATAACGAACTCTCCGGAGAAAGAACCATGCCCCATTCATCCTTATATGCACAGAACCCCGCACATCCCTGACAAAGTATGAAATACACATTTGTTTGGTTGGGTTTTTTTCTGTTCTTCCAACTCATTAAGTTTGCTCAACCCTATGCCTTAGCACTTGCCTCTTCCTAAAATGTCTTCCTAAAATGTTCTTCCCCCAGTCCCACGACTGGGGCGGGGGAGGGGTTCTCCTCAAAAACCAGCCCTGAGCTCCCGTCTACAAGACATCTGTCCCCCACCCTAGCACTATCTTCTACATCAGCTTGTTGCAACCTGTTATTACTTCCTGGCTTTCTTCCCAGCGCTAATCACCACCTGGAATCATCTTGTTCATTTACTGGCTTGACTTGTGTCTGTTTTCCCAATACTAGAATGCGAGCTCTGGAAGGGCAGGCATCTTATCTCTCTTGCTCATCACTGTGTGCCCAGCGCAAAGATACCACCTGCCCACTTAAGGGGCTTAAGAAATATTTATTGAATGAATAAATGTAAGGGGCAGCTCATTCTCGGTGTAGTAACAGCACCAGGTCAAACAGCGAAGGGGGAATTAATTCAGCGTCTGCACAGGGAAGAGGAGGTTGCTTCACTTGGTGGGAAGGCAGACCACACCAAGGCAAGTGGGCAACAATTTGCTGAGTAGGCTAGTGGTTTTGGACCAGATCTCCACACCACAGAGCCTGGCTCTTTGCTTATCCACACCTGCAGGAGATTTTAGGTGAGGTTCTCCTTTTTGTAAAATAATTTTTTAGTTGCTTCAGGTAACACAGGTGAGCATTTCTATCAAAAGGCCTACTTGGTAATAATTCTAGACAGCGGTGTTTTGTAATGATGCCAGACATGAGCGTAAACCTTTGTGGAATGTCCAGAGCTTGCAAATGAAAGTCTTCTCTGCTCTGACAACAGCCCCAGGAACCACACACGGCCGGCTCTGGCCACCGTTCAGAGAAGCCTTGTAGAAGGGTGGCGAGAACAGTAGCCAACCTCGAGTTCAGAAGACGTGCCCCTTCTTTTTGCCAGCTGTGTGACCGGGGCAGGACTCTCACCCTGCTTCAGTTCTTTCATTCATTTCTTTATTCACTCAGCCACTCATTCAACAAATAGTTATCATGTGCCTATCAGGATGGTTAATTTTGCGTGTTGACTTGGCTCGGCCACACTGGAAAAAATATTTGGTCAAACACTATTCCAGACATTTCTGTGGGGGCGTTTTGGATGAATTGATATATTTTTTAAAGATTTTATTTATTTGAGAGAGAGAGGGAGAGTGAAAGAGAGAGATCACGAGCAGGGAGGAAGGGCAGAGGGAGAAGCAGACTCCCTGCCGAGCAGGGAGCCAGATGCAGGACTCGTCCTGGGATCATGACCTGAGCCCAAGGCAGACGCTTAACCGACGGAGGCCACCCAGGTGCCCAAGGGATGAATGAATATTTAAATTGTTGGACTTTGGACAAAGCAGATTATCCTCCAAAATGTGGGTGGGCCTTGTCCAATCAGTTAAAGCCCCACATAGAATAAAAGACTTGACCTCCCACGAGCAAGAGGGACAGTTGGACAACCTTCACACTTGAACCCCATGATCAGCTCTTCCCTGAGTGTCTAGCCTGCCAGCCCACCCTGCAGAGTCCGGACCGCTAACCTCCATAATCACATGAGTTAACTCCTTAAAATGGGTCCTTTTCTCTCTGTATACACATCCCAATGACTCTGTTTCTTTGGAGAACTCTGAATCACACAGTCTACAAAGTGATTAATTCCGAAGACAGAGCAATGAAAAAAAAAAAAACGACCCAGTCTGTGACCTCACTGAATTTAAATTCTAGTGAGGAGAGTAAACAATAAATAAAAACAAATACAACATTAAACAGGCCATTTCGAGGTGTTTATGAGTGTGCGGAACCCCGGGGCACAGATCTGCCTGGCCGGAAGACCTAGCCGGGTAAAGATCTGAGCAGAACGGCTTTTAGGCAAGAGCCAAGGTTTCTTTTTCAGATCCTCTTCTGTAAAATAGAGAAAAGAAGATCAGCTCTGTTGTCATAGAGAATGTTTAGAATGAGCTCATTTTTGTTTAAAAAAGAAAAAGACACGTCTAGCAGGAGAGAAGGAATTGTCGCCTTAGCAGATGGCAGCAGGCTCCTTAGAGAAAGAATTGTCTCTTCTTAGGATAACACTTCGATAAACCACTCGAGGGGGAAATGCTATGCACCCAAGGACACCAGCTCTCTGCCGGCCTAGAAGAGCCGTATGCCAGCAACCACATGTGGGAGCTGCGAGGAAGGGCACAAAGGAAGGAGGGCATTGGCACAGGTCCTGACAAAGGACCTGAGGACTTTTCCCAACAGCAGGTCAACCTCAATTTTCTTTTCCTTTTTTTTTTTTTAAGATTTTATTTATTTATTTGACAGAGAGAGAGAGAAAGAGATCACAGGTAGGCAGAGAGGCAGACAGAGAGACGGGAGGAAGCAGGCTCCCTGCTGAGCAGAGAACCCCATGAGGGGCTCAATCCCAGGACCCCGAGATCATGACCTGAGCCGAAGACAGAGGCTTTAACCCACCGAACCACCCAGGCGCCCCTTATTTTCTTCTTTTATGCAAAGTTTTATTTAAGTAATCTCTACACCCAATGAGGGACTTGAACTCACAACCATGAGATCAAGAGTCACATGGTCCATCGACTGAGCCAGCCAGGCATCCCAGGTCAGCCTCAGTTTTATTTATTTTTTAAAAAATATTTTATTTAGGGCGCCTGGGTAGCTCAGTTGGTTGGGCGACTGCCTTCAGCTCGGGTCATGGTCCCAGAGTCCTGGCGAGTCCCACATCGGGCTCCCAGCTCCATGGGGAGTCCGCTTCTCCCTTTGACCTTCTCCCCTCTCATGCTCTCTCTCTCTCTCAAATAAATAAATAAAAATCTTTATTAAAAAAATATTTTATTTATCGGGATGTCTGGGTGGCTCAGTCGGTTAAGCTCTGCCTTTGGCTGAGGTTGTGATCCCAGGGTCCCAGAATCAGGTCCTGTATTGGGTTCCTTGCATTGAGCCTGCTTCTCCCTCTGCCTGCTGCTCCCTCTGCTTGTGCTTTCTCTCTCTCTCTCTCTCTTTCTCTCTAGCAAATGAATAAATAAAATATTTAAATATATATATATTTGTTTTATTTATTTATTTGAGAAAGAGAAAGAGCACAAGCAGGGGGAATGACAAAGGGAAGGGGAGAAGCAGGCTGCCTGCTGAGTGGGGAGCCTGACTCGGGGCTCAATCCCAGGACCCCAGGATCATGACCGGAGCTGAAGGCAGAAGCTTAACCAACTGAGCCACCCAGGCGTCCCTCAACCTCAATTTTAAATGGTTTGTATTCCTGCGATATAACCTCCCTCTTTGTCCCTCCGACATTAAGAATGTTTCCAATACACACATGGCTTCTTGTGAATGGGGATTTTTCTGGAAATGGAAGAAAAGAAAAGATCCTGGTCTCAGTTCCTACCAGGCCATGTTGCCCCAGGAGTTAGGCACTAGGACAGCCCCAAAGGCTGCAGAGCCTGAGAATTCAGCAGTTAGCAAACAGGAGCCGGAGGTGACCGCGCCCCTTTATGCCCCTGAAGAAGCCCAGTTTTGAGGAGGGAGTGGGATTTCCACTGGGTACAGAATAAGGAGTTCAAACCTATCTTATCTCAACGCTAAGAGCCCAGCTGACTTCTGGGTCACGAATGCGGAAGGAAACAAAGTATGGGAAGCTTGACCGCAGACACTAACGGGGTCTATCTCTGGGGGATGGAATGACATGATTTTGTTATATATGTGCAACTATCTAAACCTCTTACGGTTAGCAGAAAATACCCAAAGCTATCTTCATTTTGTTACGAATTAGTAAATCTCCTCCTGCTGCCAGTCCCGGCCAAGTGGACGAGAGAGAGGTCTCTCCTCGCCAGGAGGGGACCTGGAGAGAGGCTGGGTCTCCTTCTCCACTGCATTTGGAAACATGATTCATTCCACTCTTCGGGCTCCTAGGAAAGTGAAAAGAGCTCCGAGGGAGACTTGCAAATTGCTCCTCTCTCTCTCCTCTCTTTCCAGAGCGAGAGTGAGAGGAACCCAACCGACCTGCTCTTCTCTCCAGACAGCTAACTCCTGGCCATTTGCTTGCCAGCCAAGCTGCCCACCCCACCCCCAGCCCTCAAGGCCGGCAAGTTAACGGGGTGGAAGTGGTCTCCATCGCTTTTCAGCTCTGTAGCCAGGCCTGGGTTCCAGAGAAAGGTTCCAGCACCTTCCTGAAGGCCCCTGGAACGTTGCTGCCCCTAGGTCCTGATGTCAGAGAGAGCCACGGGGCCGTACCTTCCACCCCGACCCTGGCAACAGTCCCCTTTTCTCCCACAGCCCAGGTTACACAAGATTCCTCCTCACCGGCTGCCACAGGACCAGTCTCCTCCTCAAATTATGGTCCAGGTAAAATTTGGTTACAAAAGGCATTTGGGGAAGCCCCTAGCTGGCTCATTCAGTAGAGGATGCAACTCCTTTTTTCTTTTTATTTAGATTTTATTTATTTATTTATTTGAGGAGAGAGAATGACAGGGAGCAGGCGGAGGGGCAGAGGGAGAGGGAGAGAAGCAGACTCCCCGCTGAGCACAGAGCCTGACAGGGCTCGATCCCAGGACACTGTGACCATGACCTGAGCCCAAATCAGACACTTAAGGGTCTGAGCCATCCAAGCACCTGAGCATGCAGCCCTGGATGCCGGGTTCATGAGTTCAAGCCCCACGTTGGGCATAGAGCTTACCCCCCCCCAAAAAAAACCATCCTAAGGCTCCTCCCCCCTCACTCTCCCACACCCCCCTCCCTGCCACGTTAGTGGGGCCTTCCCAGCTCAGATCGAAGGCCTCTGTCCCTGCCCTATCTTCTCCGTTTCCAAACCCATTTCCTGGATCCTCTGAGGAAGGAAACAAGAACAGCATTAGTGACCAAACAGAAGCAACAACCTAACCACCTCCCCCCAGTTCCCAATCTCAAGGTGCACAGAGCTCAGCTATCTCTTTCGGCCTCAGCTTCTCCCTCCACATTCATTCCAAAACCTGCTTTGCATAACTGAAAGGCCAAGTAGGTATGTTGGCCCAAAAAAGGCAGTCTTCTACCAGGATGAAGTCTGACTTAGTCTAGAAATGCTGCCAAGCAGCTTTTTTTTGTACTTAAATATACATAACAAAATTTACCATTGCAGGCAGCTTTTTTTTTCCCCAAGATTTTATTTATTAATTTGAGAGAGAGAGCACAAGCATGGGGAGCAGCAGGCAGGGGGAGAAGCAGGCTCCCTGCTGAGCAGGGAGCCTGTCCTGGGCTCCTCCCCAGGACCCTGGGATCATGACCTGAGCCAAGGGCAGATGCTTAATGACTGAGCCTCCCAGGTGACGCTCTAGGCATCTTTTTAAAACAGCTTTTTTTCTGGGCTCCTGGGTGACTTGGTCGGATGGGCAGCTGACTCTTGATTTCTGCTCCGTCTGGGTCTCAGGGTTGTGAGTTTGGTCCTGGAATTGGGTTACACGTTGGGCATGGAGCCTACTTAAAAATAAATAAATAGGGACACCTGGGTGGCTCAGTTGGTTAAGCCACTGCCTTTGGCTCAGGTCATGATCCCAGAGTCCTGGAATCGAGTTCCGAATTAGGCTCCTTTCTCAGCGGGGCTCTTGCTTCTCTCTCTGCCTCTGCCTGCCCCTCTGCCTGGTTGTGCTCTCCCTCTCTGTGACAGATAAATAAATAAAATCTTTTTAAAAATTAAGAAAAATAAATCAATAAGTATAATAGCATTTTTTTTCTTCCCTGCGATGTTATGAATAAAATGGGCAAATGAAGTCTGAGAAGAACGTGAGTGACAGGGTGGGGAGGGGTTCTCATTTTGCTAGGCAAGGAGCCCCAAGGGCCCAGCAGGTGACCTGCGCCTCCCCCTGGGGCCCCCTGAGTCGCTGCTGCCTGCCCAGTGGCCTCTCTGTTAAGCCAGGAAGGAGGGGTGCCTGGGTGGCCCAGTGGGCTAAAGCCTCTGCCTTTGGCTCAGGTCATGATCTCAGGGTCCTGGGATCGAGCCTCACATCAGGATCTCTGCTCAGCAGTGAGCCCGCTTCCCCTTCTCTCTCTGCCTGCCTCTCTGCCTGCTTGTGATCTCTCTCTCTCTCTCTCTCTCGTCAAATAAATAAATAAAATCTTAAAAAAAAAAAAAAGAGTGGCCAGGAAGGAGACTGCAAAGTTAGCTTGAAGCCTTGCTGTCAAGGCCTGAAATGCTACATTTTTATCCATGGGGAGCCACTGAAGGTTCCTGAGCACGATCAGAAACACGCTTTACTAAGATTCATCTAGCGTGAGGGTGAAGAAAAGCAGGAGGTGTGGGGGGAATAGGGGGGCACCCAGCTGGCTCAGTCGATAGAGCATGGGACTTTTGACCTCAGGGTCATGAGTTCAAGCCCTACGTTGGGCATAGAACTTACTTAAAAAAAAGAAAATAGCAGGGGAAGATTCCCAGGGTGGGGGGATGAGTCAGGAGATGGCAAAGAGGTGATGGGTTCAGGTCCTGGCAGTATAGGGTAAGGAGAAAGAACTAAAACCCTCCAGCGAACCAGGGTCCTCGGACAGTCCCCTCAGTGAAGGAGCAAATGAGGGAAACAAGGACACTTACACGTCTCAGCCTGAGTTGGAGTGGGAAGATGGCTGTGTCCTGAGGATTTTATAACCCAAGCTCAAGTTTGGGGTTGAACCACACACCACTCACAGGTCTTGAATCACAACTGAAGAGTGAACATAACACGTTTCCCGGACCACAAGCTTGGTCCCGAGAAATCCTGTTCAAGCCAGGCCTGTAGAGCCCGGGGCACTGCTTGAATTCTCCTCAGAGGTGAAGGAATTCCCTAGACGTAAACTTCCAAGGAGCAAAAAGCCAGCTCAGTGCCCTCGGTCTGGGTCCTCCCTCCCTATTTTCGTGGTTTCCAGCCAGCACTGCCTCTGGGGCTGGGACTGCGCTCGGCCCTGCTTGGCCCTCCCCGCAGGTCGAGAGGCAGCGCCAGGTGGAGAGCCACGGACTCCTGATCTACATGCGGCAGTCTCGTGCGGAGCCCTGGACTCAATTCTAGAAGAGATGCCAAGGACAAGGCAATAGGTCTCATTGGAAGACAACAGCAAATGAGGACTTTTAAGTCACAATGCAATACAAACTGGGCTCCTGCAAACCACGGGGCTACCAAGTAAACCATTGAAAGGGCTCAGTCAGGGACGGCTTCTGGTTTCTCGGCTTCTCCTCGGAAGAGACAGGGTGGGAGAGAAGAGCCCCGGGTCAGGTAGTCGGACTTTCGACTTTCGACTTGACTTTCAACTTTCGCTATTGGCTCGGCCCCCTCTCGGTGAGTCCCTGGCAGGCCCTGCCCCTCCCCCAGCTCCCCTTCCCATCGGAGGTCTCCTCAGAGGCTAAGATGCTAAGTCCTGCTAGGGGAGCAGAAGGGAGGAGAGAGTTCCAGAGAGAAAGCTCAGCTCTGAGGCAGGGGGTAGCTGAGGAAGGGGATGGGGAGCCCAGAAGCAGCTGAGGGCAGTGACAGGCCAGGGCAGGGGGTGGAGAGCTTGGACTGGAGACCCTGGTTCTCATCCACCTGAAACAGTGTGTCGTGGGCACTCATGAGTCCCCAGCTCTCTGCGGACAGGCCTGGCCCCAGCGCGCTCCGGAAACTGCTTTCCTCGTGCTTGCCAGCGACCCAGGCCCAAAGCCCTTTCTTGGTCCTCCTCCCCAGTCTGTCAGGAGCCGTTAACGCTGGGCCTCACTGTGTCCGCCGCTGGCCCTGCTCCAGGCTTCCTGCTCCACACGGTCCCCTTGTGGGCCCCAGGTTATCCTTCCTGAAGGACAAATAGAAAATTTCATGCCCTTGCTCACAAGCCTACTTAGACCAGTGGATCCTTTCGCCCCTCATCAGGCAGGCATGCAGCGCTCTCCAGCATACCTCAACCTGCCCTCCCAGCTTCACTCCTCCCCACTCCTTCTCACAACCCTCTCCCACCATCCTTTCCTACCTCCCTGCCTTTGACATACAGTGATTCCCGCCCCCCCCCTTTCTCTGCTGATCAAATAACCTTCTGTCATCCCTGTCCGTGCTGCTGCTTTCCGGAAAATCTGTCCTGAACCTTCTCACATGTAACTGTAACAGTGAAGCCGCTGATACGAAAGCTCCCTAAAACACACAGGTTCGAGTAAGCCCTCCCTGATCCCCGCCTGTTTTCTCACCCTCGTCCTCCAGCTTTTCTCCTGATTCTCTGAGCTCTTTGATAACCTTCCAATCCATTCCTTCTCTGCTTACGCCATTCAGGGTGGGTTTGGGTTGCTTGCGATCAATAACCATGACTGATAGCCCTGTCTCCCTCCAGGATTGCTATCGAGTGAGATGCTGTGTACACAGGTGCTTTGTGAAGAGGAAAGCCCAGCAGAACTGTGATTGATCATTCTACTCTGCATTCCCCATCCATGGCCTCCCATCATCCAGCTGCCTCCGACAGAAGAGAACCAGAAAAACAACTTGCAATCACATTAGCCAAAGGGATTGAAGGGCCAGAAGAGCTAGCAATGAGGCCCAAAAATAGAACACTCATGTTACACTTGATAATTACCTCCCTGAATATGCCTTTTGCAATTATATAATCCTAAACTTTTATTTTTTCTTTGCATTGTAAATAGATAGCAAATAATCTCCAAAACCACTTACTGATGATTCCTGGCTCCATTAAGGTAAGTTTAAGTGCTTTGTTTAGATCCTCTGTGACTGAGCCACTGAGAGAGAGAGAGGGGCCACTTCCCCCCCTGCAGTTCCTTCTCCAGACCTTCACTGTCCACTTAAGCTAGAAGAAATCACTCCCTTTTCTAAACTCCTCTGGCATATTTTTTTTTCAAGTATCATTTAAATACTGTAAGGTGCACAAATCTTAAGTGTACCTTCAGTTGAATTTTTACATATTTTGCATATGCTCAGGGTTCCGCTACCCAAGTGAAGACACAGAACATTTCCAGAAAGTTCCCTCATGCTTCCTTCCAAACCCAGTTCCTACCAGTACCCTAGTAGGAACCCCTCTTTTGAGCTCCATCACCATATATTGTTTTGCCAGTTCTAGAATTTCATAAAAATGGAATCATGTAATATATACTCCTTTACTTCTAGCTTCTTTCATTCAATAAGGTTTTTTTTAAGATTTTATTTATTGATTTATTGATTTGACAGAAGAGAGAGATCATAAGTAGGCAGAGAGGCAGGCAGGGGGAGAGGGGGAAGCAGGCTCCCCACTGAGCAGAGAGCCTGAAGTGGGGCTCGATCCCAGGACCCTGAGATCATGACCTGAGCCAAGGCAGAAGCTTTAACCCACTGAGCCACCCAGGCGCCCCTCATTCAATACATTTTTGAGTCTTCTTTTTTTTTTTAATAAAATGTATCCTTGGCACATGAAATCCTCCTTACTCATAGACATGTTTTCTCTCCTCTACTAGACTTGGGATAGGGATCCATGTCTGATGGCACCTCCCTCAGGAGCCTCCACAACTCAGATGTTAAATAGTTCCCAAATGAATTCCCCGGTGAAGACCAGAACCATGGACTCCATTTCTCTGTCCCCCTCACATGTCTGTCATGATGCAATGCACATGCATTGAGTATTTACCATGTGCCAGGCTCTGGGCCCAATCGTCTAGACACATTGACTGCAACTAAGTGCCCACCACAACCTGAGATGCAGGTATGACTCTGTCCCCATTTTCTACATTAGGAAACTGAGGCTCAGGTGTTAGGTTACTTCCCCCATGGCCAGCTTACTATGAAGTGATGGAGCCAAGACCCAGGCTCTGGTGTCTCTGACCCAGTAGCCAGACGGCTAACCACAAAGCCGCACTGCCTTGTGGTTGGAAGAAGAGCTAACAAGAGGGCTCCCCTCCCATCAGCCCAGCAATGCCCGGATTATTATGCCCGTCCTCACAGGGAGGAAGGCTGAGGGTCAGAAACGTTGAATGACCTGTTCATATAATTAGCAAGTGGCCAAAGCTGGAGCCGAGAATCCCTCTCGAGGTGAGGCCTGTGTTCTTGGACACCCGTGAGCTGCCTTTCTGTGGCACAAACTGAGGAAGTGAAAGGGCTTTAGTGGCAAATCTCTGTGCAGGCTGGGTGTTTGCTTCCTTGACTCACAGAGATGTCGGGATCAATAGTCTCCTTCAAAGCACAGGATTTGGGGGCGCCTGGGTGGCTCAGTTGGTTAAGCGACTGCCTTCGGCTCAGGTCATGATCCCGGAGTCCCAGGATCGAGTCCCATATCGGACTCCCGGCTCTGCGGGAAGTCTGCTTCTCCCTCTGACCTTCTCTCCTCTCATTCTCAGTCTCTCTCTCTAATAAATAAATAAAAAATCTTAAAAAAAAAAAAAAGCACAGGATTTGGAACGTGACGGACGTAACTATATAAGGCTGAGTCGAGGGGCTGTGTCTGTGGCAACATTTGTCATCCTCAGACATCGTGAAAAGGCGGACCCAAGTGAAAAGGACGTGTGCTTTCATTAAAGCAAATGTACTGAGCTCGTGATAGGAGCCACCGGCGAAGGCGGCAGGCCTAGTTCCCTGTCTCTTGGAGCCTCTGGTGCCGCAGGGAAAACAGACATGAGTAATGAAGGACAAGTTCAGAACCAAGGGAATCTACAACAGGGGTTCCTGACAGAGCCGAAGAGGTCTGGGAAAGCTTCGGAGAGGAAATGACACTTAATTTTGGCCTGAATGATGGACTGCAGCTAGAAGGCGAAGGGGAGTAAAGTGTGATGTTGGAGAAGCCTCAGGTGAGAAGAGCCTGAAGCAGGAAGAGAAAACACGGGTGCTCCGTGAGGACAAAGCCATACACCTTGTTCATACCCAAGTACCTAGGACCAAATGTGGCACAAATACTGGTTGCCTGAATGAATGAATGAATAAATGAATGCTTAAGTGAAACTCAAACTGGTTGAAGTAACATGGAAAAAAGAGCAGCATGAGATGGAGCCTAGAAGGTGGGCATCGGCCAGATCATACAGGGTCTTGAAGGTCATGGTTAAAAGACTGGGATTTTATATAAGCGAAATGGGAGGGTATTCGAAGAATTTTGATACCTAACATGATCTCATTTGCATTTCTAAAAAGTCACCTTGGCAACTGAGGAGACAATGGCCCCCAGAAGGGGCAACTCAAGATAATGGCTGGTGGGGATGGAGAGCAGTGGAAGGTCTCAGAAGATACCAAGGAGGTGGCAGGATCAGGACTGGAGTCAAGGATGACTCACACAGGCTTCGGGATGTGGGCATGGGCTGCATGATGCAGGCATGCGCCGTGATAGGGACCCCGGAAGGGGAGCAGGTGGGGAAGATGAGGGGGTTTTATGCATGTCGAGAGTCAGATGCCTCAGAAACACCCAAGTGAAAAAGTCAAGTTGGCTGTTGGATGTGTGGGCTGATGCTCCGAGAGAGGGCTCCGGAGAGAGCTCCGAGGACTGTTGACATCTAGATGGTAATTGAAACCTCGGGAAGAATGAGCTCATCCAGGGAAAGGATAAAGCAGAGGAGGCTAGGGCCCAGAACTCAACCTTTACTGTCTACAGAGAGGAGCCAGAGAAGCTGGAGAGTGTCTGGAGAAAGAAGCGGTCCTCCAAATTATGTAAAAAGGAGGACGGGAATGTGTTAAGTTGATTTAGCAACGCAGAAGTGAGAGATAACATCTGCTATAAAAATATAATTGATGGGGCACCTGGGTGGCTCAGTTGATTAAGTGACTGCCGTCGGCTCAGGTCATGATCCTGGAGTCCTGAGATCGAGTCCCTGCATCAAGTTCAGCAGGGAGTCTGCTTCTCCCTCTGACACTCCCCTGCTCATGCTCTGTCTCTCTCTTTCCTTCTTTCTCTCAAATAAATAAAAAATAGTAAAAAAAAAAATTATATATATATAATATATATATAAAATATATATAAAAATATATATATTTTTATATATAAAAATATAATATATATATTATATAATTATATATATATGTATATATAATTACTCTTATCTAGTCTAAAGGAAGGAGACAGGAGACTATGTTCCTGGGACAGGAATTGAGAATCCTCTATAAGGCTTTGGATGCCAGGGAGCTCATAGGTCATAGCAAACCTTTCCCCTTGAGGTCAGGATTTCTTGTCTTTGGCAGAAAGAAAAGTTGCCTGTGAAGAGTTTTGGACACAGAGGGAAAGAGTCTTGGAAAACAAGCTCTTAAAGCATTAACAAAGACATGTAATTTGGCAAAGAAACCACCCAAATTTCCATGATTCATTCATTCAACGTGTTTATTGAGCCTCTACTATATACCTGACACATAAATCTCAATCCATTGACTATTTCTTGAGCTCCCACTGTATGCATTACATTAGTTAATCTCATAAGTCTTTTGTTCTTTAATAAAAAATGTAAACTCTTGGGACTCCTGGCTGGCTCAGTCAGTAGAGCATGTGACTCTTGATTTTGGGGCCGAGAGTTCGACCCCTATGTCCAGTGTAGAGTTTACTTAAAAAAAAAGGAGGGGGAGGTGCCTGGGTGGCTCAGTTGGTTGAGTGACTGCCTTTAGCTCAGGTCATAATTCTGGAGTCCCGAGATCAAGTCCCGCATCAGGCTCCTTGCTCAGTAGGGAGTCTGCTTCTTCTCTGACTCTCCCCTCCTCATGCTCTCTCTCTCAAATAAATAAATAAGTAAAATTTTAAAGATTTTATTTATTTATTTGACAGAGAGAGACACAGCAAGAGCGAGCACACAAGCAGGGAGAGTGGGAGAAGGAGAAGCAGGCTCCCACTGAGCAAGGAGCCCCATGCGGGACTCTATCCCAGGCCCTGGGATCATGACCTGAGCCGAAGGCAGATGCTTAACAGCTGAGCCACCCAAGCACCCCAATAAATAATTAAAAAAAAAAACCATAAACTCTCAGAGCAAAATTTTTTCTTTACCCTTTATCGCCCAGCAAACTGGGAAAACCCAGCCATCCTTGTCTATTTGCCATTCTCCCAATTTCCCTTGAGTCTATTCCCTCCACTTAGAATGTCCCTCAACTGCATAAATCCTACTCCCTTTCTTTCTTTCTTTCTTTCTTTCTTTCTTTCTTTCTTTTTTAAGATTTTATTTATTTATTTGACAGAGAGAGAGAGAGAGAGTATGAGCACACAAGCAGGGGAAGCTGCAGAGGGAAAGGGAGAAACAGGCTCCCTGCTCAGCGGGGAGGGACACAGGGCTCAATCCCAGGACCCGAAGACAGTGACCCCAGCAGAAGGCAGACACGTAACAGACTGAGCCACCCGGGCGCCCCAATACTCTTCTGGTTCAAGGCCCAGTTCAGATGTCGCTTCCTCTGCGAATTTTCCCCAAATGCCTCAAACAAATTTAAAACGTCCTTCTCAGGGCTCCTAAGGGTCAGAATAGCACTTGTCTTCCTATGTAGTGTTGGTTTCTGTGTGGAGCTTCTCTCTCCCTGTTCCAGCTGTGCCTCTTCTTACAGTCCCTGGTGCCGACTGGAGCACTTAGTAAATTTGTCAAAAATCAGCTCCCCCCTCTCTAGGTCAAAATAGGGCTGTGTGTTCCACACCGGAAGGCTCAGGACGGGGCACCTGAGTGGCTCAGCCGGTTAAACATCCAACTATGGATTTTGGCTGCTGGTGATCTCAAGCTCTGTGCTGAGAGTGGAGCCTGCTTAGGATCTCTCTCTCCTTCTCCCTTTGCCCCTTCCCGCTCGTGCTCTCTCTTTCTCTCTCGCTTTCTAAAATAAATTTTAAAATTTTTTTAAAAAGAAAGAAAGAGGGACACCTAAGTGACTCAGTCCATTAAGCATCTGCCTTTGGCTGGGGTCATCCTAGGATCTTGAGTCCCGCATGGGGCTCCTTGCTCCGCGGGGAGCCTGCTTCTCCCTCTGCCTGCCGCTCTCCCTGCCTGTGCTCTCTCTCTCTCTCTCTCTCTGACACATAAATAAATATTTTTTTAAAAGAAAGAAAAAAAAAGGAAAGAAAGGAAGAAAGAAAAGAAAGGCTCAAGCTGAGCCAACTCAAAAACGTTCCCTTAGTGCCACCTGCTGGCTACACGAGGTATGACAGCTCCTGATCCAGGCTTTCTCTCCTTGTTCTTGGAGTCCTGTCATTCAACTCTTATTCTTTCATTCATTCATTCTTTTGTTCATTCTATGCCAGGTTCTGAGTACACTGGTGAGCAAGACAAAGTCAGTTCCTGAGCTCAGGGAGTTCAGAATCGAGTGCAGAAAACATTCTCATAACTGGAGCGTGCTAGGAGCTGCGATCCTGAATGTTTTGAGGTGGCAGGCAAGGGCCTGTTCTGCCTGTCCCTGAGGCTGCCAACCCCAGAGGCCAAGACTGGGGCACGATCTAAGCAGGACATTGCCCTCTTGGCTCCCCGGGTTCTGACTAGGGAGCACGTCTGGGCCAGGCAGGTCCTCCACGTTCCACCCTCTACACGCTTCCGGCCTTTTTTTTTTTTTAAGCTTATTGCTCACGACGAAGAAAACAGTACACCACAGTCCAGAACAAACCGGTGTCTCTCTCGGTGCCTCTGAATGGCTGGGTCCTGGAATCCATGTCTTGTATTCTTGAGGCCCTAAAATGGGAACCACAATGCTATTAGAGTTAGGAGAGACCTTCATTCTTTCATTCATTCATCTGTAAATACTTACTGAGCACTAGTAGGGGCCAGGCATGGTTTTAAGTGCTGAGAACATAATAGGGAACACGAAAGGTCGTGGTATACACTCTCATGACGTTTATATTCTCCTTAGGGAGCTAGGAAACAGAGCAAGTACACAACTTTTAAATACTTAATTTTAATAGGTAGTACCTGGTGTGATTCAAAATACAAAAAGATGCACAGTGGGAAAAGCCTCCCACTCCTCCTCTAGCCACCTAGTCCCCTCCATAGAGGCAAGCAATGTTATCAGTTTCTTCTGCACCCATCCAAAGAGAACATATATATCTACATGAGGTGCCTGGGTGGCTCAGTGGGTTAAAGCCTTGCCTTTGGCTCGGGTCGTGATCTCAGGGTCCTGGGATCGAGCCCCGCATCGGGCTCTCTGCTCAGCAGGGAGCCTGCTTCTCCCACCCCCCCGCCACCCCCGTGCCTGCCTCTCTGCCTACTTGTGCTCTCTCTCTGTCAAATAAATAAATAAAATCTTTTAAAAAAATAAATAAAATATTTTTTAAAACCCATATGTATATACAAGCAAATATGTCCTCCCCCCCACCCTTATTATACAAATGGTGGTATTCGACACACTCTATACTGCGCCTTGGGTTTTGTTCACTTAATTTATCTTAAGACATCATTCTATACCAATACATAGATTCCTTTTTTTTAATACTTTTTTTTTAAAGAATTTATTTATTTAACAGAGGGAGAGAGATCACAAGTAGGCAGAGAGGCAGGCAGAGGGAGAGGGAGAAGCAGCCCAATGCTGAGCAGAGAGCCCGATGCGGGGCTCGATCCCAGGACCCTGAGATCATGACCTGAGCGGAAGGCAGAGGCTTAACCCACTGAGCCACCCAGGCACCCCCTAGATTTCTATTTTTTTTACAGTAGTATGGGATCCCACCGGGTATTGCATGACTGAAAATAACATTACATTGTGATGAATGTTAAGATGGAAACAGAAAATAAGTAGTGAGCTGAATTTTAAAGTAACAAGGGAGATCTGGCTTTAGATAAGATAGTTAGGAAAGGAAGTTCACACTTAGGAAATGAAATTGACGCTATGACCTTAAATATAAGAGGGAATCCACCAGGGGAACATGAGGGAGGCAGAGGAACGTGCGCACAAAACAGGATGGTCAAGGCAGGAGTTATTGGAGTGGCTGGAAACCACTGTGGCTGCAACCAGCTGAGCTAGAGGAAGCACAGAATCAGAGCAGGAGGGACCTCGTAAGCCAGAGTAAGGAGCACAGGGTAAGGGGAGGGAGGAGTATAAAAACATGTCACTTAGGCAGCTACGTGAAAAGGAGGGATTCAAGGGCTAGAGTGAGCAAGGGAGATCAGTAAGGAGCCTGAGGCGGTAGTCGGGCAGGGGAGGGCATGAGAAACACTGAGAGCGCTGGGCTTATCTTGGCTTAGAGTTCAGGGGACTGGAGGCGGGCGAGTGACCCTCCAAAGTCACTGGGCCCAGCTCCCTCCTTTTCCAAGCTGACCAAGCCTAATGCCTGGCTGGCCAAAGGTCACAGAACTCCTTAGTGACAGGTCCAGGCTGAGATTCCAAGGTTGCTGGCTCCCAGGTCAGGGCTCCTATCACTCTAGGAAAGCAGGAGTTGGAATTTAAGGATAGAAATTGTATCTTTAAAATTCCATTAGCCCGAAATTAGTGACACATTCAATTTTTAAAACTGCTAGACAATTTTTTATTAGCTTGCCTTTTCTTTCTCCCTCCCTCCCTCTCTTCCTCCCTCCCTTTCTTCCTTCCTTTCTTTTTCTATTAGCTTTCTTGACTCACCACTCCAGAATGGCAAGAGACAGATCTGGAGTGGGTATAATTTCAGGCCCACCGCTGCCCACTGTAAGCCTAGAGCGAGGGAGACAGGCAGTGTGGGAGACGGGGACGGAGAATGCAAACAGGGTAGTTGGAAGAGACCTCGCTGACAAGACGACCCCCTGAGAAACCTGAAGGGAGTGAAGGAATGAGTGGGCCTTGCAGATGTATGAGGAAAAGTGCTCCAGGTGGAAGACACAGCTGGGGGAAGCCCCTCTCACGGGAACCTGGCATGAAGGGTTTTGGGGATGCCAAGGTGAGTGGAACAGATGAGAAGAGGGCAGCTGCAAGCCCAGAGAACAGTGAGGTGAATGTGGGAGTGGAGGCATGGCATAGGCTTTGTGAGCCATGGAAGGCTCTGGCCTTTATTCTGAGTGAGACAGAAGGCCTGAGAGGGTGTCAGCTGAGAAGTGGGATCATCCGATGTGCGTGTTCGCAGGAGCTCTGTGCTGCCGTGTGGAAGACAGACTGTGGGAAGCAGAAGTGGAAGTGAGACCCGCTTGACTGTGACTGTGGCAATCAAGGTGGGCGAGGATAGACTTGGCCCGTAGATGTGGCCAGAAGCGGTCGACCAATAAGACTTGCTGACAAACGTGATACCGAATGTGAGAAAGGGAGTCAAACATTACTCCCAGGATTTGGTCTGAGAAACGAAGAGGTGAACTTGTTACTAAAGGAGATGGGACAGATGAGGAAGGAAGGGGTTTGGGTTTGGAAGTGTTGGGTTTGAGCTGCTGGTGAGACATCAGTGGAGAGGCTGAGCTGGCAGCTGAATACACCCGCGTTCGGGAGACACATTTGAACTGATTCTAGTTGGGAGCTGTGGGCACACAGATGGTGTTCAGGGCCAAGGGATTGGGTGAAATCTAGTGAGTGTGGAGGGTCAAGGACTGAGCCCTGGGTTACTCTGGTATGGAGAGGACAAAAAGCAGAAGAGGAAGGAGTCAAGGAGACTAAGTAGAAACACCCAGTGAAACAGGAGGAAAATCAGAGGAGGTACGCTGTGCTAGAATCCAAGTGAAGAAAGTGTATCAAGGAGGAAACAATGCCACATCCTTCTTATAGGTCATGAGGACTGAAAAATAACAACATGAGGTCACTCATGCCCTTGACAAGACCAGTTCAATGGGATGAAGAGGATGAAAGCCTGATTGGAGGGGATTAGAGAGAATGGAAGGAGAAATGGAGCCAGTGGGTAACAGCTTCCTCTTTGGGGGTTTTGCTACAAAGAATAGAGAAATGGGTGACAACTGATGGAAGAAAGAGGAGAAACAACAGCATGTTTGTATTCTGACAGGAATGATCCAATAGAAAGAAATAAAGTTGGGATATGGAAGAGAGGAGATTTGATGGAGCCATGTTGTTGGGTTGGTGAGAGACGAAGTTCTGATGAACAACTTTGTTCATCAGGGATGAACAAAGGGATCATTTGTTCATGATTTTCTAGACAGGAACATGCATAGTCCAAGGGCATTGATTCTCAAACTAGAAGGTTCATCAGAATCATCTGGAGCACGGATTAAAGCACAGCTTACTGGGCCCCACTCCCTAAATTTGTGATTCAGTAAATCTGAGGTGGGGCCCAATAATTTGCCTTTCTGACAAGCTCCTTGATGGTACTGATGCTGCTGGCCTGGAGACCAGGCTTCAAGAAACACTGATCTACAATGATGTGTGAGTAGATGTAGTGGAGGGAGTCTGTGATGTTTCATTCTGATGCCTTCAGCTTCCTCAGTCAAGTAAGAAGTTTTGCTTTGTTTTGTATTGTTTAGATTTTATTTATTTATTTGACAGAGAGATACAGCAAGAGCGAGCACACTAGCAGGGAGAGTGGGAGAGGGAGAAGCAGGCTCCCCGCTGAACAGGGAGCCCGATGTGGAGCTCAATCCCAGGACCCTGAGATCATGACCCAAGCTGAAGGCAGACGCTCAATGACTGAGCCGCCCAGGCGCCCCAGGAAGTAAAGTCTTAACTGAGAGTAAATGTGGTGTCTGAGGTGCTGGAGGTTTCAGGAAAGGGAGGAGAAGGTATGAAATGATTAATCTCGTGAGTGGGAAGTGAATAGAGGGGGAAATGTTGGTGATTCCCCTCCTGAGACTGGTGATCATGAATTTAAAATAGGACCCTAGTTGCATGTTTCTCCCCAACCACTCTGAACGGCACAGGAACAGGTAGTAAAGAGTTGTTTGTAACCCGGATTGTGGTTTGTCGGTTAAAATGGATGAAATGGGAGAAAGGAGCAAGGGCGTTGATGGTGACTACAAGGTGGGAGGGGGATTATGGTCAACCATGAGATAGGAGAGATGTGAGGTAAAATATAAAGTGGATATACTTTTGTCAAAAGTGGTTGCTTTCTTCTCTAAGTCTTAGCCAACCTGTTTTTCCTTCTCACTTCTCTGGACTTTTGCTGGCATGCTCTTCCAGCCTCAGACGCTTATCTCGTGTTATTTTCTCTGAAGCACTCATCAATACCTAACAAATTTGTCTCTCCACCAGAATTGAAGTCCCACTGAAGGCAGGAGCTTTTCATTTTCTGCTGTTCCCCCCCAAGTGCCTAGAACTCTGCCTGGCATAGAGCCAGCCCTCCCCACACTCTCCCCCTCATCCAGCCCTGGGCGGCTTACTCTTCACCTACCTAACCAGATCATGCCCTAAACTCCTCCTGATTTAGAATGCCATCATCTAAAAATGGAATGCCTAACTCTTCCAGTTGAAAGCCTTAGAGAAGAAGAAATCTGGAAAAGTTTGGATTCCAGAAGAACAAGTTTAGAACAAGCTTCTGCCAAGATGCTTTTGATGACAGAGATGTAAGCCCTCGGGGTGCTGCTCATCCCAGGAAGCTGGAATTAGATTGTCATAGAAGACCTGTGTCCTTCTTTAGCAGACCAAAATAGAAAATTCATGTAATTGTGAGGGGCGGGGGTAAAGGAGGACACTGCAGATGGTTTGATATTATTCCATTTTTGTATAAATAATCCAAAATTATGGGGATTGTATACATTTAGGAATATATATATTCTACATATATATTGAGTTTTTATATGTCATAAAGCAAATTTTTTTTAACGTTTAGAAGGGTAAACAGCAAACCGCTATACCAAGATATACATCTTTTTATGCTATATATGTAACTATCTGAACTGGTTTATCTTGTTTCTTTCATCGGAAAAGCACGACTAGTTAAAATGAATTGAAATCCCTGCAAAAATCATACATCAACTAGTTTCCTCTTTCCAATGAGGAAATATGTGCAGAGCAATTGGCTGAATTGCCAAACATCCCAGAGCTCACTAATGCTGGTGCGAGTGCCTGGCTAGGACTGAGAGCTGCCGCTGCAAAGCAAGATGAAGAGGCAAGGGGCTCCTGTGGTTTCCACTAAGTAGGAAAAAGGAAAGCAGTATTACAGTGTAACCCTTAACTGAATTCATGAGGACAAGCATCTTACTCATTTCCCTTTCCTGACGCCCAACAACAGCATCCCACAGGGGCTCACAAAAGACAGGCTGAATAGATGGAAAAAACAGAGGAGTACACTCAGGCAAAAAACCGGACAAAGCAGCAAAATTGATAGTTTCTTGAAGGAGCTTCCCTAAATTTAAAAGGCAACTTTTTGTGGGGGTTGCCCGGGAGGAATTCTTAACCTTTTTCTTTTTTGAGCGGGGGAACAGCGCTTATGGCCAGCAGGTGGGGCCAGAGTAACAGCTTTCCAATCTTCAGCTAGCCAACCACAGGTTTGAGCGTTATTTTAAAAGGTAAAAGGAAACAATAAACCATGTGACACTAAGGTCCTCTTTGCACTGTTAGCAGGATAGCACGAAATCCCACTGCCCCTCCCTCAGGCTACCTAGCTCACCCGTGAAGGGAAGGGGTTTAGCTCTGGGGGACAGAACCCATCTGAAACCCAGTTTCTGGCAGTAAAATAGCCCTTCAATCAGGGCGAGAGGAAGAGCATTAAGAATGAAGGTATGCAGAGCAGCCCCTGGTGCTGCAGCGGGCTAGAGCGAGCAGGGTCTCGAATAGGAGAATCAGGCTAGCAGGACCTAGGCTGGCCCTCCCACGGACTTCACGGGCCACGAAGTCGGCGCCAACCCCATGGCCCAGCGTCCTAACCCAGCAACTAGGTGTGGCAGAGCAGGGAGGTCCGGTCCCCAGCTCCCCGGCAGGCCAGGCGGCAGTCAGTCCCAGAAGCCTGGGAGCAGAGCCGTGCAGGTTTGTGAGACCTTCTCCAAAACAGTCTAGCTGTGGATATCTTACCCCACAACCACGTCAGCAATCCACATGCAAAAGCCTAGCACATGTAATAAATATTACAGTTCTAAAGAAAGGCTTCTCAAAGGTAAGGAGCCTCACCAGCTGCCCAGAAACCACTAGCGATAAGGCACACATGATGGTACGCGGCATTACTTCCAGGGTGGGCGGGAATAATTGTAAACAAATTGCATAAAAAAAAAATCCTAAGGCCACTATTACTTAAGGGTCCTACATTCATGATACAAACCACATTTCAAATACACATTTTCAACTTATGATGGATTTGGGTCCATGGGACGCCTAGGTGGCTCAGTCAGTTGAGCATCTGCCTTTGGCTCAGGTCATGATCCCAGGGTCCTGGGATGGAGCCCACCCGGTTCCCTGCTCAACAGGGAGTCAGCTTCCCCTCCTTCCCACTTGTGCTCTCTCAAATAAATAAATAAAATATTTTTTAAAAAAGAAAAGATGGAGTTGGGTCCTGATAAATCCATTGTTAAAAATATCCTTAAGTTGAAAATGCATTTACTACACATATCCTGGGGCATCTGGCTGTACAGCATGCAACTCTTGATCTTGGGGTTGAGTGCAAGCCCCACCTTGGGTGTGGAGATTACTTAAAATACACAAATACACACACACACACACACCCTACCATCATAGTCCTGCCTTGCTTATCTTAAATGTGCTCAGAACACTTACATTAGCCTACAGTTGGGCAAAATCATCCAGCATAAAGCCTATTATATAATAAAGTGATGGTATATTCATATAATTTATTGAATACTTTACTGAAAGTGAAAAACAAAATGGTTGTGTGGGCACTAAATGGTTATGTTTGTTTGTTTACCCTCCTAATCATGAGATGGGACTGGCGGTCGCTGCAGCCCTGCCCAGCATTATGAGAAAATATCTTAGGGCATATTGCTAGTCTGGGAAAAGATCAAAATTCAAAGTTCAGTTTCTACTGAATGCGTTATCACTTGCACACCAGCGTAAAGTTGAAAAAGCTTAAGCCCAACCATCGTAAATCAGGACTGTCTGTAAATCATTTTTCAAATAAAGTCAAAATAACCAGATGTATCCAAGTGCCATATTAACTCTAATGAAAAACCGAAAACTTTAGTTTATGACCATTTATTTTCTTGCAGGTGGAAAAACCCCTGAACCCCCAGAGTAGTTTAGCTAGGGTGAAAATCAGATCTTCTAACATTTTGAGTCTCTGTAAGACTAAAAGAAATTATGGAAGGCACAAGACAACCCACATTCATTGGGCCTCTCCATAACTCTAGAAGATTCATATACAGTGCTTTGAGACAAGAGTAGAAGAAATGAAGTGGTTAGGTGTTTGATTAGGTTAAATCATTCTCCACCTACATCAGTAAGAAAAACTTGACTTTAATAATCTTGTGCAGTTTAAAGAATTGCTTTTAGGGGCACCTGGATGGCTCAGTCAAGGGGCTGCCTTCAGTTCAGGTTATGACCCTAGGGTCCTGATATCAAGCCCCACATCAGGCTCTCTGCTCAGAGGGGAGCCTGGTTCTCCCTCTCCCTCTGCCTGTTGCTTCCCCTGCTTGTGCTTGCTCAATCTCTCAAATAAAGAAATAAAATATTTTAAAAATAAAGAACTGCTTTAAAAAAAATCAAGGGATGGTTTCTAAATATTCTCCAATAGAAGAACCTTTATTCCTTGGAAAAATGGGGCTGGGGCAGAGAAAATACAAGACTAGCTGGGAACATCTAAGTATACTGTACCAGAAATTAAGGAAGGGCTCCAAAAAAACGTTGAGGACATGTCAAAAAGACACAAAAGCCAACTTAAAGGAGCTCCCAATTGCCAGAGCTGAGACAATTTGAGCAACAAAAAATAAATGACAGCACTGACCCATGGAATTAAATATCCCTGAGTCCACAGACACAAATGTTAAAAATGGGGAGAAGGCACAGCTCCTCCTTACAGTAGGATTCTAATTAGTGTAAATGTAGAATAGACCTAGCAAATAAACATTTGGCAAACGTCATAGTAACATTTGTCGTAGGCAGTTAACAATCCAGATGTCAAAATTAGCGAACCAAAGATTGATAGTTCTAAGTATACCACTCTGCAAGTTACTTATTAATTACAAAGGGAAAATAAGTAACTACACAATGGAGAAATCTAGCAGACACTACCTTAACACCAAGTGATCAAAGTCAACATCACCAGGAGTTAAGACATATGGACATCATGTATCCTTATACAATGCAGTGAGAAGGGCCTGGGACTCATGTGGTATTCTTACTAAAATATAGTCTCAATCTTACAGTGAGAAAATATAAGACAAATCAAATTCTTCAAGGAGCATTCTATAAAATACTTGGCCAAGGGCGCCTGGGTGGCTCAGTTGGTTGGGCGACTGCCTTCGGCTCAGGTCATGATCCCGGAGTCCCGGGATCGAGTCCCATATCGGACTCCCGGCTCTGCGGGAAGTCTGCTTCTCCCTCTGACCTTCTCCCCTTTCATTCTCAGTCTCTCTCTCTCTCTAATAAAAAAAAAAAAAAAAAATACTTGGCCAATACTTTCCAAAAGTGTTAATCATAAAAAACGAAGACTGAAGAACTGACAGGCTAGAGGCCTAAAGACAACTAAATGCAATATGGGATCCTGGATTGAATGCAGAGCCGGAGAAAAAAGGTCATTCCTTAACAACTGGCACAATCCATAGATTAGTTAATGGTACTGTATCAATATTTAGTGTTTTTGATAATTGTACTATGGTTATATAAAATGTTGACATTTGGGGGGGCCCCTGGGTGGCGCAGTTGGTTGAGCGACTGCCTTCGGCTCAGGTCATGATCCAGGAGTCCCGGGATCGAGTCCCACATCGGGCTCCCGGCTCCATGGGGAGTCCGCTTCTCACTCTGACCTGCTCTCTCTCACTCTCTCTCTTTCCTAATAAATAAATAAATAAAATCTTTAAAAAAAAAAAATGTTGACATTTGGGGAAATCGAAGTGAACCAGTATATGAGAACTCTATTTTCACAAAAGTCTAAAATTATTCCAATTTAAGTTTTAAAAAAAATGGAACATAAAAAAAAAGAAAAAAGAAACGTGTTAGGGGAAAATAGCCAATCAAATGTGACTAAGATTAAATTGAGTAAATTTAAGATTTATACATTTTGTTCATCTTAAAGTTTTAGAATGCTTTGAATTGACACTGATGATATGTGGTTAGTGTTCGGTGTCCCTCAACAAAGGAAAAAGTACACAAACATGGCTATCCAAAGTCTTATATTCACAAAGGACAGACCAAAAGTATGGAGGGCAAATAATCAAAAGTCAACGATTTCTATTGGCAAAGCAGTCACTGGCAAATAACAGAATTAGTTGTAGCTGCATTACGAGATCTTCACCAAACCAAATTTTGGACCAAACTCTTAGAATATAATTTTTTTAAGACTATTTATTTGACAGAGACACAGTAAGAGGGAGAACACAAGCAGTGGGAGTGGGAGAGAAGCAGGCTTCTTGCTGGCAGAGAGCCCGATGCGGGGCTCTATCTCAGGACCCTGAGATGATGACCTGAGCCAAAGGCAGAAGCCTAACAACTGAGCCACCCAGGCGCCTCAATAATTAATTTTTTATACTACAAAAGTGCTTCTCTGTATTTTTTTTTCTGTATTTTTAATACAGAAATCATGGGGCGCCTGGATGGCTCAGTGGGTTAAGCTCCTGCCTTCGGTTCAGGTCATGATCCCAGGGTCCCGGGATCGAGACACCCCCCTCCCCCAGTCAGGCTCTCTGCTCAGTGTGGGAGCCTGCCTTTTCCGTCTCCCTCTGCCTCTGCCTGCCACAGCCCCTGCTTGTGTTCTTGCCCTCCTTTATCAAATAAATAAAATCTTTAAAAAATAGTAATAATACAGAAATCCAACATCCTGACCCCAACACTCAGGAAAACCTAGGTGAACAACCTTGTTAGGGGCTCCAAACTCCTTTCAGTTTGCCCCCAAAGCCGTATCGGTATTTTCTGTGATGTGAAAAGAAAAACTGGGAAGCACTGGCTTAAACTAAACTAACACTTCAAATTGCAAAAAAAAAAAGCATCTTGAATAATTTCATATCCAACCTAAATGTAAGGTGGAAAAGTCTAGAAAATTGCTTTTGAATTTGCTTGTCTCAGTATGCTTGGCCTTTTGAAGGTGAAATACTGGACAATTAAGGTCATGGGAGTTCTCTACAAACCACGGAAGTTCAACCAATACTAAAAACAGTGAACGTACACTTCTAATTCAGGACCTGAGCATCTTCAAACTGGTGAAAGTGCAAAGGATTCCCCATTTTGGGGGGAAAAAGGGAGTGTCTGGGTATATTGTACCATGCCTCAGGCAGAGTAAAGTTCTCAACTCAAAGGGACAACTACAATGTTAATTACAAATCAGCATTATTTGATTCAGTAGCCTGGGCTATGTAGACTAGCTAAATGAATAAGTCATTTGAGGACAAAACATCATTAAAACCCATTTTCAAAACCCCTTCTTATAGTTTTCACACATTTAACTAACTTTACAAATTTGGGACATCTTAAGAACTAAAAATCTTTATTTTTTTAAAGTGATCTCTATACCCAACTTGGGGCTCAAACTCACAACCTTGAGATCAAGAGTCCTAGGCTTGGGGCACCTGGGTGGCTCAGTCAGTTGGCACTGGCCTCATCATTTCAGTTCAGGTCATAACCACAGGGTTGAGATTGAGCTCATCAGGTTATGCGCTGGGTGTGGAGCCTGCTTAAGATTCTCTCTCTCCCTCTCCCCGTCACTCTCTTCCCCAACATTTAAAAAAAAAAAAAAAGAGTTCCATGCTCTATGAACTAAGCCAGCCAGGCACCCGAAAGGCTAAAAATCTTTAAGACAGAGAAGCCCCAAACTTGGAGAAACAAACAAGGGTAAATTAAATACCTTTATGGTTATATGGTTCACAAAGACCCAAGCCCCACTAGAATTTCTTAGATCTGCACCCACATGGAATACTCTCTAGATAAGCGGAATTTCAATTTAAACACTTATATGCTCTATATTGGGCTCTACCTACTTTGCAAATAAAATTATGCACTATCCAGACAGGTTTCTAAAGCGTTAGCACAGTGCCTGGCGCCTAATAAGCACTCATAATTAAATATTTGCTGAATGATTTAGCAGTAGCTCAACCTTCTCTGGGAAGCATTATGAATTCTGGCCCACCTGTTTCTTTACAGAGGTCATGGTTGTCCAGCCCTGGATACAAAAGCAAGCCTGAACTATTTCATTTCAGCAAACCAGTTGTCACCTCACCTCATACAACTCCTTACACTCCAAATCTTTCATAAAACACAGAAGACTCAAATCATACTAATAAATAGTACTAGAAGTGATGCTCAACAGGATCTCACGTTTATTGAGAAGTGATTAATGGTAAAAAGAAAGGCAATGCCCTTTCCTCATTGGCTGAACAATAAACTGAAGAAACATTCACTACACGTTTTACAGTATTTTTCTCTTCCAAAATGCATTTCTGTAAACAAGTTTTTACCACTGTTCTTAGCTTTGAAATCAAATTAATCCTGACTTAATCAGTATAATGTACAAGAACAGAAAATTTCTTAGGACTCCTAGTACTTTACTTTGAGTAACAAAGGGTCAGAGAAAATGAACCACCCTTAAAGACACAACCTTGGGTAACACTGTTAAATCTCCAAGACAAAAATTCTTCATAAAAATGTTCTTCCAGTTCGGAAGGGAAAAACCAAATTCCCACTTTCTGGGGTGGAGGCCCAAAATCTTTGAAACTCAAGTGTTCTCCAAGTGCAAATGTCAAAATGGGGAGAGGAAAGGGTTTAAAAATTAGAGAAAACTGTATGCACTTACGGACTTTAAAATCCGAAAAACATAGTAAAAAGACAAAAAAACAAAGCATTATGCTCTGAAATCACAACCAAAGCCAAAATAAAAGGGACATTTTTCATCTAAACTACCTAGAGGAATTTTTTGTTTAGTTTTTTCTTTTTCTTTTTTTTTTCGTTTTCCAGTTAAGTCCTATGTCTTTTGTGAAATTCCAATACTTAAACTGCAAGTCTGCAATCGTCTCTGAAGTCAATCAAATTAAGAAAAAAGTCCTAATTCTCTTGAAGGTCATTTTTTTCCTCTTAGGATATGCAGATGCAACCGTTGCTGCAGTCTGTGCAGAACTGCCTTTTATTTGCCACGACCTTGACGTTCCTACAGAGGTTAAAAAAAAAAATTGAAATGGTTAGTTAAAACTTATCTGAGCATGCTTAAGAATTAAAGCTTTATAAATAACTCAATAGAAATTTAGTTATTTGTGCTAAATAGAATATATCTCACAAATAAAAACTTTTACTTCCTATATTTTAAACCGAAGTAGTAAACATTCAATCATCCCAATTAATACAAAATTATTTTTATTTTTCTTTGACTTTAAAATTTCTTACATGACTTAAACAAATGTTTTCCAATTACAGTTGGCTTAGGCTAATACTTGTCAATCCCCCAAAATATGGGCCTAATGAAGTAACTCAAACATGTGTCAAAAGCCTAAAGAAGGGGGCGCCTGGGTGGCTCAGTTGGTTAAGCGACTGCCTTCGGCTCAGGTCATGATCCCGGAGTCCCGGGACCGAGTCCCATATCGGACTCCCGGCTCTGCGGGAAGTCTGCTTCTCCCTCTGACCTTCTCCCTCTCATTCTCAGTCTCTCTCTCTCTCTCTAATAAATAAATAAAAAATCTTAAAAAAAAAAAAAAAAAGCCTAAAGAAGGGAAGCAGCATATAAAGTATACTAAAAAAAAACCTTTAACAGTATTAAGAGTCATCCCATACTAGTCCTATCGCCTTAGGGATATAGGCCTCAAATTTCCCTTTTTTGTAAAGTGAGACCTATCTCACAGGGCTGTGAGAATTAGTGGGCTGACATATAGAAAGCTCTTAATCCACAACAAAAAAGAAAATTATCCTCTTCTCCTAGGGACAGTTTAAAATCCACTTAGAGATGCATTTTGAAAACTGACTATCACACTTAAGTTTTCCCTGAAATAAATCTAAATGCTCATTTCTTATCAAAAATCACTCTTCATGTACCTTTCTTTTTTTTTAAGGTTTATTTATTTATTTGACAGAGAGAGAGAGAGAGAGATCACAAGTAGGCAGAGAGGCAGGCAAGGGGGTGGGGGGAAGCAGGCTCCCTCCTGAGCAGAGAGCCCCATGCGAGGCTCGATCCCAGGACCCTGAGATCATGACCTGAGCCGAAGGCAGAGGCTTTAACCCACTGAGCCACCCAGGCGCCCCTTCATGTACCTTTCATAAGTTTATCCTAAACAGCCTTAAAATCTTTTAAACTATGACCCAATCCACGTCTTTTTGTTTTTTGAGGGGGAGGGAGTTAAAGAGGGGACAGAGGGAGAGGGAGAGAATCATAGGGCTCCATCTAACCACCCTGAAATCACGACCTGAGCCAAAATCAAGAGTCAGTTGCTTAACTAAGCCCCCCAGGATCCCCCTAATCCACATGCAAAAGCAAAAATATTGGAGGGAGCGCCTGGGTGGCTCAGTAGGCTGGGCACCTGCCTTCAGCTCAGGTTGTGATCCCGGAGTTTTGGGATCAAGCCCCGTGCTGTGTTTGGCTCCTTTCTTGGCGGGGAGACTGCTTCTCCCTCTCCTCCCCATTTGTGCTCTCTCGCTACCTGTTTCTCTCTCTCAAGTAAATAAAATCTTTTAAAACAATAAATAAATGAAATTAAAGCAAAAACACTGGGGCGCCTGGGTAGCTCAGTTGTTTGAGCCTCTGCCTGCAGCTCAGGTCGTGATCCCAGGGTCCTGGGCTGAGCTCCATATCGGGCTCCCTGCTCGGCAGGGAAACTGTTTCTCCCTTTCCTGTTCCCCCTGCTTGTGCTCTCTCTGTCCAAAAAAAAAAAAAATATATATATATATATATATATAAAAGAAAGGAAAGAAAAGGAAGAAAGGAAGAAAGCAAGCAAGCGAGCAAAACCATTAAGTGATTAAGAGAACACAGGCCTGGGGCGCCTGGGTGGCTCAGTTGGTTGTGCAACTGCCTTCGACTCAGGTCATGATCCTTGAGTTCCAGGATCGAGTCCCACATCGGGCTCCCAGCTCCACGGGGAGTCTGCTTCTTCCTCTAACCTTCTCTCCTCTCATGCTCTCTCTCACTTTCTCTGCCTCTCAAATAAATAAATAAAAATTAAAAAAAAAAAAAAAAGGGCACACAGGCCTGAACTTAGACTTGATTCATCAATCTGCTTGAGTAGAATCATCTGCTCCCTTTATCCATGGTAAAATATGATTCCTAAAAAGATAGCAACTACCACTTATGGGTTTCTGTGTTCCAGACACTGTACATAATAATGATCTTCATTAACCATGCTGCATGGGGTGTATTATTCCTAAGAAAACTAAAGCTCAAAAAAGTTCCTTGACCAGTATTCCCTAGTAAGAATCAGGATTCAAACCCAGGGCCATGTATTATATAGGCTCTTTCTCAACACCATGTTATTATAAATACTCATGTAAGTCAACAAAGTGAAACTCTGTTATGAACTGACTGCCTCTATGACTAAATTAATCCATAGATATAAAAACAGTATTCAGAAAGAGCAGTTATCTTTTTCTTTTTTAAAGACTTTGAGAGAAAGTACACAGACACACTCGTGAGTGGGAGGAGCAGAGGGTGAACGAGAGGAACCAGCACACTCTGTGCTGAGCCCAGAGCCCCCACAAAGGGCTCAATCCCACAACCCCAACATCACAGGGTCACAACCCAACCCAAGCCAAAACCAAGAGCTGGAGCCACCCAGGCGACCCAAGCAGTTATCTTTTCTTGATGTTCCATTGCATGTCTGGAATTCAGGGATAAACTCATCAACATACCAAGACCTGAGATATTATTTAAGTCATTTCGAAATTTCAAATTTAATACAGTAACTCACCATATACTCCTATCTCTTGAAATCAAACTCAATTTGAGAACAAGAAATTCAGTCCAACAAAAAAGACTTTAAACGTTCTGAATCCCCTCACTTCTTTGCCCTTCCTATATACTCTTCCAAAGTTTTCATAATAAACGTCCAGCTTATAATAGGAAAGTTGCAATTAAAAAAAAATAAATCTCTGCAGTTGACCAAAGTCGAACTTTAAACAACACCCTGCTTCTCATCAATTTTAAACTCATTACCTGTTTTGTCTTTCATATTTTGGATGGATACCATTTACCTAACATCTCTTCTATTATGGACCAAAATAATCTACACTTGGCTTCAGAAAATCTGGACTCTTCAGTGTTTCTTGATTCAATCTCATTCCCATGCTTTTATTATTCTTTAAGCCAGGAACATGTGGTCTTCTGTCCCTCAAGGTATACCCCTTCTTTGAAACTTCTTTAACCACCACAGCTTTCAATGTCTTTCTAAACCTGCATCCACAATTAAAATTAAATTGCACTGTCTTGTTTTATGTAAAATTAGTCCCAACTCAATCAAAAAGCTCTTAGAAAGTAAAGAGGTCTTCAACTAACCTCACTCACAAGCTATATGAGTTTAGCAGTAGGTAACATGCTACAACTTTTAAATAAAATTCTGGTTCTTTTTTTTTTTAAGTTTCATTTATTTAAGTAGTCTCTACACCCAACATGGGGTTTGAACTCACAAGCCAGAGATGAAGAGTAATCGTGTGCTCTTCCGACTGAGCCAGCCAGGCACCTCGCAGGTTTATTTTAAATTATGCAAATTACATACAAATAAATGGCATTAGCGGTCTTAATCTCCTGATCAACATCAAGAAATCATCACATTGATACAATTAAGCAAGCTTGATTAACTGCTGTTCTATTTCCAAATAGTTTCGATGTGTACACAAAAAATAAGCTTATGTAATTATAAATAATAAAGATAACATCCATCTTCTCAGTATAAAGATATTTAAGCATTCACATACTCTCTTGAAAAGTAAAATATTTTGATTTGGCACCAATAAAAAAAACAATCACCAGATTTTGTTTTTTTAAGTAGGAAAGAAAAATAGCTTTACAATGGAGAACTTGGTGAACGCTTTAAATAAGTGATCAAAGTAACATTCCCAATAATGGCATAAACAGCCTTCTAATGCAAGGCACTGAGGACACAAAGTCACTTCTGTAGTATTCCTGCCAGAGAAACACAATCAGAATGTACATAATGAGGAAACCTTAGACAAACTGAGGTGCATTCTACAAAAATAAACAGCATATAGTCTTCGGAAAGACAATGTCATAAACAGAGCAGCTGGGTGGGTGGGGTATGGTATGCATTAAAAGAGATTAAAAGAGACCAAAAAGACATGAAAACTAAAAGATCCTGGACTGGAACCTGGATTATTAAAAAATGGCTATCAAGGACATTAAGACCTACTGGTAAAATACAAATACGATTTGTAGATAATAGTTTTGTATGTCAATGTTAAATTTCCTAATGTTGATAACTACGCTGTGGTTATAGTGCATGTTCTTATTTTTAGGGATTAATAGCAAAATATTGAGGAGAAAAGAACCTATCTGAAACCTACTTTCAAATGGTCAGAAAATTCCACATCTCGAAAGAGAAAAAATAAAGTAAACATGGCAAAATAGTACAGTGGCAAATCTGGGTGAAAAGTACACAGGCAATCTGTGAACTATTCCTGAAATTTCTCTAAATTTTAAACTATTTCAAAATAAAGTTAATAAAAATGGGGAGAAAATTAGTTTTCATTTAATTCTTCTGCAAATACTGGCTACACTAAAAGTCATATGCAACAATTCATAAATCTTTGAAATTAGTTTATTTCTGGGGCACCTGGGTGGCTCAGTCAGTTACGTAACTCTTGATTTTAGCTCAGGTCTTGAACTCAAGAGTAATGAGATCGAGCCCCATGCTCAGCAGGGAGTCTGCTGGAGTTTCTCTCTCCCTCTACCCCTCCTCCTACTCTAAAAGAATAAATAAATAAAATAAGGAAATGGGTTTATTTCCTCAGACCTACACTATAAGTACTTAAACACAGAGTACTTTTTTAAAACGGTTTTTATGTATTTATTTGAGAGAGCAAAAAAGCCGAGAGGAAAGAGAGAAGCAGGCTCCCCACTGGGCAGGGAGCTCATCTCAGGGCTCAAACCTAGGACCCTGAGATCCTGACCTAAGCCAAAGGCAGATGCTCAACCAACTGAGCCACCCAAGGCATCCCAAACACAGAGTATTTCAGCAAAAAACAAAATAGGCTAAGTTGGTAGAGTATGCAACTCTTGATCTCTGGGTTGTGAGTTTAAGCCCCACACTTAAAAAATAAATTAAAAAAAATTTTTTAGTGTATTAAAAAAAAGTTGGGGCGCCTGGGTGGCTCAGTGGGTTAAAGCCTCTGCCTTCGGCTCAGGTCATGATCTCAAGGTCCTGGGATTGAGCCCCGCATCAGGCTCTCTGCACAGCGGGGAGCCTACTTCCCCTTCTCTCTCTGCCTGCCTCTCTGCCTGCTTGTGATCTTTCTCTGTCAAATAAATAAATAAAATCTTAAAAAAAAAAAAAAAAGTTACCCGGCAGCTTTTTACAAGTCTTTTAGAATGAGAAAAAAATGACAAAGAGAATGTTCTAATACAAGGACCATTATTTTTAGACACTTTGGGATGTTAAAATCTTTTAGGTTTCTATAAAAGACTTCTATTACAGCAGCTTTCTTTCACTTTTGTGACTATTTCTTATAACCACTGAGAACAATTCCAATAATGCTCTGACAATTTATGGTGAAAGGGCTTCACTTGTAGATTAGCTGTATTTGCTGATACCTCTAATCAACCAGTCCTACCCTAATAATATTTAATAAATAAAAAGTAAGGAGTTGGGGGGGGGACCAGGAGAATAATGATGGATATAGAATAAAGGGAAGAGAGAAGAGCACGTAAAAGCAAAATTGGATCTCCAATGGGTACAAATCCCAGCCAGAATTGCCATGAGCAAATACACATTTATGTCTTGTTGAACACTCCAGCTTTTATACATGAAGATACTAGACTCATCACAGCAGGGCAAGTGGTATATTAAGCTGTTTTTCCCCATGGTGGTCATGTGGAACCACCCCACTCCTTTTTTAAATCTAGTGCTTCTAGAGCCACAGGCTAGACAGTTACAGTGAAATGTGTGGTAAGAACAAGCTGAAGTGGTCAGTCAAGGTTAAGCTCCTGCCATGGATTTGCTGTCTGCAATAAGGTAAACATAAGATCCTCAAGAACAAACACAAAATTAATTACAAAGTCCCAGTTAACCAGAAAACAACCAAATGCTAGAAGGGAAGATACACGCATTCCTAGAGCCTAAGGATCTTGTACTGGTAATAAAGAACAGAGAAAAATCATAGCCAAGATCTTACAATTCACACCCATCCCCAAATTTCCCACTAGGAAACATTCAACAGAATCTTTAGATCAATCCAAAATCTCAACAAGAACAATAACAAGTCTAAAGAAACAATCTTAAGAAATAAAGATAATTGTAGGGCACCTGGGTGGCTCAGTGGGTTAAAGCCTCTGCCTTCAGCTCAGGTCGTCATCTCTGGGTCCTGGGATGGAGCCCCACATTGGGCTCTCTGCTCAGTGGGGAGGCTGCTTCCCCCCACCCCACCACCTGCCTCTCTACCTACTTGTGATCTCTGTCCAATAAATAAAAATCTTAAAAAAAAAAAAAGAGAGAAAGAGAAATTTAAAGATATTAAGATGGGCACCTGGGTGGCTTAGTCGTTAAGTGTCTGCCTTTAGCTCAGGTTATGATCCCAGGGTCCTGGGATCTAGCCCCACATCAGGCTTCCTGCTCTTTGGGAAGCCTGGTTCTCCCTCTCCCACTCCCCCTGCTTGTGTTCCTTCTCTTGCTGTCTGTCAAATATTTTTTTAAAAATAAATAAAAATAGGGCGCCTGGGTGGCTCAGTTGGTTGGGCGACTGCCTTCGGCTCAGGTCATGATCCCGGAGTCCCGGGATCGAGTCCCATGTCGGACTCCCGGCTCTGCAGGAAGTCTGCTTCTCCCTCTGACCTTCTCCCTTCTCATTCTCAGTCTCTCTAATAAATAAATAAAAAATCTTTTATAAATAAATAAATAAATAAATAAATAAAAATATTAAGAAAGTGTAAACCAAGGGAAGAACTTTCTAGCCCTCAGTATCTGGTCTGCCACTTAAATAACTATAGAGATAATACCCATACTAATCACCCTTCTCACCTGAGCCCTTCCCAGTTTATATCTACAATTATAAAATACAAAACTTCATCTCTAGGAAATATCCTAAAAACCACAAGGTGGCAATGTTACCTAAAATCTGCACATTTGAACCCTCTTCCTGTAATACATGTTCCTCTCTCTGCAATTTTTTCCTCTAAACTTAGTATCCTCTTGCTTCTACTACCATCCCACTCGCTCCACCTGAGATCAAGTCCCATGTCAGGCTCCCTGCTCAGCAGGGAGTCCACTTTTCCCTCTCCCTCTGCCACCCCCCCTCCCCCCGCCTGCTCTTTGGTCTCTAAGAAATAAAATCTTTTCAAAAACATCTTCTACCTTCTCATCTCCTTTTAAGTTTTTCTAGGTGCAGTAATGGACATTTAGTTTGAATGAATTTCTGGGAACTGAAGTAGGAGCAACAAGATGAAATTAATCCATTAACTAATAACATTTCCCATCATCAAATTCTTTCCAAGACTGCTAATTAGAAGCTGAACTCCTAAACACATTTTGTCAAAAGTGTTAGAAGTAAAAAGCCTAGATAATCTACTATTTTCAGTACCTGAGTAATAAATCTATTAACAGAACAAGGATAAGATAAATCGTACATTAACATTTTTTTAGCTTAAAATGAGAAAACACTAGCTCCAAATCAAATGAAACTGGTGTGACAGCCTTGACAGTGACAGACCATTCTCTAAGTCACTTACTAGCTTTCCAATAAGAACTACATTTGAACCAAAACTAATTTCACAATAAAACTAATTTCTCAAAACATTGCAGAATACAATTTAACAAATAAGGTTTTTTAATAGCTTCTCAAATCCCTCCATTCCCAGTACAAGCATATTTTGCATCTGAGAGATAAATTCAGAATGAAGTAATCATTAGAATATGCTTTCCAGCCATCTGATGATACTCTTGTAGAACCCTTAACAACTCCCTTAATACCTTTCTAGTCCAAGCTATTGTCATCTCTCATCTGGAATGTGCCAGACTCTTAAGAAGACCTCCTTTTCACTCTTGTACCCTCTTCAGTGTATCCCAAGGGTTGGACCCCAAAATGGAAACTCATTAGCACTATTAAGTACCATGCCAAAAGTTACTGAAGAATCTGATGATCCAAAATAAACAAGTACATATTTATACAGATCGCATTCATAAAAGACCTGTATGCAAAGAATTTATATATAACTTAATTCTAACACCCACAGTGAGGTATTTTTCTGATTTTTAAAAAAATACTAAAGCAGGAAGCCTGGGTGGCTCAGTTAGTTGTGTGTCTTTAGGTCATGATCCCAGAGTGCTAGGGTCAGGCTCCCTGCTTGGCAGAGAGATTGCTTCTCCCTCTCCCTGCAGCTCCCCCTGCTTATGCTTTCTCTATCTCTATGTGTCAAATAAATAAGTAAAACCTTAAACTACTAAAGCTCCGAGAGGTTTATTTGCTCTAATCAGTCATAGTAGTAGATATATTAGGTCTTCTACAGTCCTTAGCCTTTCTGCTACTATAAATATATATTAAGACCACAGAATCTAGGGGCGCCTGAGTGGCTCAGTGGGTTAAGGCCTCTGCCTTCGGCTCAGGTCATGATCTCAGGGTCCTGGGATCGAGACCCGCATCGGGCTCTCTGCTCAGCAGGGAGCCTGCTTCCTCCTGTCTCTCTGCCTGCCTCTCTGCCTGCTTGTGATTTCTCTGTCAAATAAATAAATAAATAAATAATCTTTAAAAAAAAATAAAAAAAATAAAAGACCACAGAATCTAGAATTCATGCTCTCTATAATATCAACCAGTATACATAAATAAATTAAGGCCCATCATATGCAACTTACTTTATAGAATCCTTTCCCCCGTCTGAAAAGATGGATTACCTTTAAAAATCAGCCTTTAAACATCTTAGCTTGGGCAACTTTAAGATGGCTAGTGGCCACTAAATATTACAACTTAAAATTAACAACTCCCTAAAAAAATTAACATGCTCACAGAAAGGAAGATACAATAAAAGAAGAAACTAAATAATGCGAAACTTCGGGGCACCTGGGTGGCACAACTGGTTAAACATCTGATTCTTGGCTTCAGCTCAAATCATGATCTCAGGGTCCTGGGATCAAGTCCCACATAAGGCTCTGCTGAGTAAGGAGTCTGCTTGATCTTTCTCCCTCTCCCTCTGCCCCTTCCATTTGTGCTCTCGCTCTTCCTCTAAAATAAAATAAATCTTGAAATAATGTAAAACTTAAAAACATTAGTGTCTCTTAGAAACAGCCACAATGTCTCTAAAAAGTAGATTATAACATCAAGTTACAGGGGCACCTAGGTGGCTTGGTCAGTTAAATGTCTGATTCTCAATTTCAGCTGAGGTCGTGATCTCTCATGAGATCCAGCCCCATGTTGGGTTCCACAATGGACAATGGACATGAAGCCTGCTTAAGAGTCGCTCTCTCCCTCTGGCCCTCCCCTCACTTAAAAAAAAAATTTTTTTTCTAATAAATAACATCAAGTTACAGGTATAGGATATTAGTCAAAGAGACTGCCACCTTCTAATGGACAAAAAAAAAGTATAGGCAAATAATTAGAGACTCACAATATTGATAGCTGATTAAAAATGGGCGAACTGCTCAAAATACCACAGTACTGAAAAGTACTGCCAGATTTATCAAACACATGTGAATTCTAACACTGCTTTTAAAGATGAAGTCTTGAGACGAACAGGTAATAGACTTTTGGGGGGAAAGACAGGACTACAGTACAAAGAAAGAAACTTTAGAAACCAAACTTGTAAGAAAAATAAGCATGAGAAATTTGAGGTAAGAGGCACACAAAACACTAATGATATACACAATCCAGGAGTTCTCAAACTTGAAAAATACAAGATAATCACCTATAAATAAGAGATGATAAAATGCAGATTCTAAGGCCTTGCCTCCACAGATGCTCCCTGAGTAGGTGAGAGAGGACAAGAATCTGCAGTTTAAGTACTCACAGATGGTTAATTTATGTAAATTGAGAAACTTCCAATCAACTTCTAATCCCATAAAAAAATGCCTAGGGAGCTCACTAAATTAAATTACTAGTAAGTCTGGGTGTAGAGCCTAGTTACCAGCATTTCCGTAAATACTTTCCAGATGACTCAAAGTTTATTTTGTATCACTGTTACTATCTTTTTGTTTATACTCTGAAACACTTACCTAGGTCCACCCTAGGTCCCTCCCCATCCCTCTGCAGGCTTACGGATTCCAAGTAAAGTAACACTTGCCATAAATGATTTGAATTAACCAAGAACTTGTCTGGGTTCTAGTTCTAGCTTGCAAATTTGTGTAAAAAACGAGAGTAGGACAGACTAAAACCTTCCCATTCAATTATATAACTTTTTCAGAGCACATTATATCCAGAGCCATTTGCATTCCCTCTTATTCCTCCTGCCTGTCATTAGCAGCAACTTTCACAAGGTTAGGCAGAGTGGATCCAATTAGCTCCATTTTGATGCCTGTGATGAGGGAAGTATATCCTGAGTGCTTAAACAAAGGCTTAAAATTTCAATTAATTATGCTCTCCTCATATACCTTCAGAGAGGTGAATGGCATCAGTAGATAAAAGAACATTGTTGTTAACTGTTTTGAATGATAAATGTGGGAGCACCTGGCTGGCTCAGTCAGTACAGCATGTGACTCAACCTCAGGGTTGTGAGCTGGAGCCCACACTGGGTGTAGAGATACTTAAAGATAAAAATCTTTAAAAAAAAAAAAAAAAGCAAAGCGTAAGAACAAAAAAAGCTTTGGGGCAAGATAAATTCCAGCTCTTCTACAACTTTGCTAGTGATCTTGAGAAAGTTATACCTTCTAAATCACAGTTCCCTAACTGTAAAATGAAGACAATCTTATAAAAATTATAAGAAGGGGGGGGTGCCTGGGTGGCTCAGTCAGTTAAGCATCTGCCTTCGGCTCAGGTTATGATCCTACGGTCCTGGGATCAAGCCCCATGTGGGGCTCCCTGTTTTTCCCTCTCCCAGTACCCCTCTCCCTGCTCAAGCTCTCGCTCTTTCTCAAATAAAATCTTGGGAAAAAAAAATGGGGTGCCTGGGTGGCTCAGTGGGTTAAAGCCTCTCTGTCTTAGGCTCAGGTCATAATCTCAGGGTCCTCAGATCAGACTCTCTGTTCAGCAGGAAGCCTGCTTCCCTCTCTCTCTGCTTACCTCTCTGCCTACTTGTGATCTCTCTGTTAAATAAAATCTTTTAAAAAAATTTTTTTTTAATTTTAAAAAATGCAAAGCCCCGGCACGCCTAGGTGGCTCAGTCGGGTTAAACATCTGACTCTTAGTTTCGGCTCAGGGCATCTCAAGACAAGAGATGGAGCCCAGAACTGGCCTCCACGCTGAGTGCAGAGCCTACTAAAAAAAAAAGTTGGGGGGAAAAAAAGCCCGTCATATACTGCTGGGCCCAACCAACCTCTCCAGCTTTACCAATTAACATCCTTTTCCACTTCTCATTATTCTGAAAACAACCTAAGCATTCATGAGATCATGTTTATGAACATGCTGTCTCCTCTAGACTGCCCTCCCCACTTTTCTATCTGGCAAATTCCACATAATGGTCCATGAGCTTTGGGGCCAGAGAGACTTCTGTATCTATTCAGATGTAGCTCCAACATATTTTCGCTTATCATTTATTAAGACAAAACTGAAACAAAAACTTATGTCAGAACTTCACTACTTCATCCATGATTTGAGCAACTTCTTTGCTAAACCAGATTAATAATTTTCAAATTCTGGAAGACTATTTCCTCAGATTTCTGTGCAATTCAAAATATGCAGAGCCACAGACATGCACACTTAAATTTAATCTGCATTAATATTTTTTTCTCTATCATTTAAGGGTAGATAATTAACAAAAAACAAGTCCTGATTTGTATGTCAATTTTTTTAAAAGATTTTATTTATCTGTCAGAGACAGAGACAAAGAGAGTGCGTGTGAGTGCGCGCTCGCACTCAAGTGCACAAGCAGGGGGAGTGGCAGGCAGAGGGAGAAGCAGGCTCCCCACTGAGAAAGGAGCCCGATGTAGGACTCAATCCCAGTACCTTGGGATCATGACCTGAGCCTAAGGCAGACTTTTAACCGACTGAGCCACCCAGGCATCCCAACATTTGCCAATTTTCACGGTGTAAATAACATGGCAGAGCTACGTATTATATATTGTTTACAGTATTATACATTGGTAAAACAGATATAAATAAGCTCAAGTGATAAATTTGACTATTATGGTTTAACGGTAACAATAGTTGTATTCTAAGTTTATGTAGTTTAACTGTAATTTTTTATTACAAACTAGTTTATAATGTATTTAATATAAATACAAAGGCATTTAAAACATCTTTTAATACAATGTATTTAGTTTTATGTCAAAATAATGTTTAACAGCTTGCTAAAAAAATTTTTTAAAGATTTTATTTGACAGTGAGCGAGCAAGCAAGAGAGCATGCAAGCAAGTAAGCACAAACTGGAGGAGTGGCAGACCCTGGGATCATGACCTGAGACAAAGGCAGACACTTAACCAATGAAGACATCCTGCTAAAATTCTTAAAAGCTAAGCAGCTCACAATTAGCCAGCTCTAAATCGCTGACATAACTCAAACACCAATTCCACCACTTATTAAGCAATGAGACTTTATACAAATAACCTTTGAGCCTGCTTCCTCATCCAAAATGAGAATATACCAAACTTTTATGTGCCCTATGTGCCAAGCTCTTGAGTGCTTATTACTCATTCTATTTGACATGGTTCAAATGCTACTTCCTCCATGAAGCCCTCCTTAATTTCCCCAAATTTACCACTCTTCTTCAGAAAACCATTTCTTCATTACTCCATTACAGCTATTGTCCCATATTTTATCCATTTTCTTGTCCTCTTTGCCTCATCCTAAGGCAAAGATGGTACCTAATTTAAACACAAACATTTGTTCAAAGATGGACATAAACCAAGGGCATGGTTCAAGGAGATCCAAATTTAGGTGTTATCTATTCTCTTCTAGTCCTCCTTTAAGAAGGCTGCAGAAAGGCATTTCATCTATACACAAAGCAAGGAAGGTGATGAGTAACACAAATAGAATTTCCTTAACCCTTTTGGCAGAGAGACAAGTAAACTTATCTGCAAGACCGAAGTAGACATAAACAGCCTTAGAATTTTTCAAAAGTTAAGGTTTGCCATCTCAATTAAAACAGGACAGCCAGCATTCCATTAGTTCTGAAGAGGCAATTTAAACCAGTGGTGGAAGGGAGAAATACTAAATCAAAAGGAACACTATGCCATGGTTATTTATTCCCTAAGAATTTAATAAGAAAACATATTTGGCTAAAGTGATGTTTTCTAACTTTTGTATCACCAATTTTACTTGGGTATCTTTAATTTTTTCTAAAGCTGAAAATGGAGCAGGGGTGTGTGGCTTGCTCAGTCAGTGGAGCAGGTGACTCTTGATCTCAGGCTCATGAGTTAAAGCCCCACACTGGGCACAGAACTTAGTCAAAAGAAAAAGAAAATGGAGCCAAGGTTAACAGCTTCAAGTATTTCCCAACAACAGATTAAAGGTCCAAATCAAAGGGTTAGGAAGATGGCCATAAAGGAAAAAAAAAACAAAAACAAAAACACCTACAAAACTTCCTTATACAGAGAAACACTGGGACACCTATGTGGCTCAGTCAGTTAAGTGTCCAATTCTTGATTTCAGCTCAGGTCAGGATCTCAGGGTGTGAGATATTTCTCCTGCTTGAGATTCTCCCTCTCCCCCTGCCTCTCTCCCTCCTGCTTTCTCTTTAAAAAAAAAAAAAAAGAGAGAGAGAAACATTGCTTGCACCAACACCACAGGAAACTGGATTTTAAGAAAAAGGTAACAGTTCTCAAATAATCATTTCTATGTTCCTCTGTTAAGTCTTCAATATATATTATTTTTATATTTTTTAAGCTTTTATTTGAGAGAGCGCGAGCATGTGAGTGTATGAGAAGGAGAAGCAGACTCTCTGATGAGCAGAGAGCCTGTTGCTGGGCTGGATCCCAGGACTCCAGGACCATGACCTGAGCCAAGGCAGGCACTTAAATGAGTGAGCCACCCAGGGACCCTCTCTTCAGTATGTTTTAGGTAATAATTTTTTCATTAATATTAATGCAGTAAATATTTTGAAAATAACTATCCATATACCTTATCTGTACTAAGATTTACTGGGAATCTATCAGTCCTTTCTGTCATCCATGTCCTTCTAGCCTCGAGTCCTTGATTTCTTATATGTAATAAATTATAGGTCAAAAATTACAAAACAGAAATAACCTTCCTAAAAAGACCTGTTCAGTAGCATTCATTCCTCTCCATGAATTTCACATGTTATCTTGGGCTAGCTAACACTCTTACTCTTGGTTTCTCTGGTCTAGACTATTCCACATATAAATCTTTTCTACAACATATCTAATAAAAGTTCTTTTCGTCTCTTCTTGAAACCCTCCCAGGACTAAGAACTCCATTTTTAGAAAGTTCTCCCTTCTATTTACAAAAATCTTCCTCCCTATAACCTCTATTCATTGGTTCTGGTGCTGTCTTCTGGCAAGAAGAATAAACCTACCAGTCTTTTGTTTTTGTTTTAAGTGAAATCTATGCTCAACATGAGGCTTGAACTCATGACCCTGAGATCAGGACATGACGTGCTCTACCAATTGGGCCAGCCAGACACTCCCTAAACCTACTAGTCTTAAAGGCATTTGGTAACAGCTTTCATATGCCCCTTCCAAATCATCTCTTCTAAGCTAAACATTCTGATGAACACTAAGGGACATGATGAGAAACAAGATAATAGGTATGAAACACATCACTGGAAGAAGTGAGCTGTTATGTATTCCGTAATGGTATCTATAATTACCATATACTGGTTCACCTTTACTTCTACAAGCTTCCCACTGCCTTCCATGCAAAGGTAACAACAAAGAGTACCAGAGGACTTATGAAATCGTTAACTAACTGCTATATTGTACACCTGAAACTAATATAACACTGTATGTTAGTTAGAATCAAAATAAAAACTTGGGATGCCTGGGTGGCTCAGTGGGTTGAAGCCTCTGCCTTCTGCTCAAGTCATGATCCCAGAGTCCTGGGATCAAGCCCCGCATGGGGCTCCCTACTCAGCAGGGAGACTGCTTCCCCCTTTCGGCCTGCCTCTCTGCCTACTTGTGATCTCTCTCTGTCAAATAAATAAATAAAATCTTTAAAAAAATAAAAAATAAAAACTTAAAGGTAACATCAAGGAACTCCTCCATCCTAATTTAAATTAAACCTTCCTCTTTCTTTTAAACTCTAGAATTTTTTTAAACCAACTTTGTACCTTTCTCAGTTTCCTTCTATATCAAACTGCATAAACATTTCATTCAACTCCCTTTTCCTAATCCAATCGCCAACAAGCTTCCATTGTGGAGAAACCCACTCCACAAATACCAATTAGACTTGCTCTTAAACTGTACAGGACTTCTTGTTCCAAATTATTTATACAGTGTCACAGATGTGGGCTGTCCTGAACCTCTCTATGTTCATTCTTCCCCAAACACCTCTGGGTACTTTCTATACATCTTTCAAGGCTCAGCTCAAAAGATCACCTCTTCCAGGATTTCTTCTGTGAGCAATCCACCCACAACCCAGGCTGGTTTAGGCAGTCCTCACTTTCAAATTGGCACCCTGTACATATCTTGAGAAAATACTTTGTTGTGTATGCTTACCTGTCACTAATAGAAAGGCTCCCTGACAATACACTCTAGATTTCTTGGTAGTATCTAGCATACAGTAAAGCTATATATATATACATACACACACATGCACACACACACGCATATATATATATATTCATCTCAATTTTTTTTTATTCATCTCAATCTTAAGCAGCATAATAAATCTCAAGTTTATCCAAACATACTCCAAGTCACTATTTTCCAGTCTTCTGCTTGAACATGGGAGTACTGCTAGAGGTATTTAAGAAATACTGCTATTTTCTCTTAATAACAACATTTTTAAAAAATATACACCTTGAGCCAATATACACATTGTCACAATAATCACACCTTCTCTAGATCTCTCTCCCATTAGCTTTCTATTCAGGAAAATAATTTATCTAAGTGCCTAAGTCTAACATTGGGCTAGGCTTTAAGAAAATTATGCAGTCCTTGGTCCCCTCTATTATTATTCTTACCTATAATCAAAAGGCTGGAAATATAAGACAAAAATTAAACCAACTATTACAAAGTCTATTAAAAAAACCTATCATGGGGTGCCTGGGAGACTCAGTAGTTAAGCGTCTGCCTTTTGCTCAGGTCAGGATCCTAGGTCAGGTCCTAGGATCAAGCCCCGCATCAGGCTCCCTGCTCAGTGGGGAGCCTGCTTCTCCCTGTCCCACTCCCCTTGCTTGTGTTCTCTCTCTCTCTGTGTCAAATACATAAATAAAATCTTTTTTTTTTTAATGTATTTGACAGAGAGATCACAAGCAGGCAGAGGGAGAAGCAGGCTCCCCGCTGAGCAGAAAGCCTGATGCCAGGCTCAATCCTACGACCCTGGGTTCATGACCCGAGCCAAAGGCAGATGCCCAAATGACTAAGCCACCCAGGTGCCCCCATAAATAAAATCTTAAAAAAAAAAAAAACCCTATCACATCATTTATGCAGGAAATAACTCTCCCTTTATGCCAAACGATTCTCAAGTTAAAGAAGTTAATTCACTCGTCTTCTTTTGACAATAATTCTTTCAAAAAAAAAATCTTTCAGAAACAAAAAGGCCTATGACAATATACAGCACAGCCAAGACCTTCAAAAAGCATATACCCTTTGAGCCAGCAATAACACTGTAGGACAGATGTGAATCAGTATTCTTAATCAATGCATGTTCACTGCAGTGTTATTTCACCTGGAAAAAATATAAAGAAACTGACAAATCTAACAATTAAGGACTGGTAAATTATAATAAATCTATGATAGAATACTATGAAGCCATCAAAAGTGATGTCATAGAAGAAAATATTTAACAATTAAGGAAAGGTTCTAAATAAATGCAGAAAGCAAGTTACAAAATAGTATCTGAAATATACAACAGAGTAAACTACATATAGAAGATATTCCTAAAATCTGCTTGTTTCAAGCCAGATAGATCCAATGCTTGAAGGTTGTATGATACTGAATTACGATGTGGAACAGAACAAGTCAGTAATAGTAGGCTAAAATGGCTATAGTTCTGCTTCAGTGTGTTCTGCCAAGATACATGCCCAATAATGGAACTTTAGAATAGCTCTGACATCATTTTCAGGATGAGGGTTAAGTATTTCCCCACTTATTGAGTTACTATGCCCATCTGGCACGATTTTTTTGGAATCTCGTAAATAATACAAAAGCGCACAAACATCCCACCTGATGGAGTCTACTGCTTCAATAAGCTAACAGTTTGACTCTCATGAAACTTGTCTTATCTTGGAAACCTAATAAAAAGACTGGCTTTACATCAGTTATGTAAGTTAAGGGTAACAGTGGGCAACAGAAATAAGGTAATACTGACTGAAAAGGTAACTGGGTTTAGAAGCAATCACAGGGACCTTCCTAAAACCCTAGCAATCTCTTCTAACAGAAGGTAAACTAAAAAGTAACCTGACACAAGTATAATCGAAGCTTTCATTTTTTTTATATTTTTGGTGGTTTGTTCACCAGCCTGAAAACAATTAGTACACTCATTCATAAGTCTTTATGGGGGGCACCTGGGTGGTTCAGTGGGTTAAAGCCTCTGTCTTTGGCTCCGGTCATGATCTCAGGGTCCTGGGATTGAGCCCCGCATTGGACTCTGCTCAGCAGAGAGCCTGCCTCTCTGCCTACTTGTGATCTCCCTCTCTCTGTCAATAAATAAATACAATCTTTAAAAAAAAAAAAAAAGTCTTTATGGAATGGCTTTAAGAAAGATCCATTAGTTGGCTTAACAAAGACCCTAAACCTTGATTATTACCACTCACTATGAAAACATCACAAAGCTGGTCAATTCCAACATGTGACTCTTACACCTCGTTATGAAGTTGAATTATTATTCACTGAACTACTCTAGTGAATTTAGTATAAACCTGATTAAAAGTCTACATAAATTAACAGCCCTCAAATTTGCTCTTTTTTTTGCTACTTCATTTTTAAATCCAAGTTTCCCCACTAGCCCTAACACATACAAGTCGATCTTATCATTTATGCTGTACATTCCTGAAAACACATTCCTATCTTTGCCCTTCTATTTTTATTTTATTTTTGCCTATTTTTAATCACAACATGTGAAACAGAACTTTGCAGATGAAAGCAAGCAAATTCATTATATGGGATTGGCATTATGCATGTTTCAAGTGGTTAAACTAAGCACCTGGATACCCCTCACACACATTAATAATCTGCGGTGAAACTACATGACGCTTAAAAGATCATGGCCTCCCATCCTTGAGTTCCTCTAGATACAAGAGCCTATTAAAACATCTTTAGAGCCTTTCAGATGTCTGGTTAAAATAATCAGTAAACTATTTCCTCAAGATTATGGCAGATTTAAGTTAAACTGTTAAACTTTGCGGAAAGGAAAAGAGGAATTTAAAGAACAAAAAAGTTCTTCTGACTGAACTTTTCAGTAATGTGGCTCTATACTTCTAGCATCACTGACAAACACATCTCCATTTTTTATTCATCTGCACACACTAGAAGGTAAGATGGCAACCATCTTGCTTTAGCTGGACAGCTATCTACCTCTGATTCTGTTATCGAGGTGGAGAATCTAACCATAGAGCCCTTCTTTTACTGCTCAAAAAATAAGCTTTTACAGAGGCATAACAAGTGTCTTAGATCCTACATCAAATATATAAAACCTGTATGAATTCATGACAAACAAAAATATATTTACATAAACTTAATACACTTTATTTTACATTTGAAGCTAACCACTTAGGATTCTATCATTAATATATCGTAAAAAAAAAAGTCTTCTTGCCCATAATAATCTTTTCACCTACTTCCTACATTTAAATATGTCAAAGTCCTAGATTACACAAGCTCTGCCCCAACCCGTATTTTACCATTCTCTGCGGTCTTAAAGTTTACATTCACTCAATACACCAGACCAAGCATTACTAACACTACCCAATAAATTCCAACTCTTTAGTTTGGACCTATTCTCCATCACTCTGCCCAGGACTGTCACTTGTTACAGAGGTGGAACAAGAGAAGGTTACTCTACAGGAATACAACAGAATTTTAAGAGGAAAAGATCAGCTTTTTCTGATTATCTGTTTCCGAGTTTTATATAACATATAATATAATATAATCTACCTTTTCAAATGGGAAAAAGGTTTTGGAAAAAATTATTAAGCAGAACACTAAGAGGAACAAGGAAAAAGTTCCGAAAAATGCCCTAATTATTTCCAGTAATCAAAGGCAAGCAGAAAGCAAGATCAGGGCTTGGTGGCACACCAACTCCTGACTTAACCACCTTACCCAGAGTTAGGTCAAAAGTTAATTGTAACAGAACTTTAACCTTTTCTCTGCCATATTACAGCCTCAATCTTTTCCTACTCGAATTTCCATGGTTCTATCACTTCAATTATTCCCTTTGCATTTCTTCTGGCTTTGTTCTTCACCTCTTTTGCATCATTTAAGTTCTGCTTTCCGTTAATTTAAGTTCACATTTCTACACACTAAGTCAAACAGTAACACCAATTATCCTTCCTTAAAGGCTTGAACTGTTAAGTGATAAGTTTGTTATTTACAGAGCTTTTATTAACCATTCAGAATACCTCTCCTGTTCTTTCTAGTTCCTTCTCCTTCCCTAAAAGTCTTAAGAATGGTAAACTGGTTACCTTTTTAACACTTTCTTCTTCCTCTTGGCGTTTCTCATAGTGTGAGAAGTCATCAAAAATCGAAGTGGTGTGCTTGTAGCTGGCTATGATTTTCAACACCTGCTTAGCCTTTTCCAGAGGCACTTCCTGAGTGTCCCTGGAGTTGGTCACTGGTTTATTCTCGTTGTTCTCTAGGCGAATGTGTCGCAGTTGGCTATTGGGAACGTCCTTCACAAAAATCCACCTGACATCAAAACGACCCTTCCATTTGTCCTGGGACCACACACCTGCACATGTGTTGTAGTCCACAGCAGATTTCATTTCTGCAACGCCACAGAAGTGTCCACTGCCGTTGACACTGAAAAGTAAGTAAACGGGGCCTTTCCCGTTCATGGAGCGATAAGCGGCATCCAGTCTCTTGTTACCGTGCTCTGTGCTGCACCAGATATTATACTTAATGGAACGGTGGATATCGTCCTCAGAGTAGCTCTTAATGATGAAAACCCGGCCATGTTTCAGATTCCAATCAAAATCCTTGGGGTTATAGTTGTTAATGGACCGCAGCTTCTCCAACACTGGGTGAGGTTCTGAAGGAGTAGATCCAGATCCAGCCTGAGACTGTCCTACTCCATTACCATCCACCCCATTATGACCGAACCCACTGCCACGGTTCCGAGGTGCTACCCAGCGGGTTGGCTGAGTTGCCTGTTGCTGGACTGAGAGCTGGGCAGGCTGTGGTGGAGGTGGGGGCAATGGCTGTGTCTGTTGCCCCACAGATGCCTGAGCCACTGGTGGGCTATTGTTAGCCTGCTGACCTACAGGCTGGGGAGACCCCTGGGTTGGCTGCTGACCTATATTCTGAACCAAAGCCTGTGAGGGAGCTTTTGCCACAGGACCCTTATTATCCCAAGTTCCAATATCCATGTTATGCTTTATTGGGGGTGGTGGAAGACTTGACCCTGCAATGCCATTCTTGGTCTTCAACTTAGGTTGCTGTTTCGCCGGCTTGCTAGCAATATCAGCCCAAGATGCTGGTTTTGGAGGAGCAATGGTAGCTGGAGGCAAACTATTAGAAGCCACGATGTTACCAGTAATGGACCCACTACCAACTGCAGAACCTACAACTTTTGGAACATTGCTTGCAACTTCCGTGCTACCCAACTTCAGTGCTGCCATCCCTTGGTCTATAGTATTCATGCCAGGAGCCTTATTGAGGGTCTCACTGGCGAAAGCTGACTGTCCATCAATCATGGCTCCACCTAAGGAGCTAGGTGCATAAGCATAATTGCTACTATATCCAGAGCTCTGAGTAGACTGTCCCTGAGAACTGTTATTTCCCCAAGCTGAGAAGTCGATCCCACTGGGAAAGAAATTAAAACCATGCTGACCAAGAAATGGAGTGCTACCTAGGGCTCCTGGTTGTCCAAACATTGCATCTGGTAGGAAGTGAGGCTCTCCGTTGCTCAGCTGTCCATAAGAAGTTAGATAGGGCATGGCTGTATCACCCCCAGTAGACCAAGCAGCTTCACCCAAAGAATAGGAGAAGCCAATGGAGGGACTGTAGTAACTGGGTAAATAGGAATCTGACATGGCAGTATATGCATTATTCTGTGGAAAGGAAAAAAAAAAGGCAAATCAAAACTAAACACAAAAATTAATAAAACAACATTTAGGACATTTCCTCTCTCAACTATTCACCCAATTCAACTAAAAAATCAAGTGACTATTTCAGGTGGTCTCTTCCCATAAACTTCCTGAAATTCTTATTTATAGAGTAAGAGATTTTGGTTTCATAATTAAAATGTTTAAACATTTCAAGTTAAACTGACATACAATTTAAGCCTTAACTTTAGTACTATGCAGTTTAGTAGGAGATACATATAGGCCTTAACTTTAGCACTAGAATTGAGAAAAAGGAAAACCCAGCATCTCACCAACAGCACTAAGTCTTTGCTCTACAGAAGTGTTGAGATGACTTTATTAAAACCAGTTCTCTCTGGATTCAAGAAGTGTGAATTTTGGCAGATCAGAGGAGTGTTCTTAAGTTTCCTATCAAAACCATATAATAGGGGCGCCTGGGTGGCTCAGTGGGTTAAAGCCTCTGCCTTCGGCTCAGGTCATGATCTCAGGGTCGTGGGATCGAGTCCCATATCAGGCTCTCTGCTCAGCAGGGAGCCTGTTCCCCACCCCTCTGCCTGCTTCTCTGCCTACTTGTGATCTCTCTCTCTCTGTCAAATAAATAAATAAAATATTTTTAAAAAAACCCCATATTATAACAGATAAAACAACAACAGAAAGAACTGGAAATTTCAAGTTCTATCCCAAAAATCTGTGCAGCCATTCCGCAACCATAAACCAAGGTTTATTACACCTCTTAGCAAACCATTTGGGAACATTAGTAGAGGCCACTATTTAATTATAACCTGGAAAGGAAATGCAGAATAGCTTCCAGAGTTTAAATTGAAAAATGCTGCTACCTGGTCTACCTCACCCATAAAATTAATGGCTTCAAATGCAACACCTGACTTTTCCATTAAAACTAGGAGAATTCCAAAAACATTGTAAAGTCTGTATCTTTAAGAATTAGTCTAAGGAATAACCAAAAATATAAACATATACTCAACTAGTCAACACATTAGCAGACTGCATTGCAAAAACCTCAATCATTCTTGACCTAAGTAAATACTATAACTCACAGAATAGTCCTTTAAGTGAGAAGCTGGAGATATAAAAAATTGGTCTGTACAGGTATGGATACAGCTCAACTCAAAATAGAGTACTTTACCCTAACTTCAAAATAGCTCTGGTACAAGAGTACACTTATCTTGATGATCACTGAGTAATATGCAAAACTGTTGAATCACTATACGGCTCTCCTGAAACTAACATAACACTATACTAACTGCGCTGGAATTAAAATAGCAGCTCTGGTACATAAGAATCCATTAACTAGTGAATAAAGAATTCTGTTAAGAAATTTGGCTGACCATAAGTATGTCAGGCCTTAAGTTTGTATTACCAAAGCCAACAGTACTTCTCCCTAGCCGAACATAGCTCTTGAAAATTAAATGTTTCAACTAATATGGTTTGATAAAATGGTGTTTTTCTCGGCCAGTATTTTCCTTACCAAAAAAAAAAAAGTCTTTTCACACATACCCCTAACTTTAACAGAAATCTATTTCTCGAAGATAGTGATAAAATTTTAAGACTCAAATCCATTATGAATAAGAAATTCAGTCTGTAATCAATGGATTAACCCTGAAGGATTATTCCAACATAAGGCGATAAATAATGGTTAAAAAGATGAATTACTCTTGATAAACTACAAAGGAGACTCTCAAGTTATCCATCTATTCAACCATGATTCTACTCCCCCACATCCCTGAATTTCTTAAAGACATTCAAGCTTTAGTTTACTTGAGAAGTAAAAAACATGCACTTAATATCACAGGTTATGCCATTATATAGTTGAGTGCCTACATCTGAACTGGCAGGTTCCCACATGCCCCTGAGCTCAAAAATCTGAATTACACAATGTTTCACAAGAACTACCTAGAATTATGTTTCCAAATGCTCCCACTCTCCCTGTATAATGATTATGTAAGCAAACTACTTCAATAGCAGGAACCTATAAATAGTTCATTCCTCTATTTCCTTCCTACTTCTCCTGATTAACTGGTTGACTTTTCTGAAAACTTTTCCCAATCACTTGCTTAAATGGTTTCTATACTCTCAATGGAGAAAAATTTTACATGGGGGATCTAAAAGTTTTGTGCAAGAATTAGGTCCAAATATGGGCAGGCACCAATATGTCAAGTTTTCAAATCTAGTGTATGGCACCTGTTCAGAATCTATACAGATATCTCATAAGCTTTTTCATTTTTCTAAGGTTTCTTAGGTGAGTTACTGTAAGTTTTCCTTTTGGTTTATGAATCTGTGGGTTTATACTTATCAGCTAAAACCTTGTGAGTTGTATCTTTGGGACCCAGGATGTTAATACAAAAGAACTGACAAATACAAGTAGTTTCTACATGCAGAGATCATGTTAACATATGAACCTATATAGACCTAGAAAAAATTAGAACAGGTTACATGGCAAAATCCTCAATCATTTTTGATCTTCATTTGTGCTAAAGAGTATTTTATCTTCCTTTAACTCCATTTTATAAATCCTAGGTGATTTCCACAGATATAGACACATCTCAACTTGAAAAAGGAGTACCTAAGACCAAAAGTTAGGATAACCTAACAACCCACTAACTAGTGACCAGATGAAAAGGAATATTCCAGTTCTGCAACACTGAATAAAGTTCAGGTAGTTTTTTTTTATTAGTTTTTTTCCCATCACATATGCATCCAGTTTTCCTAAAAGAAAAAGTTTTGGGGGGTAAAAAGAATACTTAAACTGGAAAGTATTCTTCAGTTTTGCACTGTTACATTCTTGGTAAGGAGAATTACTAACAGATGCTGTTAGTATACTATAAAACACTATCGCTTACAATCTCAGAATATGTCTGCTAGCAACAACGATGGGAATCTTAAGTCTGTAACATTTGTAGTAACTCATGGACTGGTATTAAGAAAGTCACCCCCTGAAAATGAGATTCATTGATAGGACAGAGAAAAAATACGGTACATAAGACCCTTTGATCAGGCGTGTAAATGGTTAACTACTCACGGGCCTTGCCTGTGGACTCAAGTAAGGTTCAAAATCATCATCATTTAATCCATCCTTTTGATGTACAGATCCATTTTGTACTGAAGGGGAAAAAAATTCAAATACATTAGAAATGTCTCAAGCGCACAATCTATCTCCCAGATTAAGCAAATCTATTCCAACCGGAGAAAAACCTCACTGAACAGAGCAAATAAGTTTGAATTTCAGAAAAACGGATAAAGAGGAGAATGAATGCTGAACAATATTCGTCAATGAAAATGTCTCCCTCCACCCGGAGCAAGTTGATCTAAAAAGGTCATTTTATTGGCTCCTCTAGATTTCAATTCCCTCCGGCTTCCCCTCCCCCATCACATGTGAGTACTTCCAGAGTGTGATCCACGAGGATGAAAAACAAAGGCCTTCTAAGACCTACAGGAAACTAAGGACCTGGGACATTTCAAAACCGAATCCACCCCCACCCTTAATGAATTACTCCTTGTTCACTGAAAAGCTGTTCGCCAGCTGCAAGAACACACCGAAAGGGTCAAATACTTAAGTGTGAGGCACCTGCGAACTAAGCGGCTTCCGAAAGGTCCTCGCCCTGGGGCGCTTCCCGGAGACCCCGCCCCCACTACTCGGCGTCCCCCTCCCGGCCCAGGGCCACCGGCGGAGCGGGGCTCACCTTTGTTTCCTTGACCTTTTGGTCTCTGCGGGCGAAGAAAACGTCGCCGAGCAGCAAGTCGTCCGAGGAAGAAATGGAAGAGGAAAGACAAATTAAAGCCGGGCCGGAGAAGGGAATAAAGGAGCAGGCCTGAGGGGAGGCGTCAGGAATGATGGTGAGGGGGAGGCTGAAAATGGGAAGCGGGGAAAAGCGCAGGCCGGCGGGGCCCGGGGAGAAAAAGCGGGGGACGCGCCAGAAACAACGCGAGTGGACCAGGGCTTCAAGGAAGGGGAAGGAAACAAGGAAGAAAACGAGGCCCGCCGAGAAGAGGGAACGCGGCGCGGCCGGTGGGCTCCGAGGCCCAGGGAGAAGCGGGGAGAGCGGGCTGAGGGCGAGGCGCTGGGCGCGGCCAGCCTGAGAGGCCCGAAACCCGGCCCGTGAGAGGCGCCGCCTCGGCTCGGCCCGACCGGGGGCGGCGGGCCCGGGCCTAGTCGGGCTCCCTCTCGCCTCACACAATGGCCGAGGCATGCGGGCCGGGCCTGTACCTGCTCCAAGAGGCTGCTGGCCGACATGGCTCTCGGATCCTCGCGGGTAGCGACAGCGGTGGACTCTCGTCAGGGCGGCGACAGCGGCGGAGGAGCCCTGGCGGCGGGAGCAGGCGGCGCGGTGGCGGCTTTTGTCCCTGACACTCGGGGGCCTCGGCGGACGCAGCGGAGACACAGCGCGCGGCTTGGGCTCCGGCTCCGACTCGGCGACGCTCTAGCCCGAGAGCTCAACGCCCGTCTCTATGCCTTTACGCGCGCGCCCGCCCCTCGCAGCCGAAATAAGGGCGCCGAGCGGCGGAGGCGGACGGCGCGCGCGGCGCGACGCTGACTCTCACATTCACTCACCCACGCGGAAGGGGTCCGGCGCGAAGCACTCCGGGAAGGAAGGGACGAGGCCGCAGTGCCCTCTGGTGGGCTGGAGGAGCGGAAGCGGCGAGTGCGGCCTCCCCGCCCCCACCGCCTCGGGATTGGGGCCTATAGGAAGGTGGGGGCCGCCAGGGTCGCGCCATGAGGTTTTGACAAACACCTGGAAAGAGTAGCTTTAGCTTGAGAAAACCCACAAAAGCAGGTTTCTCAATGAAGAAGCGACCTCTGCAACGCGAGAGACCTCAGAATAAACCTGCCTCACAGTTGCAGATGGCACCCCACCCCCATCTGGGGGGGAAACCCTGACAGGGGGCACAGCCCCTGGGGAAAGAAACTTCCTGGGGGCCCTGACCGGAGAAATACACACCACCACCACCACCAGCGGGGACCTCGTTATCCTCCTCAGTTGGACTGCAAAAAGAGTGCCCTGAGAACAAAAAACATACAAGAAAAAAATCTGGTACCCTGCAAAAGAGATTTGACATTGCAGAGAGGTCGATCTACAGCTCTTTTTTTAGGGAAGTCGTTGGCCACTGTGAATCTGTTAAACTGTGGCCTTTATTTCCAAGAAAAACACACCTCATACATCTACACAAAATGTTCCATGTACTTTCAACAAGTCCCAAGAATCTATAAATCTATGGACTTCAAGAGAGAATGTCCTTATCTGGGGAAGGAGAAAAATTAACTCTATTTGAATACCTGCTGTGGGTTAGGTTTTGTTGATCGGTGCTTTCAAACATTTCAAAGCTAGTAGCATCTTCCAAATAATTTTCAGTATCTCTGTTTGACAACTGGGGAAACAGATTAAGCAATGTGCCCAAGGTTGCAAAGCTATTAAATAGTCATGTGTACCTGACACTAAGAGAAACATAATAGTGCCCCTCCACCCCCACGAGAAATCCTGTATTCAGGAATCAAAATCCAGAGGAGATCCATAATATGGGCAAAAGCATTCTTAATCAGCAGCAAACCCAAACTCATGCAGGGATATTTGATCCTAGGACAGCCCATCTCCAAGTAGCTTTTATTATTACAAATAGTAGTAAACAGATAAATAATGCACTGTTAAGAGTCAACCTAATACTATCCACTCTCTGGAAACAGGAGGCTTTGGGGGACTCAGTAGTAAAATAAATAACACAGCATCTTGGATTTTGCATTGTAATTTTGCTCAAAGTGCTCAAAGCATTTTTTTTTTTGCCCATAATCATATTTATGGTTAGAAAGAATAAGATCAGGCACAAATATGTAATGGATTTCTGGTAAAGACAGTAAAATGTCCAGTCTCAGCATAGATCCCAGGAGGAGAATAAAGAATCCTAGAAATCCTTTTTTTTTTTTTTTTTTTTTTTAAGATAGCCAGTTAACCCCATAGCCCACACTTTTGTATAAACTGTTACCAGTTGACCCTTGAAAGTAGCATGATAGGATGAAAAGAGGGTTGACTAAGAATCATGTCCTGGAAAGGGGAGAGACTAAATCCTGGCCTCACCACCAGATTTGTAACATTAGGTAAATTACTAGAACCTTTCAGAGATTCCCTCATTTGATAAAGGGAAAATAATATCTACCTAACAGGTTTGTTGTGAAGAAAAAGTTTAAAAAAAAAAAACAACACAAAAGCAAGTCATGCATTGCAGGTTCCTTTCCTGGACTCGCATTAAGGGATAATAGTGAAAATTCCCTCCTTCCAATGACATTTCTAGTACCTGAAATTTTTCTTACAATAGTTCACCCTTATCTGAGGTTTCACTTTCTATAATTTCAGTTACCCATGGTCAACTGTGGTCCAGATCAGGTGATTGTGCTGAAATGTGGTCAGATCAACAGGAGCCTAATGCTAGGTTACAATGCCTACACCGTTCACCTCACATCATCTCATCACGTAGGCATTTTATCATCTCACATCATCATAAGGAGGGTGAGTATATTACCATATTGGGGGGGTTGGTATTTATTTATGACAAATATCCCACATCCATAATCCTCTCCTGTCAGAAGTTCTCGGAAATGATGCCATCAGCCTCAGCCAGTCAGAGGATGGAGTCATCTGACTCACCTAACCTGTGAATGGCCTCACAGGTAGCATAGGTTTTAAACTGGCCTTTTGAGGAGCGCCTGGGTAGCTCAGTAGGTTAGGTGCCTGCCTTTGGCTCAGGTCATGATCTCAGGGTCCTGGGATCAGGCCCTATGTCTCCTTCTCCCTCTGCTCCTCCCTACTGCTCAGGTTCTCTCTCTCTCTCTCTCGTAAATAAAATAAAATAAAATCTTTTAAAAAAAAAATAATAAGCTGGGGGGGGGGGCGCCTGGGTGGCTCAGTGGGTTAAAGCCCCTGCCTTCAGCTCAGGTCATGATCTCAGGGTCCTGAGATCCAGCCCCGCGTCGGGCTCTCTGCTCAGCAGGGAGCCTGCTTCCCCGCCCCCACCCCACCCCCCGCCTGCCTCTCTGCCTACTTGTGCTCTCTCTCTCTCTGTCAAATAAATAAATAAAATTTTAAAATCTTTAAAAATAAATAAATAAATGAATAAATAATAAGCTGGCTGTTTGAAACTGCCTGTTACCTTGTCAACCTGAGCCACGTTCATCTGGATGGACGTGTGGTCCTTAGCGCCAGTGATGAGGTAGCTGGCAGAGAATGTCTGCAACAGGTGCGGGTCCACAAACTTGCTGGCGTCCTCCTGCATGTTCAAGGTGTGCCTGCTGCCACCACCATGACCGTAAGCGCAGAAAGCTACCATAAGATATTTTTAAGAGACCACCTTCGCATAGCCTTTATTACAGTATATTGCTATAATTGCTTTATTATTGTTGTTAATCTCTTAATGCGCCTAATTTATGAACTAAACTTTATCATGGGTATGTATATATAGAAAAAAAACCTGTATATTAGGGTTCAGTACTATCTGCAGTTTCAGGTGTTCACTGGGAGATCTTGGAATATATGCCCCAGGGACAAAAGGGGACTACTGTAGCTCCTTTGGGGTTACTTTCTATCCTCCAGGAGTTCCCAGGAGTTAAAAAGCAAATATCCTAGAAGCAAGGGTAATCTTTAAACTGTATTCGTTCTCCAGATTGGCTGTAACAGGCCCCTGAAGAGAACACAAAAGACCAATAATTTAATCACCAGGAAAAGGGTGAGGAAGTCTGGAGTGTGGGATGTCATCTTACGAGGACAGACCCCTCCCTCATGGTTTGAGAAAAGAATACTGTACTGGAAATAGGCTTGGGTTCTAGCTTCAGCTCTGCCCCTGGGTGGATAAAGCACTCAAGAACTCTTTTAACAGATGTGTATTGAGGGCCAGGCGATGGGCTGAAGAGAAAGTCTGAAGAGTTCACTTTACCCTTGAAGCTTATAGACCAGTCAGGGAAAACGACAGTAAATAGTTATTCAATTACAGTTGTGCAAAGTGCAACGAGAAAACATCTATGGATCTAGTCCAGACTGGGGGGGGGGGGGGCCGGCATGGAAGTTTTCCCTGAGGTGATAAGCTTCATCTAAAACCTGAAGGATGACCAGAAATTAACCAGACAAAGAGGGAAGGGAAGTGTGGGAACAATATGTGCAAAGGCCCTGTGTGGGAAGGAGCTTGGCACTGATGAGGAACAGAAAGGAGGCCAGCATGACTGGTGCATAATGAGAGAGAGGGTGGCAGCAGATGAGACTGGAGAAAGAAGGAAAACAGGGACTTGAGTCGTTAGCTGCAAATGACGATCAGCGAGGAGAGAGTTAATAGGAGTATAACATTCTCGGGTTTATGTTTTAAAAAGTTCCTTCTGGTTGCAGTGAGGGAAATAGATCTAGGGAGAAGACAGTAGATGAGGAGTTAGAAGAGGGTTGTAGGAAGTCCAGGCAAAAGGTCGTGGTCTAACATAGTGGCAGTGAAGACAGGTAGAAATGGACAAAATGGATATTTTAGGAGGTAAAATGAGAGGCCTTGAGGAAGGATTAGACTGGGAGAAGGGTACTAAAGGAGAAAGTTATCAGTGATGATACCTGATTTGATTTGAGTAATTGCGTGGATGAGGTGGCATTTTTTAATGTAGGGACATGTGTGGGAGTGGAGATAGATCATAATTTGATCTTTGGACATGCTGGGTTTCAGGAGAACCTAAAGTGTCAGAGTGAATTGTTCTGCAAACAGAGGGCTGGGGACACAAAAACATAGCTGGGAATACAAATCTTGGAATCTGTGGTGTAGAGATGTTAGTAGAAGTGAAAGAAATTCATGCAATATCCTCAGAAGAGAAGGAGAAGAGCAAAAGACCCCACAGCAAACCAGAGAGATACAAGTGGAGACAGGGAGAGTAAATAATTCCCTCACTCAGAATCTATTTCCAAGACTGTAAAATAAGGATGCTGGACCAAAATAAATTCTAAGGTCCCGTCTGGTTCCATTGTTTTAGACTTTTGGAAGGTAGAAACCAAAGTAGTCCTTCCAGATTCAGGAAATGAGGGGGGGGGGAGAGAAAAAGAAGTAGCAAAGAGGACAGATTTCACATACCCTTCAGAATTATGCTGTAGGCTGGGGCTCCGTCCTTGAGCTCTGGTTCTCAAACCTTTCCAGCCTTCAGGAATAGTAGACCTCACAGCCCAATTCACCCCCTTAGAATAGAGAAATGTTTACATCCTTCACACAACTGAAAATGTAAAACCCTATTTTTAAAGATTTCTGCTGGTTCTCTGTAGTCTACGCAATGCACAAAGTTTGCCACTCCCTAGCCCTGTGTATTTCTCACCATGTATATATGCCCCAGCCACACTGAACTTTTCCCCCTAATACATGTTTTTTCTGGAACCCAGAACTCTGCACATGCAGTTCTTTCTGCCCCAGATGCCCTTGTCATCTCACCTACCCAGCTCCTATCTGTCTTTGAGACCCTCATCACATGATGCCTTATTTCCTCAGCCAAGCAGAAAGGTGCTCTACTCTTTGTTCACCCATAATATTAGCCATATTTCCTTATTGTAACATTTTAGTGTATGAAAACTGTTTACATCAATATTTATTTTTCCTTTGGAAGTTTGGGATTCAGTTGAAAATCTAATGGGAGTAATGAATTTTATCCTTAGAAAAGGATACATGCACCCAGCTTTTTGCCAACCATCTCTTTGAGCAGACCCTTCCACAAGCCCATCTATCCCATGGACCCCAGATTAAGAGAACCAAGCTTGGGTTTACTTCTCCAGTAAATTGCTTCTCCAGTAAACCTAGGACTGCTTAATAGGACAAGGAACATTTTTATTATTGGTCTTTATATTCCAAAGTTAAGTAAATACTCATTGAATTAATTTGTTATCTTATTCATTTTCGAAATTCTCCCTGGTACTGTCAATCCCCATTTTATTAATGAAAATCTGGTGGGGCCAACATATGTGTTAAAAAGTTAAATGTGCAGGGTGCCTGGGTGGCTCAGTTGGTTGAGCAACTGCCTTCGACTCAGGTCATGATCCTTGAATTCCAGGATCGAGTCCCACATGGGGCTCCCAGCTCCACGGGGAGTCTGCTTCTTCCTCTAACCTTCTCTCCTCTCATGCTCTCTCTCACTTTCTCTGTCTCTCAAATAAATAAATAAAATCTTAAAAAAAAAAAAAAAAAGTTAAATGTGCAGGGGCATCTGGCTGGCTGAGTCAGAAGAGCATGTGACTCTTGATCTCCTGGTCCTGAGTTCAAGCACCACATTTGGGGTAGAGATTACTAAAAATACAAACTTATAAAAAAAAAAAATGTGCAGAGACTTAACTCGCTTAATTGAATGTTAAAAGAAAGGCACTGTGGAAATCCCAAGGTAGGTGGATGATTGGCTTTGTAATGTGCAGGTGTGTTTTATGACGGGCTGTATGGAAGCAGGAAAAAATCAATGTGAGAACAAGGCTAAAGGAAGAGAAGACCTGCAGCTGGGCCAGGTGGCCTCCGAACACTACAATTCACAGCTGTGCAAATCCAAAGGCAGCTGTTAGAGGGCGGAGAACAGCATCAAGAAAGGGCCAGCAAAGGGAACCTTGAAAATTCAACTTAGAAACTAGAGGTAAGAGTAGAAATTTTCCCCCAGTCCTCCAGGAAGTAAGAAAAGTACTGATAATGTAATGAACTTTTCATAAAGCTAAAGGTATTCCGCATAGAGGACTGTTCTTTATGCTGAGATTATTTCTCTCCTAGCTTTTTTTATCTAAAAATGCCCTCTCTCTTCAAATGATGCCAGTAAGAGTTGGCCATTTAAAAAAAATCCTTGGGGTGTCTGGGTGGCTCAGTGGACTAAAGCCTCTGCCTTCGGCCCAGATCTTGATCTCAGGGTCCTGGGATAGAGCCCCGCATTGGGCTCTTTGCTCAGCGGGGAGCCTGCTTCCCCCTCTCTCTCTGCCTACTTGTGATCTCAATCTCTCTGTGTCAAATAAAAAAAAATGAAATCTTTTAAAAAAAAATCCTTATTCAGAAAAATATAATGTTGGGAACCACATGTTGGTTCTTAAGATTTTTTTTTCTCTTTTTCCGATACATGGGTTCTGAAAGTCCAAGTAGCAGTTTGCTAGGGAACAGCTTAAGGTCTCAACCTAAGACAATCAGAGAGAAAAGTAGAGGGCAAACAAGATTTCTGGAGATAATGCCAAAGGGAAATGAAGCCAGGAAGCCTCTGGAAGGGCTGGTTCAATTTTAAGTTTGTGCCCAGAAAGAATAATTAAACCAATGAATGTGGGTCTGAACTATTTGTGACAATATTTTGTTTGTTTTAAATATTTTATTTATTTTACTTACTTGACAGAGAAAGAGACAGTGAGAGGGAACACAAGCCAGGGGTGAGGGAGAAGGAGAAGCAGGCTTCTTGCTGAGCAGGGAGCCTGACACAGGGCTTGATTCCAGGACCTCGGGATCATGACCTGAGCCTAAGACAAATGCTTAACAACTGAGCCACCCTGGCGCCCCTTTTTGTGACAATGTAGTACAGATAAATCCTCCCCTGGTCCTTGGGCGGGAACTACAGAGAACTTAAACAAGGCATGTGACAAGTTGTGTCCAATTTGCTCAGAAAGGCTACCCAGAATGTCTGTCAATGGCAGGGTGAACTTAGCATTTCTGTAGCAAAGTAATTCCCATAGTTCCTAGAGCAAGAGAGTATTAGCTTTTTGCTCAGTTAGCAAAGGCTTCACAGCGCTATCAGTGTTCTATGGAGTAGGGTCCCTGTGTAACTGGCACATGGCCTTGGGTTCTGCACAGCAGGACCCTAACAAAGAAATGAAGGAGTTCTGGGATGCCTGAGTGGCTCAGGTTAAGCATCTGCCTTCGGCTCAGATCATGGTCCCAGGGTCTTGGGGTTGAGTCCCACATTGGGCTCCTTGCTCAGCGAGGAGACTGCTTCTCCTTCTGCCTGCTGCTCCCCCTGCTTGTGCTCTCTCTCTTTCTCTCTGACAAATAAATAAAATCGAAAAGAAAAAGAAAGAAGGAAAGAAAGAAAGAAAGGAAAGGAAAGGAAGAAATGAAGGTGTTCAAAGCAAGGACTCTGACACCAGCATCATTTCAAACAGGGCCATTAACAAAGCGATAAATTGGGGGCACCTGGTTGGCTCAGTCAGTGTGCAACTCAGTCTCAGGGTTGTGAGTTTAGCCCCATATTGGGCATAGAGATTACTTAAAAAAAAAAAAAGTAAAGGTAAAAAAAAAAAAAAAGAAAGCCAAAGTGATAAGTCAGTACTTCCTGCGATGGACAGACGGTCTGGGTTCTCAAATCCTTCAACCACTAAATGAACTTTCCCTCCCTCCAGTACTTCCTCTCAGGAACCCTGGAGAGATGGGAAATGGGATTTGCTGCCCAGAACAGATCACAAAATCTTATCAGCTACCACTGCTCCAGATCTCCACAATCCTATCTAGCTGCAGCCTGATCAAGGCCCAGTCCTACCACTGAAGATTTTAACTTAAGTAGCAACTAAACATGTTATCAAATAAAACACCATTATTATTTAATGATTCATTGAAGGGCTCCTTTTAGGTATTAAACTTCCCTAGTAGTTTAAAGACTGTTTAATAAATTTGATGAGTTACAATGATTCAAATGTATCTATTGCTTAGGGCAGAATATAAATATGTTTCTTCATTGTGAGGTGAAGTAAATAATGTTATCCACCACATAGGATTGTTGTGAAGATCAAATGGGTTAACCTAAGTAAATAAAATGCTTAAAACAATACTTGGTCCATAGTTCCCCTTCAGTGAGTATTGGCTATTTAGTATTCATACATAAAATACCTATTCAGCTTCTACTACAAGTCAGGCACTGCTCTAGGGCCTGTAGAAACAGCAGTGACAAAGAGACAAGAAAAATCCCCTGCTCTATGGAGCTTCCATTCTAGTTTGGGGAGAAAAAAAAAAATCAGATACAGAAAACGGAGGAAAATAAAGCAGGGTAAAGAAAACTAGAAAGCATAGTGCAGGAGAAGTTGCCATTTTTCATGGTGTGAGTGGTCAGGGAAGTCCTCTCTGATAAGGTAACATATGACCAGAGACTTGAAGGAAGTGAGGAAATAAGCTTTGCAGTTATCTGGGGGAAGAGTGTGCTAAGAGATCACTGAATCAAAAAAACAGGCTACCAAAAAAAAAACAAAACAAAACCAGGCTACCAAATAGGAGGGTCTAAGTCTGTAATAGGGAGCGACAGGGTCACGTGGTGAAGACACCATGCTCCACCAGAGACAAGCCTCAGTTCCAGACCAGGGTTTCTACGAGGAAATGTGGATGTTGTCCGATCTTCTAGGTTGTCCGATCTTCTAGGTCGTTTTTTGTTTTTGAAGAAAAGCTATCTTGAATTTTTCACATGAACTGTCCTAATGTTTGAAAGGCATAAATGCATATATGTTCACCAAATTCATGGACGAGAATGTTCAGAGGCACTATTTATAATCGCCCCAACCTGGAAATCCCCTAAGCGCCCATCATTAGACTGGATCAGCTATGGCACAGTTCGTTTCTGCCCAGCAGTGAGAAGGACCCAGCTACAACTTCACACATCAGGGGTGAAGCTCGCAACAGAACACTGAATGAGAAAATGCTAGGAGTGCCTGGGTGACTGAGTTGGTTAAGTGTCTGACTCTTGATTTTGCCTCAGGTCATGATCTCAGGGTCCTGAGGTTGAACCCCATGTCAGGCTCCACGCTGGGCCTGGAGCCTGCTTCAGATTCTCTTGCCCCTTTCCCTCTCCCCCTCCCCTGCCCCTCCCCCATGTGTGCGCACAGGCCTGTGCTATCTCTTTGAAAGAGAAAGAAAGAAAAAAGAAAGAATGAAGAAGAAAGAAAAGAAAAAAGAAAAAAAAAGGAAAGAAAAGGCCAGTCACAAAGCAGTTCAAAAACAGGTAAAACCGAGGTATGGTATTAGAGAGCTAGATAGTGGTTATCCTGGTTAGGTGAGGTGCTGCCAGCTTTTTTTTTCTTGATCTGGTAGCTGATTTAATGGGTGTGTTCAGTTTAACTTTATCAAATTGTACAATCATTTGTGCACTTTCCTGTATGCATTTATATTTCATAAAAAGCTAAAAATGAGGGCCGAACTCTCAGGAGAATCAGGGCTCTGGGCTTCCAGTTTGCTCTGTAATACATAGATTTCTTGAGAGGAAACAGCAGAGTAGTTTTTAAAGAACAAATTTTAACTTCGGAATGCAACTAAACTCTCTCTGTATATGCTTTCTTTAGAAGCTCCTACAGAGTCCATTGAGGAACTTGTCTTTCCTTCTAGGTCATTACCCAGCCTCACATTTACCATTAGATGTTATCCAATACCATTGTTCATTCTTATTCTCAAACTAGAAAAACGAATTCCTATATACCATATTACTAGCCATAACTATCAGTACAAGTACAGAATTGGAAACCATAGGTGCAAGAGGAGAACACAGAGGCAATTTCCAAGTAGGTTGTAGTCTACTACAGGCAGAGAGTTTCATAAAACATAACAGAAATTCCAGGTAGTTGTGATGAGGCAGTAGGAATCATACTGGACTGAAATAATCTATCCAGGAAACAGGCATGTCTTAGCCTGGGCCATGGGCCTTAGGTAGAGAATCAGTTGGATATAAAAGATAGGCTTTAGGGGCACCTGGTTGGCTTAGTTGGTGGAGCATGCGACTCTTGATCTCAGGGTTGTGGGTTCAAGACCCACAATGGATGTAGATTACTTAAAAATAAAATCTTGGGGTGCCTGGGTGGCTCAGTTGGTTAAGCAACTGCCTTTGGCTCAAGTTATGATCCTGGAGTCTCAGGATGGAGTCCCACATCGGGCTCACTGCACGGTGGGGAGACTACTTCTCCCTCTGCCCCTCCCCAACCATGCCCTCTCTCATTCGCTCCCTTTCAAATAAATAAATAAATAAAATCTTTAAAAATAAGTAAGTAAAGGGGCGCCTGGGTGGCTCAGTTGGTTGAGCGGCTGCCTTCAGCTCAGGTCATGATCCCGGAGTCCCGGGATCGAGTCCCATATCGGACTCCCGGCTCTGCGGGAAGTCTGCTTCTCCCTCTGACCTTCTCCCCTCTCATTCTCACTCTCTCTCTAATAAATAAATAAAAAATCTTTAAAAAAAAATAAGTAAGTAAAATCTTATTAAGATTTTTTTAAAAGATTTTATTTATTTATTTATTAGGAAAGAGAGAGAGTGAGAGAGAGCAGGTCAGAGTGAGAAACGGACTCGCCATGGAGCCGGGAGCCCGACGTGGGACTCGATCCCGGGACTCCGGGATCATGACCTGAGCTGAAGGCAGTCGCTCAATCAACTGCGCCACCCAGGGGCCCAAAATCTTATTAAGATTTTATTTGAGAGAGAGAGAGAGAGAGAGCACATGCACAAGTTGGGGGGAGGGGCAGAGAGAGAGGGAGAAGCAGGCTCGGGGCTTGATCCCAGGACCCTTGGATCATGATCTTAGCCGAAGGCAGATGCTTAGCCTACTGAGCTACCCAGATACTTCCCCCACCACCACCAAAAGACAGGTTTTAGATAGTCACCGCACAAGCACATCCTAAAGGTGCTTCAATTCAGTTGATTGATAGAGTTGGGGAAGCTGTTTTAGGTAGTGAAGACTGCAGACTGTGGATGTATGCTGAGGTTTGGGTCTTGGGGGTCCCTTGAGAAAAATGATTGTGTTAAGTGTTACTGACATGGCAGAATTTAGGAACCAAATCAACTTTGGCTCCCAAAACCTAGGGCTAGGGAAGAGGAGTATGGATAAGGAAGTTAGAGGAAAGTAGAACCTTCTAGAGGAAGTCAAATTATATATATCAGGACCAAGAAAGTAGTTCCTGGATTGGGAAGAAATCCTGGAAAGGACTCAATTAGGGTTGCCTAAGAGAAGTTCCAGTGGCAGAGTCTAAATCTAACAGAACATCATGATACCTTGTCTAGCGCAACAACCTTGGTTGTTATTGTAATACATTAGACCATGCAACAATTTCCCCAAGAGGTGTCCTTGGGGTGAGGAAAACTGTGATCAACTGTACTAGGTAAGTTGTCTGAAAATGCAGGGACTAGCCTAGTTTGTGACTTTCTTCTTGGAGAGGACTCTTTGCTCAGGAGCATTGCCCAAAGTGAATCACAACCTTGGAAAGCAATCTTTCGTTTATCCTTTCCACCTCCTAACGGTGCTAAAACCTGGACCAGTTATAATTCAGTGAACTAGTAATTATGTATTTCATGCTTGATTATCTTTATAATCAGATGTTACCAATACCAATGTTTCCCACCACACTTACCTTAGTGCCTTTCGTGAAATGGGATAAAATGCCACCACTAAAGAGTGTCAGATCATCTGAACTGAATATCAATTTCCAAGGTATTTGTATTAACATTGGTCTTCCTTCCCTAATGTGGACAGAGGTAGGAAAGAAACTCCACATGAAGTGGCTTTGAATCTTGAATATTCAAGTATATTGTCCATTTTTACTTTAGAATAACTGAAAAAAGTTTTGTTTTGGGGGTGGGAGTGCGGAAGGAGCCTGGAAATTGAAAGGAGGAAAAGAACAAGGCAGGGACATAACCAGGGTGAGACGGTTGCACAGTTGACTCCAAGGCCTTTGTGGAAACCACATGGCAGGAAGGTTGGGGGCATGTACGTTCTACCAGCTAAACTCCAGTCGGGCACTGGATTCCTCTGATGGAAACTCAGAGAAGCTAATGCATGACTTGGCTTTTTCCAATGGGGTACTCTCGGGAGACCGCCCATGCTGCTGATTCTGCCTAGCTCTGGAGGCAGAAAAAGCAAGAGACTAAGGACTTTTTTCCCCTTTTATATAAGCAAGCCCCACTACTTGAAAATGATCTCTCCTAAACTAGCTTGAGTGTACACCTTCTCCAGGAAGTCCTCCCATATTTGCCGACACCCACCCCCCTCCCCAACCGGGTGCTTGATCCTTTGTTCTCTCAGCTCCCAGCCAGCAGCTCCGAGGCTGCACTAACCTGCATTAACCGCAATATGATGATGTTTCAGTGTCTCACTAGAAAAGGCTTAACTTTTTTGTATCTTTTATAGTCTGCTGAAACCTATGGACCAATTTTCAGAATGTTTTTCAATGCACGAAATAAAATACATAGGGCTACAAAAGAAACCAATTATATTGAAACATAGTTCTTAACTCCAGACATCTGAAGTATGAAGTCCTTGAACGCGAGAACTGTCTTCATCTCTATACTGCCAGTGCCTAGCACAAAGCCTGGCACGTAGATGGTACTTATAAATGTTTATTTAATGAATGAACAGAAATATAGATGGCTACTGCCAAGTCAGCCTGAGGAATGATTCATTGCAACTGCTTGTGCACATACCAACGGCCTGCATATTTCTGACACTGTCTCAGATCATTTAGACCAGGGCTCTGAGGAACCCCCCACTCGGCAACAGGTACCACAGCGGCTAGCAATAATGACAGCCTATTGGAAGACCAGGAAAACAACAAAGCTCATGTATTTCCACCAGCCAGAATATTCAGATAGTGAAAGTAAACAGGTTCTGTCTTCAGGAGGAGGAGATCTCTTGCCTTTGGAAGCATGATGCTCACGCTGCTTTAAAACACTACAGGCAGCTGGAGGAGGAAAGAAAGGAACCTGAGCTAGTGTGTGGGTGTTCTCCAGCGCTAGTCCTCGGTCCTGAAGTGGACCTCCCATCTCTGGGAAAGGGAAAAGTGTCCCTAAAAACCATGATAAGCACATGACATGTGACTTTCTAGGTTCAAGTAGCAGTTTTAGCCTTAGGTACAAATTCTGGTTTTGTTTATGTACCATCCGAAAACCTAAAGAAGCAATAATAAAAGCCAATTCCCTCCCTAAAGGGCCAAAGGTTTGTTCTAAGCTGATTGCTACATCTATTAAACATTTTGAAGAGAAAAGTAAAACCCCAGGCAATTTTAAAGCTCAAAGCCACAACTATATGGGGTTCAGAAATTTTACCCTTAAGGCTTTTAAGATTGACCCTCCCAAGTTAGAGGGCTTCTCTAGCTATTAAAGCCATCTGAGGGATGGCAGAACGATTTTCACTTGCTTGACAACAGGGTTTCCAACATCTGTTGGAAGAAACATGGCTTCAGGTGGGTGCCTTCTCTTAAAAAAAAAAAAAAAAGGAAACTATAGGTCAAAGTTTTGCTTTTAATTAAAAAACAAAAAACAAAAAAACCCTCCCACTCCTAAGGTATGTGCTTTCTTTTTTGACCTCATTTTCCTTTAAATTGTCTGCAATTTTCCCTATATTTGTCCTAGTGCAGTAAACAATGCAGTCAAAGAAATAAAAACCAGGATCCACTCTTGCCCCAAACACTGAAGATGGTCAAAGAGCAGGAATCACAGCACGGAAAATGGCCCAGCTCTAAATATACAAACAACATTAAAAAAGAAAATAATAACCCCCCCCCCCAAGATATTATTATTGACATTCCTGGTACATTTCCTATAATATAATGTTGCAGAAAATGCTTCTTTCCCAGGGAGTCCAGCTCTCTCAGGAGACATCTACTCGGTGCCTCAGGATAGGCTGGGGCTGTTGAGTCTTCCCTGCAAAGCCTAAGGTTTTTTTATGAGCTTAATATCTCACAGAAACATCTGTGGTATAAATGGTATAAATGAATCTAAAAGAGGATGAAGGCAGGCAGGCACCTGTCACTGTTCTCCAAATCAGCCAAAAAGCTGAAAAGCATGGAATCCAGGAGACAGATGCCATTAACAATTGAGGGATGGAGGGTAAAACAAGAGGAAGCACCAAATGAGTGGCTGCTTTTGGTTCCAAAGCCAAAAAAGGGCCCCGCCAAAAAGGGCAGCTGGTCTAGATGAGGAACTCCCCTTTGCCTGGAGTCATGCAATAAAAATGATGGCCTTGGAGCCCCACGCCCATGACAGCCACAGTCCAAGATCCAGAGAAATTTACACCACGTCACATAGTTTGCAAACGAATGGACTGATCCTAAGTTAGGAGGGTTAAGTGCTTTGACAAAGTTGGGGAAGAGAGGGAAGGTGAGCTTGAATCACAAAGCACAGCTATGACAACCGGGAATTTCTATTTGTGCAAAGCTACAGGCCCCTGGGCCCCTGATGCCACTTGGTCCATGGAGATGAACCCTTCCACTTATTACTGGCCTCTTCTCAAAATGGCACCCATGGTAATAACTCTTAGAGATATCAAGAGGCATCAGTTGCACTTCTGGAGCTAAGATAATTTCCTTGCCCCGTCCTGGCCAAAGCACTTCCCTTTTTAAGCAGCTGCTGGTATGCCACCTTCCCCTACAAATACAGTTCAACTTTCTTTCGTTTCAGAGTTTTGCACCGGCCTCTGAGGGTCCTTTCCAGGATACAAAATAAAGTATCCATGCGTGGATGGGTTGCCTTCCAGTGTCAGATCTGCATTCCAGAGTTTGGTCAATGCATCTTTACGAAACTAAAACCACATGCGTACACAGACAGACTAGCCTGGAAAGGGCTTTCTGGACAGGGTTTCTGATTATCTTGATGCCTCCCCTAAGAGAAATAACTTTCTTGGTGTAAAAGGATTAGGACATTGAGTGACCTACTCTCAACTTCTGGAAGAACAGCTTGTTTTTTGTCCATTTTTCAATAAAGGGGTGGGAGGAACCCAACATTTTCAGTTACAACGAGATTTTGTTTTTAAAAAAAGGATCCTATGTGGAAATGAGTGGGACAATGATAAAAATAAACAAATAATTAAAATTCCAAACCAAAACATATCTCCTGGCCCCGAGATCCCCAGTTAATCCTCCAAGACCACAATCTCCACATTGTGGACTTGATGCTGGTGGTCTTCCATCTCAGCCACAACTTTCTCCTCAGTCCTCAGCTCTGTCTCCAAAATGACTGCTTTGCCCTCAGTATCCTCAGCCTCTGGGTCTGGGGCTGGGTCAATCTCAATGATGGTCTGCCCATCCTCCGAGGTGCTTTCAACAGCCTGGATTGCTGAGGTGAGGCCGGATTCCATGGCCACCAGCTCCACGGGGCTCACCATGGTGGTCATGTTGCCCAGGGTACTCCCATCCTGCATGGCGGTGGAGCTTAGCAGGGCCAAGCTAGATGAAGGGTGGATGGTCACTGTGTCTGGCGAGCTGCTCTTGGCAGAGGAGACCACGGTGGCATAGCGGAAGAGCTGAGGGCCAGAAGGCAGTGTGTGAACAGTCACAGGACTGGAGCCCTGGCTGAGGGTGGCCACTGGAATATTGCCCATGGAAAATGACTGGCCCACTGGGGTGATGGTGATGGGTGAGATGACTGTGAACTGAGGCTGCTGGACCGGAGGAGAAGGGCTCAGGACTGTGGTGGAAGCTGGCCGCTGCAGCCGGGGCCTTTTGGGAGGCTTTGGAGTGCTCACAGGCATCAGTACCACATTTTGAACCGTCTGGGATTTCAGCCTGTGATCCTGAGCTTGCTTCTTCTGCTCTTCCAGCTGGCGTTCCAACTCTGTGGGAGAGAAGTATATTCTTGGGAACAGTGAACGGCGTCAGGAAACCTGAGGTCTTGTCCTGGTTTTGCCACTATATGGCTTGATTGTTTTCAAAACAAGAAACCAAACTGGATGATTTTTAAAATCCCTCCAGCAACTACATTTCATTGTGTGATTATAGGCAGGGCAACAATTCAGAATCGTTTTCAGGCTGTGATCCTACTACAGCCCAACCCTAGAAGCTCCTGTGGCATTTTGTCACCAAAATACAAACCAAAGAAGCCTGCAGTTGATCTTGCAGCTTATAGATGCCTTGCCTGGATCTCCAGATGATAATAAGGAATATGTGCACAATCCCTTTGGAACTCACTTGGACCTACAGAGGAGCTACAGTGGCTGCTCCAAAAAACAGTGATGCCCGAACTGTCCTTCAAGGATCACCTCGCTGGTGACCTTAATCTACCAAATGGCCTTCGTCTACCATTAGCACCCAGAGAAGTACACAGAAAATTATGGTGGAAGTCCCTAAGAATTACAGAACTAAAAGAGGTCTTAGAGTTCTAACACATTCATTTTTTAACTAGGACCCAGAAAGGTAAAGTGACTCTCTTCAAGTCTCAGAGCCTGAGCCAAGACAAAGCTCTTCTGATGGCCAACTTGGTGGCTATTCCACCACAATACGCCTGTCACTATCCCTCTCCCAATGTACAGTCCAACCCTGGTTACCACTGGTCAGTCTGGCTCTACACCAGAACTTCTTCTACTGCTTAGTACCTGAGAAGCATTCAACAAATAATCAGTTACATCTGGAGAGCACTTTGCTCCTATGGAACACCAAGAGCAAATCCATTCCTTGCTTGGAATAAAAGGAGTAGGTAGGAATCAAGAGCACATTTAAAAAAAATTCTTTTTCATTCAAAATTTTTTAAGTACTACCTCATAAGTTACAAAATGGATCAAATGGAAAGGCTCTCAGAGTACTCAGTAAACTGAGTTTAAAATATATACTGGGTATAGGGGGCGCCTGGGTGGCTCAGTTGGTTGAGCAGCTGCCTTCGGCTCAGGTCATGATCCTTGAGTTCCGGGATCAAGTCCCACATCGGGCTTCCAGCTCCACGGGGAGTCTGCTTCTTCCTCTAACCTTCTCTCCTCTCATGCTCTCTCTCACTTTCTCTGTCTCTTAAATAAATAAATAAATAAAATCTTTAAAATATATATATATATATATATACTGGGTATAAAAGTAAGCTTAAGACAACATAAATTGGGGCACCTTGGTGGCTCAGTTGGTTGAATGTCTGCTTTCGGCCCAGGTCCTGATCCCAGGGTCCTGGGATTGAGCCCCACATCAGGCTCTTTGCTCAGCAGGGAGCCTGCTTCTCCCTCTGCCCCAACCCCCTGTTCCTGATATCTCTCTCTGTCGCGTAAATAAATAAAATCTTAAAAAAAAAAAAAAAAAAAAAAGACAAGATAAATTGTTCTTCTCTTACCAAATAATCTTGCCTTTTGGCTTAATGACTAACTATAATATATTCTGCATTATTCAAAGGTGATATAAAACAAGTCAGAGGTATGGATTATATCTCTCACCCACTTTACCCAAAACCTTTTTTTTTTTTTAATTTTATTGTATTTTTTCAGTGTTCCAAGACAAAACCTTTTCTTGGCTCTCTCTGGGGGTAAGTGACAACTCCTTTTGTTCTTCCACTCTATCCACTATATGCCTCAGTTACAAAGCTGACTACTTTTGCACTTATGTTTATGTCTGCTTTTCCTTGAGTTCCTTAAACACCATGTAGAGAGGGAGGCCGTCTTAGTCAACATTGTATTTCTACAACCTAATTTGGAGACTGGGCAAACTTTTTTTTAAAAGATTTTATTTATTTATTTGTCAGAGAGAGAGAGAGAGAGCACAAGCAGGGAGAGCAGCAGAGGGAGAGGAAGAAGCAGGCTCCCCGCTAAGGAGGGAGCCTGCGGTGGGACTCGATCCCAGCATCCTGGGATCATGACCTGAGCCGAAGGCACACGCTTAACCAACTGAGCCACCCAGGCAATCCGGAGACAGCGTAAATTAAGTACTTGATAAAAAGAGTTAAATTATTCATGTGCTTATAATTTCTGATTACCACAAATAACGGAGAAGGTGATAAGTTTATAGTTATCAAAAGATGAAATATCGATAATGTAACAAAAACAAAGGCCAATTTGTTTCTTCTGCCACTAATATTACTGAATTAGTGGAGCAACTGAGCAGTCATCTTAATCTTCCAAAAGATAGGGAAGGAGGACCATGATGAGGAAGGAAGGGAAGGAGGGAGGGAGGGAAGAAAGGGAGGAAGGAAAGGGGGGGAGGGAGGGAGGAAGCAAGCCAGTCCCAATAGTCCACAAAGAAATGGCAAGACTGAAGGATATTAGTATAATATCACCTAAGAAGAAAGAAGTTATACACACCTGTCAGAGTATAGAGAAACTGCTCTTCTCCCTGCTCCACTTGGTTCTTTCTGTTGTCCAAAACCTTCTTCACTGTGTCCATTAGGCCAAATGTATGCGCTACATTGTTGAGAACAGCAGCATCTATTTAAAACAAAGACATGCCTGTCAAGTTAAAAGCTAAAACTAAAACAGCTCTCTGTTGTACTGCTTATAAATATGAAACAACCCAGAAATGATGGTACTAATCTAATTGCATTTTTAAAAATTTTGGCAAAGATTTATCACATGTATAATTAACTTTACTTGTTATAACTTATACGTCTTTCCATATAAATAAATATAAAAATAAAAAAATCTTGCATCTGGTTATAAGTTCTGACTTCTGGTTTAGAAAACGTGGTCACTGTGCTAGATAGAGCTAAGTCTGAATCTCAGTTTTATGGTTTCCTCTTATCTGTGTGAACTTGGATAAGTTATTTCACTCCTCAGTTTTCTCATCTGAAACAAAAGGGCCTAATAATACTTACTTGGCAAGATACACATGAAGATTAGAACTATCATATTTTAGGGGCACCTGAGTGGCTCAGTTGGTTAAGTGTCCAACTCTTGATTTCGGCTCAGGTCATGGTCTCAGGGTCGTGAGATCAAGCCCTACATTGCGCTCTGCCCTCGGCATAAAGTCTGCTTGTCTCTTTCCCTCGATTCCTCCCCCTGCTTGCTCTCTCACTCTCTCAAGTAAATAAATATATTTTTTAAAAGAAATAGCATATTTTAAGTGTCAAACATGGGAACTGGCATGCAATGTTATTCATAGTGTTATCTCTGTTCCTCTTTATACAAAACTTCTTGAAAGCACCGTCAGTAGTTGTGGTCATTACTTCCTTAACGCAGACCACTTCTCCACCGACAGCTCTCTTCCACAGTCATCTCATCCAATTCCATGCTTTTTTTTTTTTTTTAAAGATTTATTTATTTATTTATTAGAGAGAGAGAGACTGAGAATGAGAGGGAAGAAGGTCAGAGGGAGAAGCAGACTTCCCGCAGAGCCGGGAGTCCGATATGGGACTCGATCCCGGGACTCCGGGATCATGACCTGAGCCGAAGGCAGTCGCTCAACCAACTGAGCCACCCAGGCGCCCCAGTTCCATGCTTTTAAAAAATGACATGTACATGCTGAGAACTCCCACATGCAGATCTCTAGCCCTAACCTCTTTCCTGCATGCCAGATTTTGTACTTCTGTCTAGCTGAGTGACATCTCCATTTGAAGGCCTCATAATCATTTAGCAAGTCAAAACTAATTTTTTTCTTTCTTTCTTTTTTTTTAAGTAAGCTCTACGCCTAACATGGGGCTTGAACTCACGACCCTGAGATAACGAGTCACATGGTCCACCCACTGAGCCGACCAGGTGCCCCAAGTCAAAACTAACTTTGAGGGGTGTCTGGTTGTCTCAGTCACAAGAGTATGTGACTCTTGATCTCAGGGTTGTGAGTTCAAGCCCTACACTGGCTATAGAGCCTACTTAAAAACAATAACGACAACAACCTCAACAACTACTACTAACTGTACTAACTAATTATAACTCTCCCAGTGATCTTAATCTTAGGAAATGGTGTTACCATTCATGGCTCAGGCCAAAAATGTATGAGTCATCCTTAATTTCTGTCTTTCTCTTTTACCCTACATTCAATCCATCAGCAAAACTTGTGAGTTCCACACTCAAAATATATCCCCAATATGATCACTTCTTCCTAGGTCTACCACTATCCACTCTAATCCATGCCACCATCATCTCTTGTCTGGAGAAATTCCTTCAGGAATCTCCCAACTGATTTCTTTTTTCTTTTCTTTTTTTTTTTTTTTAAGGTAGGCTCCATGCCCAATGTCGGGTTTGAACTCACAACCCTAAGATCAAGAGTTGCACTCTCCACCACTGGAGCTAGCCATGCACCCCTACCAACTGATTTCTTGCCCCATACAATCTATTCTCTATAAAGCAACCAAAGTGACCTTTTAAAAATATAAAAAATAGGGGCGCCTGGGTGGCTCAGTCATTAAGCATCTGTCTTTGGCTCAGATCATGATCCAAGGGTCCTGAGATCAAGTCCCACATCTGGCTCCCTGCTCAGTGGAGAGCCTGCTCCCCCCTCTCTCTCTGCCTACTTGTGATCTCTCTCCTCTCTGTCAAGTAAATAAATAAAATTTTTAAAAAAAGTTTATAAAATGAAAGAATTAAAAAATAACTAAATAAACTGTCCTCTCTATTCTTCTCCAACCTTATCACCTATCAGTCTCATACTCGACTCCACTCTGGCTGCCTCAGAGCTTCTGCAATTCTTTGAACCTGTGAGGCCCATGACAACTTCAAGGTCTTTGCTCCTTCCACCTGAAATGTTCCTTGTCCCAGCTCATCACATGGCCAGCCTCTTCAATTCAGGTCTCTGCTTAAAGCCACCTCCTTCGGGAGGCCTTCCTTGATCACCCTATTTAAAAGAGTCATCCCTTCTTTCTAAATTACTTGCCTTTTTTTTCCTCCAAGAACATAAAAAAAGATTCTACTGTAAAGTTTAAGTGTATTTATGTAATGTATGAATTATAAAGAGGCAATAAGACACAAGTAACAAATCTAGGAACTCACTGACACACAAGCTTAAGAGATATTATTATGACTCTTTTTTCTAAGCCAACTTTACCCCCAATGTGGAGCTCAAACTCATGACCCCAAGATTAAGAGTCACATACTCCACGACTAAGCCAGCCAGATGCCCATCATCACAACTCTTTTGTATCCGACGATGAGAGCATCCTTTTACATTAAGCACAGCAGCAAGTACCCTATGGGTATTCAGAAGCGATTGTAAATGCACACAATTGTTCTGGAAACCTTAAACTGATAGAATATGACACTTGTCTAAAATCAGGTAGCTTTCTCCAATTTTCAGATTCTATCTATATGTGATAGAGAGCCTGCTTTCTGGCGCCATTTATAAAGGCAAAAATTCCTGTGAAAAGCCTGACCAGAACTGAGTTCAAAACCTTATTATGAACCACAGGCAAGTAACTTAACTTTTATGAGCCTTGGTTTCCTAATCTATAAAATGGGGATAATAATACTTATACCCCGGTGTTTTCATGAGACTAACAGGATCTGCCTACAGTTGTTAGCGTTCAATAAAATGACCACTGTCGTTAGAGTTAGTGCACTTACCTGTTACCTGGAAGGGAGACTGAATGAGCCGCTGCTGAACTCCCCTGAGTAGCTCCTCTATTTCCTTCTGGATATTGCAGACAACCTCTTCCATCAGCCCTACATCAGCTATCCCTTTCCAGAACATCAGAGTGTCCTCTGACACAAGAGGGATAAGACAAGAAGATAAACAAGGGGTGCTGCATATGCTTAGGCACATCTCTACAAGTTAAAACTCGAAATTATTTCAATTTGAAATGATTTCTTGTTGGGCCATTTCTAGGAAAAAGGAAGACGGTTTTGGAATACTAGCTGTCTCCCTAAGTTGCTGCCCAATTATTTGGCCTCTTCAGCAACATAAGGACTTGAGATAATGGCTACCATTTGTCATGGCTCTGGCTGTAGGGAGCAGGTTATCTTCCTCCAGTAAAGAGGGTACCTAAATATTAAATATTACTTATTAAATACTTTAATTTAAAATTAAATAGTATTTAGTATCTTAAAAGTTAAATAATAAAGATATTAAAGATATACAGGCAAGCTTTGTACAATAGTGTAAACTGTGAGTGTCCACTTATATACAGATTTTTTTTCAATAAATACAGTACAGTGATGTACTGTATTTTTTAAACCAAAAAATTTTTTTAGTTTTCTTAATAACGTTTTCTTTTCTCTAGTTTATTGTAAGAATACAGTATATAGTACATATAATATACAAAATATGTTATTCGACTGTGTTATTGGTAAGGCTTATCGTTAAGTTGGAGGGGGAGCAGGGTAGTCAAGTTACACAGGGATTTTCCCCTGTACGGGAGGCTGGTGCCCCAAACCGCCACCTTATTCAAGGGTCAACTACACTCCCTCTAGTCCTATACTACAAAATAAAATAAAACAGCTGAATTGGTGGGATGATAAGCTCTCTGAGGGCAGAGGCTTTGTCTTTTCATCTGTGATGGCAGCAGTGCCAACTAAAAATAGGCAGCAACAAATATGTTTCAAGTGAATTAATGAATGGAGGATGATGTGAAATCCCTCCTGGTCCCTCTAAGTGAATCATCATTAGTCACCATCCTCTCCACCACCTGCTACCTAATTTTTCCTTCTAACATCTTGCAGCTTGGTTTATCTAAGAAACGTTCCAAAGTTGGAGGCAGTTTGACAGGATGAAAAGCATTGACTACAGAGTCAAACAGCTGAATTTGGCTCTGACACTATTGGCGGTGTGGCTGGTCTGAGGCAAGCTGCTGAATCTTTTTGAATCTCAATTTCTTCCTATCCAAAATGGGACTGTGCATGGCTGTTGTTGCAATGGATAAAAATAAAATGCTTGCAGCTACAATTATTATTAACGTGCACGAGAAAAACCAGCAGAAGTAATTTGGAGACCTTCTGCGTCCATGATCATAATGGTGAGAAGGGTTACAAGACCCTGCAAGGTATCTGAGCCTCCCAGAAAAGTACCTGAAATTTCCTCTGAGTCTTTCTTCACACCCTCCTCCGTAGCCATGGTGACAGCAGCAGTGAGAGCGGAGTTCCATTCCAGCCCTGCCTCTTCCATGCTCTCTTCTGAGATGGCAATCTGTGTGATGCTACCTAAAAGTAGTCCATTAGAGGTGAAGCCAGTGAATTTCATGAAAAAGTCATAGCTATCCTTTATCTCGTACAGCCAAAGAGACCCTGTTATTTTAACATTCTGGCCTTCTGCCTGCAGGTCCATAAAGTAAAAACTAGAGTCCTTGGTAAGCCAGGATGAATACTGGATTTTCTAAAGAAAACCTGCCTTTCAAAAGAAGATGCTTTCTTCTTACTCTGAATAGAAAGGGAAAGATAACATATAAAATCACAAAAGAGCAATCTGCTTCCTGAGCAGGTATATATATATATTTTTAAAGACTTTATTTATTCATTTGAGAGACAGAGAAAGTGAGAGAGAGCATGAGAGGAGAGAAGGTTCGAGGGAGAAGCAGACTCCCCGTGGAGCCGGAAGCCCGACGTGGGACTCGATCCCGGAACTCAAGGATCATGACCTGAGCCGAAGGCAGTTGCTCAACCAACTGAGCCACCCAGGCGCCCGAGCAGGTATATTTTTTAAAAAGAATGAAGGTGATCCTCTCATGCTCTCTTCACTTTCTCTGTCTCGCAAATAAATGAATAAAATCTTAAAAAAAAAAAAGAGTGAAGGTGAGTATGATTGCCCGGCTGTCTGCCCCAGTCTTAGTGAAGATGAGGAAGACCTGAAATAATTTAAGAGAAAAGTATGGTGCTTAGCTAAGAGCCCTGCTATAAGCATATTTGACACTAACCATCAAGAGTATCAGAAGTTGTTATAGCTTAATTATCGGGCTATATAAGAGAAAGCAAGGGAAATGAGACCAAAAAAATCAGATAAGAGATCCATGAATAGCAGATTCACAGAGGAAAAGAACTTTTGCTATAAACATCGTATATTAAGATTTTATTTTATTATTATTATTTTTTAAGTAATCTCTCCACCTGACATGGGGCTCAAACTCACGACCCCGAGATCAGGAGTCACATGCTCTTCTAAGGCAGCCAGGAACCCCTCGTATATTAAGATTTTAAACAGGGGCACCTGGGTGGCTCAGCCAATTAAGCGTCTGCCTTTGGCTCAGGTCATGATCCCAAGGTCCTGGGATCGAGTCCCACATCAGGCTCCCCGCTCAGCGGAAAGCCTGTTTCTCCTTCTCCCTCTGCCTGCCATTCCCTTGCTGTGCTCTCTCTCTATCAAATAAATAAAATCTTAAAAAAAAAAAAAAAAAAGATTTTAAACAAAGAGAATGGAGAGAAATCAAACTGAACCAGACAGATATATAGACAAGATGGACTTCACATGCCGGAGGATATTAATAATCAAGCAAAAAAGTAATATTGATATGGATAATCAACTAACGGAGTTTTGGCCAAATAAAAAGTAAGTAAATAATTTCATAGCATTTTTTACTTTTTGAGTGAAAGACTCATATGACCAAAAATTCAAACTGCTAGATATCTTATACTTCCCTAAAGGGAACATACGTTCTAAGATATTTGGCTTCTACTCACCAAGTGGTTACTCACAGAATATTAGGGCTGACCAAAAGAAACCCTTAGCGGTCATTATTAAAACATGGTACTTTCCTTATATCTGTTAGTGTCCTTGTGACTGTGTCAGGCATATTTTTTTTTTAAGATTTTATTTATTTATTTGACAGAGAGAGAGAGATCACAAGTAGGCAGAGAGGCAGGCAGAGAGAGAGGGGGGAAGCAGGCTCCCCGCTGAGCAGAGAGCCCGATGTGGGGCTCGATCCCAGGACGCTGAGATCATGACCCGAGCGGAGGGCAGAGAGAGGCTTTAACCCACTGAGCCACCCAGGCGTCCCTGTCAGGCATATTTTTAAGTCTTGTGGAAGTAGTTGAGACAAGAATCTTAATTGGACTAACTGAATCTTTATTTTTAGGTATGTATGTATGTATGTATGTATGTAATCTCTACACCCAGTGTGGGGCTTGAATTCATGACCTCAAGATCAAGAGTCACACACTCTTCTAACTGAGCCAGTCAGGCTCCCCTGGACTAACTGAATCCTTAATAATCAACTCATATGGCTCCATCTTTCCTAGAGAAGAGTATAGAGCTCTATGCCCAAGGTAAACAATACTGAAGTTAAGCGTATGCCCATCCTGCCTCATTTGTGAGGAACCCTCAACTTGGTTTGGGGGATCCCTTCCAGGCTGAGCTCTCTGATCTGCACAGCAGCAGAGTCTCCAGAGTCCAGTCCAGCCAACCAGACATTATCTTTGATACATTTCAGCTCAACAGCTGAGAACCATTCACCATTCTACCTTCCTTCCTGACCACCAGTGGAGCAAAGCATTTTCAAAACAATCTAATTTCAAAGATATGCCAAGTGGTACTAAAGTGAGACCAATGAATAAACATCATACCCACTGAATCATCTTTCTCTTTTTCTCTTTCTTTCGAAAGAGCATTCATGGGGGGGGGGGGGGATGACCGAGGTGAGGGGAGGGGAGAATCTTAAGCAGGCTCCACACCCAGCCCGGGGCCTGACATAAGGCTCGATCTCACGACCCTGAGATGGTGACCTGAGCCAAAATCAAGAGTGGGACTCTCAACTGAGTGAGCTCCCCAAGTGCCCCTGAATCATCTTTCTAATGTTTACCATTTCGTTAGAAAGAAACAAGGAAGTAGGTATGGCCAATAGGAATCATCTCGGAGAAAACAGATCTGTTTCTCAAGTATCAAATCGCACCCAAGATTAGCTTACTTTACAGGGACATCGATGCTCATGAGAATTAAAATCAAGAAACACAAAAGAGAAGTAAGGGGAAAAGTGTTACTAAACAACACTGGGTTTTCAGGTGGTTTCCTACCCCCTACCATCGGCCGAAGTGGGTGTCTGCACCACACTTGTCTGCTGTCCCGGCACGGGAGCTCTTGCGCTGCTGATCAGCAGATCAAACTTGGTGCTTCTGCAGGTATTGGAGCAAACCTTGTCATGCTGGTAAAAATCAATCTGTCCGGAGTCCATCATTTTCCTGTACAAAGGGAGACAAGAAGTACCAGTTCAGCCTGCACTACATCGAGATGGAACTAGGCCTGGGGGACAAATAGAAACAAAGTTGCTGCTTCTACTCCATAGATTAGTGAGACCTAAGAGCATTAAAAATCATGAGGTTGCAAAAATCCTAATTGGGATTATAAAATTTTCATTGGTCCTGCCCACATCTGCAAGTACTCCTCTTCCCTCCCTAGTCTGCTCATTATGCTCTCATTTCCCGTTATCACCAAGCTTTAGCTGGAGACACACTCCTAACAATATCTGAGTATCCCCACAGAATCTCATTGAAACCAAACCCAAAAGGGGAAAAGACTAGTTCGTATATCCCAGCACAACTGAGAATTTTATGATGAGATTCTAATGTATTAGTATTCTTAGACCAGCAAAATCTGTTGCCACTTTTGGAGACATAAAACTTCAGCACATTTCTTTCCTAAAAAAAAAAAAAAAATGGATAACAACTCTCCTATAAATACAGTGCAAAGTTGATTATACTAACCCCCCCCTATAAAATGCCCTTATAACTGGATTCACAAGACACTGTTATTATAGGCCATGAGCAAAGCCATGGGGTATTTTAATTATAGCAAACTCTATATTATAATGTTACTTGGCTTTCACTAAAGATCTTTTAGGCATTCTGATTCCTTCTTACATTTGAGGAAAGTTGGCATGTTCTTGTTTTTCTGGGCAAAAAGAACAGGCCAAGAACAACAATAATGAAAGTTAAAAGTATTCTTTCCCAATTTTATTTAATGACTGATTTCTGCATACAAATCATCTGGAATAATTTTTTTTAAATGTGTCTCTCTATTAAAATAATATGTGAAGAAAAAAATTAACATTTTCAGTGGAAAATATAGAAAACTATAAAGAAAACAACTGCTCTTTAAAAAAAAAAAATCCAGGGGTGCCTGGGTGGGTCAGTGGGTTAAAGCCTCTGCCTTCAGCTCAGGTCATGATCCCAGGGTCCTGGGATCGAGCTCTCCGCTTGGTGGGGAGCCTGCTTCTCCCTCTCTCTCTGCCTGCTTGTGATCTCTCTCTCTCTCATTCTGTCAAATAAATAAAATCAATCAACCAATCAATCAATCAATCAATCCAGGGGCACCTCAGTGGTTCAGTGGTTTAAAGCCTCTGCCTTCGGCTCATGTCATGATCTCAAGGTCCTGGGATCAAGCCCCACATCGGGCTCTCTGCTCAGCAGAGAGCTTCCCCCTGCTTCCCCCCCTCTCTCTGCCTGCCTCTCTGCCTACTTGTGATCTCTCTCTCTCTGTCAAATAAATAAATAAACCTTAAAAAAAAATCCAACAACAGAGAGAACATTTTGGCATATTTTTTTCTATTAAATTTTATGTATATATGTGTCTGTTTTTTACATAACTAAAATCACAGGGGCGCCTGGGTGGCTCAGTGGGTTAGGCCCCTGCCTTCAGCCCGGGTCATGGTCTCAGGGTCCTGGGATCAAGCCCCCCATCGGGCTCTCCGCTCAGCGGGGAGACTGCTTTCCCCTCTCCCTCTGTCTGCCTCTCTGTCTACTTGTGATCTCTCTCTCTCTCTGTCAAATAAATAAATAAAAAGTCTTTAAAAAAAATAACTAAAATCACAGTTTGATATATATATATAATTTTTTTTTAGTAGGCTCCAAGCCCAGCATGGAGCCCAAGGAGCCCAATGAGAGGCCTGAACTCACAACTCTGAAATCAAGACCTGAGATGAAATCAAGAGTCAGATGCTTACATATCTACATACCTACATACCTTACATACCTACATATCTATATATCTGTATCCATCTATACATATATATTTTTTTTTAAATTTTACTTATTTATTTGTTAGAGAGAGAGGGAGAGAGAGCACAAGCAGGCAGAGTGGCAGGCAGAGGCACAGGGAGAAGCAGGCTCCCCGCTGAGCAAGGAGCCTGATGTGGGACTCGATCCCAGGACCCTGGGATCATGACCCGAGCCAAAGGCAGCAGCTTAACCAACTGAGCCACCCAGGCGTCCCTATATTTTTTAAGTAAGTTCTACACCCAACATGGGGGTTGAACTCACTAGTCCAAGATCAAGAGTCACATGCTATACTGACTGAGCCAGCCAGGCGCCCACAATTTTATATTTTGTTTTCTTTCTTTCATTACATCATAAGCATTTTCCCTGTAAAAATTCTTTTTTTAAAAAAATTCTTTAGAAATATTTTAATAATCTCATAATATCCCATAGTATATACTCACATATGTTTAGATGAGCCATAAATTTCCTTTAGATATACGTTGACTCTATATTAAAACAGATTATAATTTTCTTTTTTTTTTTTCAAGATTTTATTTATTTATTTGAGAGAACAAGCAAGTACAAATGGGGGGAGGGGCAAAAGGAGAGGGAGAAGCAGGATCCCCACTGAGCGGGGAGTCTGATGCCCTGGGATCAGGGCCTGAACTGAACCCAGATGCTTAACTGACTCAGCCACCAGGTGCCCCTAAAGTGGACTATAATTTTCAACAATGTTGCAATAAACGTCTTTATGCCTGATTCTCTACAAGCACTATAGATTTTTCTTAGGACAGATTCCTTAAAAAGAATTAAAGACAATGGGTAAGGTGTTCTTAAGGCTGTTGATACATGTTCTGTGAGGAACTTTCCATTCCTGACCACATTTTAAAATCCATCAATAGGTGCTCAGGGGCGCCTGGGTGGCTCAGTGGGTTAAAGCCTCTGCCTTCGGCTCAGGTCATGATCTCAGGGTCCTGGGATCAAGCCCCGCATTGGGCTCTCTGCTCAGCAGGGAGCCTGCTTCCCCCTCTCTCTCTGCCTGCCTCTCTGCCTACTTGTACTCTCTCTGTGTCAAATAAATAAATGAAATCTTAAAAAAAAAATAGGCAAGTACACAAACAACACCAACTAATGCTAATCTTCACCAGAGGGTAGAAAATTACAATAGTAAGCTTATTGCATAAAGACAGGGGTGAGGATATTTCACATTCTGAAGTTTATTTCTGTGGGACAATAATGGCAAGGACTGCATTCACCGAGTATGATGGTTACTTATCAACAGCTCCCTCTGTTTTTACCAGATTATCACAGAACTTGTCAACCAGGCTACACTTCTCTGTGGTTGGCACACTTCCTCAACACCAGGATTAGCCCTGTCTGTACTTGGTGATCTCAAGTAGGATTGTCATCTACCCCTGAGCTTCTTGGCCCAGAAAGGATCCGAACATCCTGACATCGGGAAAAATTTGCCCTAGATGCTGGGAAGTGTTAATTCAATTCAATCTTCCTTTTCTCACAGGGATTTTAAGAACTAGCTGATGAAGGTTAATACATGGATTGCACAAGCCAATTCTTCAGAGGGAATAAAAATTTCAAAATGAAGAGAAAATCCTGAATTATCTGTATTCTACCATGATTTAGTGCCCCAAAGTCAGTTGAAAGGTATATGATGAGGGGTGGCTGGGTGGAGCAGTTAGTTAAGCATCAGACTCTTGGTTTTGTAAGCTCAGGTTGTAATCTCAAGGTTGTGAGACTGAGCCCCACAGCCAGCTCCACACTCCTTTAGGAGTCTGCTTAAGGCTCTCTTTCCAGGGGTGCCTGGCAAAGCTGGTTAAGCATCTGCCTCTTGGTTTCAGCTAAGGTCATAATCTTAGGATCATGAGACCGAGCCCCACAACAGGCTCCGTGCTCAGCAGAGAGTCTGCTTGAGATTCTCTCTCCCTCTGCCTCTGCCCCTCCTGCTCATGCATTTTCTCCCCGCCCCCCACTCTGTCTCTCGAAAATAAACAAGTAAGGGGTGCCTGGGTGGCTTAGTCCATTAAGCATCTGCCTTCGGCCTAGGTCATGATCTCAGGGTCTGGGATCGAGCACTGAGTTGGGCTCTCTGCTCGGCAGGGAGCCTGCTTCCCCCTCTCTCTCTGCCTCCCTCTCTGACTACTTGTGACCTCTCTCTCTCTCTGTCACATAAATAAATAAAATCTTTAGGGGCGCCTGGGTGGCTCAGTTGGCTAAGCGACTGCCTTCGGCTCAGGTCATGATCCCGGAGTCCCGGGATCGAGTCCCATATCGGACTCCCGGCTCTGTGGGAAGTCTCCTTCTCCCTCTGACCTTCTTCCCTCTCATTCTCAGTCTCTCTCTCTCTAATAAATAAATAAAATCTTTAAAAAAAAAACACATTTAAAATGAATAAAATCTTTAAAAAACAAAGTGATAGCTTTCAAAAAATAAAATAAAATGAACAAGTAAATCTTAAAAAAAAAAGACTCTCCTTCCCTCCCCCACCCCGCACTCTTTCTCTCTAAAATAAATCTTTAAAAAACAAAACAAAACAAAAGGTATGCGATTTTTGTTTTTTAATTTATTTTTTAATTTTTTTAGTAATCTCTACACTCAGTGGGGGGCTCTGAGATCAAGAGTTGCATGCTCTTCCGGCTGAGCCAACCAGGCACCTTGGTATGTGCTTGTTATTAAAGCTCACCTGAGCATGATTCCACCCAGACGAATGGCTCTCTTCCAGTCCTTTAGGGTGGACTTGCCGGCCAGATGAACAAAATGCTTGGGGCTGATCAACTGATCATTGAACTAAAGTAAAAAGAAAAGTAACCCAAGGTCAACTTAGGCAGGCCAAGAGAGAAACAAAGGTAACTCTACTTGTTACATATGAAAAATATCCAGATGGCATCTTAAGTCATAGCCTTGTATCTTCCAGCCTCCTGCCTTGCTGTGCCAGAGAAGATGATCCTTCTCCGGGCACAGTGCCCTGTCCTGGTACAGAGCTACAGAAGACAGGAGGAGGATCAGAGATTAATATACTGATTAGCATCTAAAATCTATTTATGCCCTAAGCCAGACCCTTGGGTCCAATATTGCAAAAGCTATTTAAATAAACTGAAGTAACCTACCTAGCCCTAATGACAAGATTCAGGATATGGTGGAAAGAATAAGTACCACAGAAATCACTATCACTGCAGAGTCCCCAAATTCAGTAATCCTTAATGATTCTAGGATCATGCCACTGATGGTAACTACCATCCACGCGTACTGCTGTGGCTACCAATGGAGACAGAAGAAGCAATTACTTCCACTTTGTGCTCTCATGAGAATTTAGTTTTATCAGGAATAATTTTCAATAAGCTCTAATGCACACTTCTATAAGGCCTTTTGCATACATTATCTGTTAGCAACCTTACAGTGTATGTGATTATTCATATTTTAACATATTATTCACATTTTAACTCTGAAATATTAACTTGCTCAAGGTTCCCAGTCAAAGAGATGGGACTCCATTCAATCATTCAACAAACGTTTATAGATAAATATGCCAAGCATCATTCTAGGTGTGGGGAATACACTGGCGAACAAGACAAACAAGTTCTCAGCTCTCACAGAACTTGTATTCTGCGCGGGACTTGAATCCAGGCCAATTTCACTCCAAAGTCCTTATTTTTTTTTCTGTGACATCATAGGGACTATAGCCGCAAAATTGAAAACATTGATATATGGTAGACGAGAGAGAATAGGCACTGAAACTATACTCTTTGAAAACAAGGAGCCCCCAAACAGGCTCCAGTAAGGAGAAAAGACAAAATTACCTTGACACACTTCACATTTATTCCTGGACATACAAACTTCTTCCAGAGGAGAATGGCTTTGCTCTCCCCACAAGTTATGGGGTAAGCAATTTCCATATCCTCATTTGCTTCGATAGTGCTTGCATCTGAAAATGGAAAAAAATATCAGTTATTTATTGAACCCTTTTCCCCAAAAGCTTTAATTCAAAATCTGTAGTCTCTTGGTTCCTCTGAGTAGCTAACAGTTCACATTGGCTGGTATCATTTTGGAATCTTCCAGAAGAAGTCTGGCGTAACAGCTCTCTTACCAAGCTCACACTATGTGCTAGACTCTGTCCTATGTGCTTTTACATGCTTAATCTTATGTAGTTCTTACAACAATCCTGGGAGGCAATGATTGTTCGCCATGTATGCAGGTGGAACTCAGACAGGTGAAGTGACTTTCCCAAGGACATGCTAAGAAGTGAAAAAGTAGGATTTAAACTCAGCCTTGTCTAATTTCAAACTTTTTTTTCAGTTTCTTTCCACTGACTCCCTTCCAATCAACGCCTCAGAAATCCTAATCAGCAACTTCCCTTATGACAGATCAACCTTGAGGCTATAATTTCTTTGTGGAATATTTGTAGATGAAAAATCTTTTCAGCACCCTAGCAAACTGATGTTAAATAATCAACTGACGGGCCTAGTATTAGTCAGTGGTATCTCTAGATGCACCACCATCAAACTCATGGCTGCAGCATTAGTAGGGCATACCATGTAGGGGGGAAAATATAAGGCACAAGAGGCAAGAAATCTCAACCAAGGAAGCTAAGCTCAAAGATACTAGAATAACAAAAAGACTTACCAATCCCTTCTTCAATTTTGTGAATCGTATGAGTTTCTACTGCCACAACTGCCGTGTTGCTCTCGGACCCAGGTTCATAAATCCTGTTGTAAAAGTGTCCATCGATAAACAAACTACATAAATCATGAAAAAATTAATATTCACAGCATGGGATTAAGAAATTTGTTATAATCTATCTCAAAAGGAATAAAATAAACATACTTTACAACTCTATGTTAGTGCTTTGACTAGTTCCTCATTGTATTTAAACTCCAAGCTGCCCAGGACTACTTAGCAGCTATGACCGTGGACATGAATCAACAACTTTCCTCACCTCAAAGGAAAGTTCCTCTTGCTACTGTCTTTACATCACCACTTGTTACTGTTTCACACTAAACTTTTCCCTTCATAACTTTAAATGCTTATGACATAAAATGTTGCTTCAAGTATAACATTAAGGTATATTACAGAATTACTCTAAGACTAAAAAGTAATACTGTTGGACAATTCAAGACAGGAAGAACCCCAGCACCTGGGTGGCTCAGTCGGTTAAGCATTTCCCTTCTGCTCAGGCCTGCTCAGGACCCTGGGATTGAGCCCCAAGTGGGGCTCCTTGCTCTGCGGGGAGCCTGCTTCTCCCTCTTTTTCTGCCTGCCTCTCCCCCTGCCTGTGCTCCCCCTCTCTCTCACTGTCAAATAAATAATAAGTAAAATTAAAAAAAAAAAAAAAAAGACAGACCATTGACATAGAAGCTGATGTCCTTTGTTGGAATCTAGATACTTTAGTCTTTCTTTAGCACTTTAGCATTTTTCAAAGCATCATAACCAAGCTACTGACATGAGCAGAGTCTAGTAAAAAAAAAGAGAGAGAGAGAGAGAGAGAGAAAGACTATGCCAAAGTAACTAGCATTAACTAGAAGTATCACTTAGGGAAAGTCTTTCTAAAATGTTTCCACCTTCTGTGGTGCCTGGATGGCTTACTTGTTAAACACAGGATTCTTAATTTCAGCTCAGGTCATGATCTCAGGGTTGTGAGATTGAGCCCTGCATCAGGCTCTGCACTGGGTATGGAGCCTGCTTAAGATTCTCTCACTCTCTCATCTCATCTCTCATCTCTCTCGCTCTCCATCCCCACCTCCCTCTCAAAAAAATTAAATAAATAGGTGTGCCTGAGTGGCTCAGTCGTTAAGCTGCTATCCTCAGCTCAGGTCATGATCCTCAGGGTCCTGGGATCAAGCCCCTATATCAGGCTGCCTGCTCAGCGGGAGGCCTGCTTCTCCATCTCCCATTCCCCCTGCTTGTGTTCCCTCTCCAGCTGTCTCTCTGTCAAATAAATAAATAAAATCTTAAAAAAAATTTAAATTGCTTCTACCTTCTAAGAAATGGGCTCAGATAATCTAATAAAATGCACTAACAACTTTAATTTCTGTAATAAAGTTAATGTATTAACTATTGCATTTTTTTAAAGATTTTATTCATTTATTTGAGAGAGAGCACAAAGGGAGAGGAAGAAGCAGACTCCCCACCGAGCAGAAAGCCTGGCATGGGGCTCCATCCCAGGACCCTGGGACCATGACCTGAGCTGAAGGCTTAACCGACTAAGTGACTCAGGTGCCCCTGCATCTTGTTATTTGAAAGCACTGCCTGAATAATATCCTTTCTATCAGTGATCACCCACCCCCATGGTGACACCTCTAGCACAGACCTCTCCTCTGAATTTCATACCAGGATACAGTTAACTTGCTAAATGAATAAATGCATCTGGATGTCCCATAGGACTTTGCTGAATTCATTATGTCTAAAATAACCAACTTCTCTTCCCTCTCCCCAACCACTCTTCTTATATTTCCTATCCCTGTTAATGGCACCACCAGCACTCTACAGCCTAAGACAGAAGCCTGGGAATTACATCAGATTTTTCCCTCTTCCTCCTCCTCAACTCCCACATACTCAGCCACCAGATCCTACCAGATGTATCTCCTTAACACAAGCCAGCCTCCCTGTCTCTTTTTCCACTGCTACTGCCTTAATTCAGACTGCATCATCTCTAGTCTGAAGTAGTCTCCTTGCAGTTCTTGATCCTCTATATTCCTACTGGAGTGGTCACATAAACCCCTCCTTAAAACCCTTCAAGAACCCTCTACTTGCTGTTACAATAAAGCCCCAAATCCTTGATAGGACATTTAAGTTTTTCCAAGATCTGGCCCCTGGTTTCAACTCTCCCTAAACCTCACCTTATAATCCAAGCCCTACTCATACCAAATTATTTGTGGTTCCCAGAATTGTCATCTTCTTTTATACCTTCCCTCTTTGTTCTACTTCCCCCCTTCCCCAGAAACTTCATCTATTTTTTTTTTTTTAAGGATTTTATTTATTTATTTGACGGAGAGAGAGATCACAAGTAGGCAGAGAGGCAGGCAGAGAGAGAAGGGGAAGCAGGCTCCCTGCTGAGCAGAGAGCCCGATGCGGGGCTCTAACCCAGGACCCTGAGATCATGACCTGAGCTGAAGGCAGAGGCTTTTTAACCCACTGAGCCACCCAGGCGCCTCATCTATTTGTTTTTTAAAGATTTCATTTATTTGAGAGAGAGCATGCACACGAGTGCACAAGCATGGTGGGGGGGCAGAGGGAGAGGGAAAAGCAGGAGCCAGACACAGGGCTCAATCCCAGGACCCTGGAATCATAACCTGAGCCAAAAGTAGACGATTAACCAACTGAGCCACCCAGGTAACTCTGTTTTTTTAAGATTTTATTTTTAAGTATTCTCTATAGCCAATGTAGAACTTGAATTTACAATCCCAGGATCAAGAGTTGCATGCGGTACTGACTGAGCCAACCGGGTGCCCCTCTATTTGTTTTTTAATGAGTAGCCTCTATGACGCCTTTTATTTCACATCAGTTCGTCCAGTACAGTCACCTGCCTCCTCCTTAGTGACCCACCTGTAGGTGGGCTTTTGTCACAACACATATAACACTTAATATTAGGTTTAGCTGTCTGCCTCCCCTTGGGCATAGTCTCAGAGGCTCCCGAAAACAGAGATCACGTCTTATTTATTTATTCAATTTTGTATGTCTAGCTTGTCGAATACTAACTAGAACATGGCAAAGTACCCAAGAAGTAGTTGGTCAGTTCATGAGGATTATGATAAACATGAGAAACCACTGCTTCAAGTAAGTTCAGTAAATTCATTCTAAATTGACCAATATGTGCAAAATCTCTCAAAAGAAGAAATTCTTGGGGCGCCTGAGTGGCTCAGTGGGTTAAAGCCTCTGCCTTTGGCTCGGGTCGTGATCTCAGAGTCCTGGGATCGAGCCCCGCATCGGGCTCTCTGCTCAGCAGGGAGCCTGCTTCCACCTCTCCCTCTGCCTGCCTCTTTGCCTACTTGTGATCTCTCTCTGTCAAATAAATAAATAAAATCTTTAAAAAAAAAAAAAAAAGAAGAAGAAATTCTTATTTATTTATTTATTTATTTATTTATTTATTTTTAAAGATTTTATTCATCTGACAGAGAGAGACAGCGAGAAGAAGGAACACAAGCACAGGGAGTGGGAGAGGGAGAAGCAGACCTCCTGATGAGCAGGGAGCCCAATGAGGGACTCAATCCCAGAACTCTGGGATCATGACCTGAGCTGAAGGCAGATGCGTAATGACTGAGCCACTCAGGCCCCCCAAAGAAATTCTTATTTAAAAAAAAAAAAAAATTTTTTTTAATTAAAAAAAAAAAAAAGACGGCGCCTGGGTGGCTCAGTTGGCTGAGCAACTGCCTTCGGCTCAGGTCATGATCCTTGAGTTCCGGGATTGGGTCCCACATCGGGCTCCCAGCTCCATGGGGAGTCTGCTTCTTCCTCTGACCTTCTCTCCTCTCATGCTCTCTCTCACTTTTTCTGTCTCTCAAATAAATAAATAAAATCTTTAAAAAAAAAAAAAAAGAAATTCTGATTAATACATAATTTCAACAATCAGTAAATTGCAATTCCTGTGGGAAGTAGGGGCACAGTCTATAAACAAAGTTTTATAAAGAAAAAATTTCCTGGGGTGCCTCGGTGGCTCAGTCAGTTAAGTGTCTGACTCTTGATTTTAGCTCAGGTCATGATCTCAGGGTCATGAGGCTGAGCCCTGTCAGGCTCCAGGCTGAGTGTGCAGTCTGTCTGGGATTCTCTCTCTCTCTCCCTCTGCCCCTCCCCACCGCACACACGCTCGCTATCTCTCAAAATAAATAAATAAGTAAAATACAACTAGAGAAATCAACTGAGCATTGACTGGCCGGCACCTCAGTACCTGAAAATGTATTCACTAGCTCATACGGCAAATTCAGTATAAAAGGCAGGTTGGGGAGTCAATGTTGTACAAAGATGCCTATAATCTAATCAAGCAACAAGAGGCTTACAGGAAAAGTAATGTCATTTGGAAAATAAAAAAAGACATACACACAAAATAAGTGGAACTAATCTTCAAAATAATTAAATCTCTAAGTAGTTGAGAAGTATTCTCTGTTTATAGGAGGGATAGGATACGTGAGAATTGGAGCACTTTAGGAAAGAGACAAGAAACAATGACTCCAAGAGAAAATAAAGACGCCATGCACTGAAGAATCTACACTTTAATCCTTCCTCATTACCCTTCCTCAAAAGGTAACGACTGCAAGTATGTGTGTATGTAACAAATGAAGTTCCCAAACAAGCGAAATTGAATAAGCAAGCATAATCTTCTGGTGCAACAAAATTTCTAATGGTGCAAATAAAAATTCTAATCACGCTATTCACTCTATGTCAGTAATTATTTTTTCCTGAAGATTTTATTATTATTATTTTAAGTGATCTCTACATCCAGCGTGGGACTCAAACTCGCAACCTCAAGATCAAGTGTCACACCGTCCAGCTGAGCCGGCCAGGCACCCTGTCAGTACTTATATCAACTTTCCCTTATGATCTTAGAATATTTCCTTCAATATTCAGAAATGTCAGCAAACTATGGCTATATTTTAAAAACTAAAAAATCCTTACTTTTACAAGATACATACTAATGTCTGGGATTTACTTCAAAAAATTCAGGAGTGGGTGGATGTAGAGATGAAATAAGACTGGCCATGTGTTGATAATTGTTGAAGTTGGGTGATGGGTGTGTACATGAGGGTTCATTATAGAATTTTTTTAAAATTTTGGAGTATATTTGAAATTTCCTATACTAAAAAGTTTAAGTTTCCAAGAGAGGTTAACTGTCCTTCTCCCTAAGTGTTTAAGACAAGGTATGTTACTTAGTAGATAGGGACTGGATTATGTGTTTGCCTAGGAACATTTTTTCTTTCTCTTTTTTTTTAAGTAAGCTCCATGCTGGGTGTAGAGCCCAATATGGGGCTTGAACTCACAACTGTGAGATCAAGACCTGAGCTGAAATCAAGAAATCGGATGCTTAACTAACTGAGCCACCCAGGCACCCCCTTTTTCTACTTTTTTTAAGTAATCTCTACACCCAAATTGGGGCCCAAACTCACAACCCTAAGATCAAGAGTCACATGCTCCACTGAATCAGCCAGATGCCCCAAGAACATTTCTAATCTCATGAAGAATCTTTTATACATTCCTCAAGATAAAGTAACTACCCCTTCCTTCTCTCTGTAGATATAATTCCTATTTAAACTTCAAAACCAGGGAGTGCCTGGGTGGCTCAGGTGGTTAGGCATCTACCTTCGGCTCAGATCATGATCCCAGGGACCTGGGACCGAGCCCCGCATCAGGTTCCCTGCTCAATGGGGACCTGCCTCTCCCTCTCCCTCTGCCATTCCCTCCTCTGGTCCTCTTTGGCTCTATCGCTCTGTCAAATAAATAAAATGTTAATAAATAAATAAATAAAAATAAACTTCAAAACCAATTAAAAAATCTTATCTCTTCTTTCAAATTCATAGCGATCCTCTGAATTCAAGCTACTTCCTAACCACGATACTCAGTACTTCTTAGCTTTTGCCATATAAGTGACCTCTTTATTTACACACATGTATTTCTGGTTTGCACAACTAGACTCCGAGCTCCATGATGGTGGGAACGATGTGCTATATTTTATCCAACACTTTGTAGTACATTGTAAAATAGTAGGTCGTTGACAGGTATTTTTTGATAAACTAAGCTTGATTAATTTGCCCATCCCTTAGGGTCCAGATCACTTCTGATAGGAAAACTTTTGTGGTTGCCTTGCCTAATCTCCTCTGACACTAATTATACTGTCTTTCAGTAAACTTGTACCAAGGCCCTGTGCTTAACTGTGTGGATCAATAAGAAGAGGGAGCCATGTAACTTACCCTCAAAGAGCTTACAGTGGAGAAGAGGGAAAGAGACAAGGATACAGTTAACTGTTGTAATAAGTACAACTATGATGAATATAACACACAGTACTTTATAAAGATGAAAACTTAGCCAGTTAAGAGAGTTTGATGTTGAATGTTCCCTTGTGCTAAACAATCACACAGTTATAATTTCCCCACTCTTCAAACCTCCCAAATTTTTTAGAAGGTCCAAATCTCTAGTCACTTACCCTTGCTGCACAGGCTGTAACTGCAAGATCACTTGGGTTTTAGTGTCTTCAGGGTTCTCTCCTTCATTTCCTTCAGTGGGTACCACAACCACATCCCCCACTGGAACACTCACTTCCGCATTAGCCATCTTTCACATGAAGTCAGATAGCTGGGCTGCTGTCAGAAACAAGAAACACCGGTGACTTGGTCTGGTTTGAAAAGATGGCGATCGGGTGCCTGGGTGGCTCAGCTGGTTAAGCGACTGCCTCCGGTTCAGGTCATGATCCTGGAGATCCTGTGACTGAGTCCTGCATCTGGCTCCCTGCTCAGCAGGGAGTCTGCTTCTACCTCTGACCCTCCTCCTTCTCATGCTCTCTCAATGAGAGAGAAATCTCATTCTCTCCCTCAAATAAATAAACAAAATCTTTAAAAAAAATAAGTAAAATAAAGAAAAGATGGCAATCATAGGAAAGGAACACCAACATAATTATGACTACCAATTCCAAGATCGTAGTCCTCTGAAAAGGCTGGGAACTGTGAGAAGGGGCTAACCTAGGCTCTGATTTTTCCCGAAATGCCTTAGTACTCACTTGCTGATTAGGCTTTCTTAGGATATGTGATTCACTCAGCTGTACTGGAGCCTGTTTTTTTTTTTTTTTTTTTTTTTTTAAGATTTCATTTATTTATTTGAGAGAGGAAGAGGGAGAGAGAGAAGCAGAGAGCCTGATCCAGGACCTGATCCTAGGACCCTGGGATCATGACCTGAGCCAAAGGCAGACATTTAACCAACTGAGCCACCCAGGTGCCTTGGAGCCCACTCTTGAGAATCAATTGTGCACATCTCTTCCCAACTCTTGAGTTTAGTGACATCAAATTGGTAGCTTGAAATCAGTGATGCTGGGGATATATACACCACAGAAATTAGCAAGCACTAGACATCAGGGCATTTTTTTTTTCTGGAGAACTGATTTACAGTACACCACTAGTTCCATAACAAACAGTAAGCTCCTAGAAAGTAGGAATCATCTCTTTTCTTTGCAACCACCCATTGCACCACACCAAGTGCTCCGTCCTTTGTGAATTACTCAATAAGTATCCGCTAAGGGGCGCCTGGGGGGCTCAGTCATTAAGCGTCTGCCTTCCGCTCAGGTCATGATCCCAGGGGATGGGGATCGGGGATGGGGATCGAGCCCAGCATCAAGCTCCCTGCTCAACGGAAAGCCTGCTTCTCCCTCTCCCACTCCCCCTGCTTATGTTCCCTCTCTCTCTGTCTCTGTCAAATAAATAAAATCTTAAAAGAAAAAAAGTATCCGCTAAATGAAATAAACTGCATAGGAAGAAAAATGATTTGCATTGTGTGGTTGTTTAACAAATACTGAATCCAACTGTATGTTTTCTAGGAACTTCTTACTATCTCTTTGCCTCAGACTGAAAGCAGAGATGATCTTGCCTGACATCTCCCTTGCAGACTTGTTGGGCAACAGGTGCTCCTTGACTCTAATGTAATTCAAAGCATCATCCCAGTTTTAATGAAAATTCTGAGGGCCCCAGGATATTCCGCAGTGGTTAGTTCTCACAGTTGCAAAGAAAGGAGTCACTTAAAAGAGTATAGGTAAGAGCACTGTGTTTACTTAGATATGTGAGATGATTAGGACGTGCTGATAAAGAGTAGGCACGCGGAATATGTGACTGGCAGACAACAACAATCCACATGTCAGCTCTGCCACAGCGCTTGTTTGTCTATAATATGCACAGTTAAGCACGACACTCAATTTCTCCCTCATCTGGCCCCCAAAGAGTCTTCCAGTTTCATCTGCAACTATAATTCCCCAGGAACCTTAAGTGCCAGCCACATCAACCTCCCCCTGTACTCTGAATATACAATATGTACCTTCAGGTTTCTATACCTTTGTTACTCCTTAAGCCCAGACTCTCTTTTCCCTCATCAACTTTTCCCTTCAAGACCCAATTCAAAGCCTCCTCCTCCACAAAGCCCTTGCCAAACCATTTTCTTTTCTACAGTCCCCCAACACTTGGTTTGTAGCTCTCTTCTAATGATTATCACACTGTGCTTTGTATTGTAGTTAACTGAACAGATCTTTATTTCCATAACTGAACCATACTCTCTCTGAGGTGCTGCTTTTTTTTTTTTTAATTTTTTTCTTATTTTGGGGGGGTATTTTTAATTCTATGAGGGCAGGTGTTGCTTCTTTAAAAAGCCTGTCTCCCACAGCCCTGTTCATCATGGCACTGACACATTGGTTCAATCAATTTTTGTTTGTATTTGACCTTGTTAAAATTCCTTATATCAGACTTATGCTTCTGTCTTTTATGATTCTTACACTCAAACTTTTTTCCTGAATGCTATACTCTTTGTACCCAAAAGCCTCTTAAAATTTATCTTGTAGACACCTTAAAATGAACTCATATTCTCTCATAAACCTGTTCCTGTTTCCTGCCTCTGTAAATGGCACTATCCTCTACCTTTTATCTCAAGTCAGAAACTGCGGAGTTCCTTTTCATCCTTCTCTTTCTAAATCCAATCAACTACCAAATCCTATCCATTCTATCACCTATTATTTCTCTTTTAACCATCCCCATTCTCCATCTGTGCTGCCACCACCATATTCTAAGCCTCCACACTGCTACCTGAATTTTTCCAGCTGCTTCTTATCAGTATCCTAATCTCTAGTCTTGCTCCCCACTCCATTACCTACAGAGCCGACAAAGTAATCTTACTAAAGGCCACAGGCCATTTCCCCATTTCAGAATCCTTCAGTGGATTCCCTTTGCTATTAAAGTGCAAGCATCTTAACAGCGTTTATAGAATCCTCCCAACCCGTCCCCTGTCCATGCTAGCCTCATTTCTCACAGTTCTTCCTCTCATGCTGGCGGTTCCCGTCGCCGATTTTTTTTCAATTTCTCAAACATGCCCTATTTCCTCACCTGAGCCTTCACACTTGTTTCCTCTACCTAGAATTCTCTTCCTTCTTGTTTGGCTAGTCACTGCTAAACTTTTATAGCTTATTTAAAACATCACTTCCTGGGATGCCTAGCTGGCTCAGTCTGGTAGGGCATGCAACTCTTGATCTCAGAGTCATGAGTTCAAGCCCCATGTTGGGCATAGCGTTTACTTAATAAATAGATAGATAGATCACACACACACACACACACACACATGTTCATTCACAGGGAGGCCTGTGACTTCCCTGACTAGATGTAAGCTTACATCCTTGCTTCCTTAGAACCTGATGCAGCACCCCTGTCATAACCATTAATTCACTTTGTCAGCCTCTCCTCACCAGACTACATCCTGGGAGAGCAAAGATTGCTTTTCTTTTTCAACAGCTCCCCTATGACTAGCTCAGTACCCAGGACACAGGAGTAAATAAATAGTGTTCAAATATCAGACTTCTATTTACAAAACTGCCTACCTAAAACTTTCTAAGGATATCTGGCACATAACAGGTATGTAATAAATTTCTGTGCAGTGAATGACTCACCTCACCCTAAAAGACTTCTAGAATTTTCTACTTTTCTAAATTAGGGGATATAAATTTGCTTAGGCAGCTAGGCGAAGCTTATGTCTGTCATTTTGGCCAGTTCAACAAATGTTTACCAAGTCTCTACTTCACATCAGGCACAGAGTTAGGCTTGCTGGATATGAAAAGGGACAGTATTTGCTCTTAAGGAACTAAAAAAGGAAAAGAGATGTATGACACTGTCATATATTAGAGAAAATAATTAATTGCAAGATACTACAGTACACACTCTCAACTTCCGTAAATTAAAGTCTTAAAACTAGGAATAGGGGCATGTGGGTGGCTCAGTCGGTTAAGCGGCCCCCTTTATTTTGGCTCAGGTGATGATCTCAGTGTCCTGGGATTGAGTCCTGCAACACTCCAAGCTCAGTGGAGAATTTGCTTCAAAATTCTCTCTCCCTCTGCCCCTCCCCCCATAAGTAAATCTTTAAAAAAAAAAAAAAACTAGGGATTGAAAAAGGAGAATCAATGAACTGGTTCAGCTGGCTGCCAACAATAGAACCAAAACAATTAGGACCTAGGAGTCTAGAAAAAGACAAAAAGAGATATGATGAAGCAAACAAATACTATCATCAAATCCTAGAATAATTGAACCAAAAGATATCTTCAAAGCTTGAACCATAAAAATGTAGCTTGAATGAAAAGAATCACAGCTAACATTTGTTGGACACTTATTGTTAAGCACTATTCTGTTACTATTACATATTTAATGAATTTAAAACATGTAAACTTAAGCATGTAACAAACTTACAGAATTTATTATTTTAAAACAGTGGTTTACAATTTTAAAAATATCTTGAGTAAATTAATGGCTTGGAGGAGGAGAATTAGAAGGATGCTTCTAGTTTTAACCTTCCACCCTAAGGTTGAGTCCTCTCTACAACACTCTGAATAAGTGGTTGACTAACTACTTGATTAATACTTTCCTCAATGGGAACTCATATTTTACTCCTCAGCCCTCCCACACCTTGGAACCCAAGAGGAATGTTCTCTAACCTTTTGAGTTTATCCAAGAAGGTAATTATAATCATCCACAGTATGTCTCTCAGTGTCAGTAAGAGACACAAGGTCTTATCCAACATGGCAATTCTTAAGTTCTTTAGAGAACCAAGTTTAGGTTGAGTATCTCTTTTTACCCTAAATACCATATTCCTAACAAGTAACCCAAAACCAGCTCTACAGACTACACTGGCTAACTGCAAGGTCATCTCTTTGAGGTAAGTATAAACTGAAAGTAGCTCTTGTTTATAGCAACAAAAACTCCTGAGGCAAGATGACTGAGTTGCTCCTTTGGGTATTTCAGGGAAGGGGCCTGAGAGTATTCATTGTGTAATCATACAACACTCTGTAATTCTAGGGGAACACACATAAAGGAAAGATGTCAAATTTATGTGAAAAGAATTATTTTGTATTTATTTTCAAAGACAATAAAGATACCTTGAAAGTAGGCACATGAACACTCACATAAGGTACTAAAAAACTGACATATGACCTACTCCAGATTAAATTCATTTTTAATTCATTTTTTGTGTTCTGAAAACTAACGTTTCTTTTTGTTGTTGTTAAGTAATCTCTGTGCCCGACATGTGCTCAAACTCACGACCCCAAAATCAAGAGTCACAAGCTCCATCGACTAAGCCAGCCAGGCACTCCTGGAAACTAATGTTTAAAACGTGGCAGAATTATGAGTGTCACATGACTGCAGGAACATCAGAGTTGGTAGTTGAACAGGAATAAAAGAAATAGCAGATAGCCTGTAATTTTCTAACCCCAAAATGTATTTATTTATTCCATACGGTACTGGAATTGTCAGACTGTTCTTCTTTTTTACTTTTTAAAGATCTTATTTGACAGAGAGCTCACGCATGAGTGGGAGGACTGACAGGAGGAGTGGGGAGTCAGATGGGAGGGGGCTCAATCCCAATACCCTGAGATCATGACCTGAGTCAAAGTAAAGATGCCTAACGGAGTGAGCTATCCAGGCACCCCAACTGTGTACTATTCCTAAGAAATTTCCAAGTTAAAACTTTATTACTTGAAGCCAAAACGTGATTTTTTTCCCTTCTTCATTCCTTCTCATGCATTCAGTAAGTGATACAGGGCACTATCAAATGTAATAAAGCTAACAAGAAGGCTACACAGGACCACTGTGAGAAATACAGCCAAAACAAATGAAGTTTGGGATAAGACACATATTGGAGACTTATAATGTTTGAGGGAAGCAATGAGGTAAAAGTGTTCTTTTATCTTTTAATGTTCTATCTTTTAGTGTTCATCACACTAGAGTCTAGGAGACTTCTGCTTAGGACAAGACCAATTCAGGGCCCAAGCTAACCCAATGAAGTTGAATACAAATTAGCTATTTAATATGTTCGCGAAAGTAAATATGAATAAATGGTTAACTAAAGACTAATGAAAAAGTCATCAAGTCAGTATATCTTAAGTATCCATAACTGATAAAAGGCTGATAAATTAAGGAAGACAGTCCAAATATTTAATAAAAAAGTCTTCCAAAAGCATTTTGGTAACCATTAGCGGAGGCAAGGGAGAAGGAAAGAATCCCTCCCATGAGTCTGAAATGACCTGATCCTCCCTCCTCTCCCTCATTCTCCAGGTTAAGGAGGAATCCCATTTCTTGGTTCTCCTAAACAGACACCAAACAAGGCCCCTTCTGTGTCTGGGAGGAAGTACTTTCGAGATTTCCCTCATCTTAAGATTATTCAGATCTCCTCCTGCTCCTTGGGTAGTCAAGCCTTCCCCGGATCGGTAGGTCAAGGCTTGACATGCCTTAAGTCTGGTGGATCACTCTCCAGGACCCTCAGGTAAGAGTCTGCTGTCATCGTTCCTCCCCCTCAGGAGACACCTGGCCAATTTCCCTGTCATTTCTGAAAGTAGGGGTACTCTAAGCTGCTTCCCCTCAACTATCTTGTCTCCGGTCCTCAAGAACATGGGTTTTCCCATCCCCTGACACACCAGATCGTCCTGTTCTCTACCTATGTATCAGAAGGCACCCAATCTCTCACACCCTCACAGGTTTGGACCCTTCCCATTCCTACTTGAGGCAGCTCTGAGGCGTCTTCCGGCCGCCCCCTCACCTCCGGGAAGGCAGGGCCTGCTCACTTTCCCTGAAGCTCTTCTTCCTCGCCCCCTGCTCCCACTACCCACCGTGTCGCCACGCCCTCGGAACAGCACCTGCCTCTTTTCCCCTGGACTGAATGGCCGAGGCCTCTAACGCGCCCCTCGGGTGAAGCTCGGGCCTCCTTCCCTCAGCAGAACCCACTCTCTGCTCTTGCTCCCCCGCCAAGCTTCCGAGGATCTCCTCCCGGGCGGGGACCCAGGCTTCCTTCACCTTTCGTCTCCCCCCACCCTCTCACCGCCCCCCCCGCCCCCCCCCGCTCCGGCCTAGGCGCGACCCAGGCCCCTCCCCAGTTCCGCGTCGACGGGCCTGCTGCTCCCCGGGCCCCGCCTCTGGGGATATCCCGGGATCCCTGGACCCCTCGGCGGGGTCCTGGGCGTCCGGGCCTCTCAGTCCGGAGTCGCTCCGGCCCCTCCGGGCCCCTTAGCCTAGGACTTCCGGGGCCTTCGGTCTGGGGGCGCGGGGCCCCGTGGCGCCCCGCTCGCCGGCGCCCGCCGCCCTCGGCCAGGGGCCGAGCCCGGGCGGCGCGGCCGGCCGCGCTGGGGGCGGCCCGGCTGCTCGGGCGGACCCAGCGGCAGCGTCCCCCCACCCCCCCGCGGCGCCGCGACGTCCGCTCGCTCCCCGGCGGCGGCGGCGGCACGCACAGGGCGTGGGGAGGCGCCCGCGGAGGCAGCAGCCCCCCGCCCCCTGCGCGCCCGCCCGCCCTCGCCGGCCGCCGCGCGGCCCCCGCGCCCGCCCCCCCGCCCCCACCCCACCCCGCGCCCGCGCCCGCGCGCCCACCCCTCCCCCTCCTCACCGTCTCCGTCGGGCGGGCGGGCGGCGAGCGGCCAGGGCGGGCGGGCGACGGAGCATGCGCAGAGGCCGCCACGGCCGCTACTGCCACCGCCGCCGCCAGGCCGGGCTTCAACACTTCCGGCCGCCGCCGCCGGCGAGCTGGCGCCTTAAAGGGGACGCGTCCCTATTGCGGGCCCCGCGGAGGATGAACCTCAGCCGGAGGGATTTGAGTGAGCCTTTACCTGAGTAGGGGTCTTCTACTCTGGAGAGTCAGTATTGGAAAGGGCTCTGGGGACCCTAATAACTCCTCTGCCTCCACTTCACGGTAAGGGAAAAGAAGTCTAAATTAAAGATTCACCTCATCCACAATCGGGCAGAAGCCGATCTCTCGACTCCTCTGGAGGACTGCCCATTTCACCTCACCAAATCCAGTTTCGTGGAGTTTACATGTTACGGACCTTAAGAAGTTATGCCCAACTATCAGTTCGGAATCAAAAATCTGAGTATAGAGTCAGTAACTGGGCACGAGTCCAAGAGCAAGCTGCTTGCATTCTCTGAGCCACGCGTGTTTGTCAAGCCTTGCCTGGTCCTGAGGTTATGGGTTATGGGTTCAAGTCTTAGCTTCTTGGAGCTCCAAGTCGGTATGTCGCCTAAGGCGTAAGGCTGTTGTGGGTATTAAAAGAAGTGATACCTGAAGAGTGTTTAGGAAAATTTCTGGGACCAGTAATAGTAATTAGCAAGTATTAAGACCTTTCTGTATGGCTAAGCGTTCGGGAAGATGCTTGGTCTCCTATAATATTCCCAGCAACCCTACTAATTTCTCACTCCCAGAGAAATACAGATTAAAAATAAAAACAAAGAAAAAAAAAACCCGGGGGGCGGGGAGCAAGAGAAGTTAACTAATTCCTCAAAGTCACAAAACCTGTAAATGGTAGAGATGGGCAAGATTTCAGTTCAGGCCTTCTTCAGAGTCCAAGGCTATAAGTGCTGAGATGGTTGCTCTCTTTATTAGGAACAAATGAGGTCGTGGTATGGGGCACTTTTTTAAGGGGGAAGGAGAATTGCTTCCCCATCTTGCCTCCTGTGAGTCATCTCTCTGCTGGATGTCCCCACCGCCAAGAAGATGTACAGGAAGTCTTTCAAGTTCTTGACTCAAGGATAGGCAAGGAGACCCAGGAGTCAACAATAGAACTGAATTTGGGGACTCAGGGATGTTGGCCAAGTCTCATCTTACTTAAGCCTCAATTTACTCATCTGTAAAACAGAGATGATTTTCCCACTGTGCCCACCTCTCAGGGCTGTTTCCAGGATCAAATGAGGAGATGTAGTAACCACATTAGTATCTGTTCTTATGATCAAGGGCTTACATTATCAGGTGGTTTTGAATATAACAGGGGTGACTGGAGTCTTGACGTATGTGAACTGTTCCATAGTGGGACCATCTATATCTTTTGATCATGCATTGAACACTCACTGTACATTTACCAAAACCCTGTCCTTGCCTTCCAGAAGCTCTTAGTCCACCTTATTCAGACATAGACTTGTAAACATGCAAAATGGTACAGTGTGGTAGATATTATCTAGAGATATAAAGCACTGAAAAAGTTCAAAGGGCTCTCCCTGGAGAATTCCTGAAAAGCTTTAGAGAGGAGGCGGGTATTTGAGCCTGGTCTCAGAAATAAATCACGGGAAAATGGGGAAGAACATTCCAAAAAGTACAACATGTGCAAAGACGAAGAAATGATGGGAGATGGGCCGAAGAGGGAGGCTAGAACCAAATGGTTGTCCTAAAGAGTATGGAGCTAGCCTGCAAGGGTTGGGAACCCAAGGAAGGTTTAAGTCCTCTTCATCTGCACTGCTAACACCCAGCCCCGCCCGCAGGACTTGCCTGGACCACTGCAGTTAATTTCCTAGAACTCAGCCACGCTATCCACCTCACCCCTGGTTGATCTCCACCCTACACACCTAGAGGGAGTAATCTTTTGAAGAGATAAAGTCGAATGGGACTTCCTTGTGAAAAACTCTTTAATAGCCTCCCATTGCACTTAAAATAAAACTCAGTACCCTCCCAACACACACACCTACCCACCCAGGCCCACCAGGCTTGATTTTCCCGCCCTCCTCCTTCTCCCCCTCACTTAGTGTGCTCCAAACAGCCTGGGCGCTCCTTTGTGTGCTGAAACCCCCTTAGGGCCTTGTCACTAGCTCTTCCCTCTACCTGGAAAGCACCTCCCTCAGGTCTTCAGAGCTCACTGTCATCCTTTGTTCCTCACAGGCCTTCTGGCTCCCAACCTAAAGTGGGGCTTCCAGCCATATTCTTTTCTCTCATGGCTGCTCCCAGTTCTGTCCGTCAGGGTAACTGTCATGTTCATCTAGGGGACAAAGACCACCTCTGAGAGAACTCCCCTCCCTATGCCCTACTTTCTCTCAGTCCCCCTGCTTACTTTGATAGCAATCCCCACAATTCGAAATCCCCTAGATTTCTTATTTACCTATTTTGGGTCAATCTGTATCATTTACCCCTCAGAGTATTTGGAGCAGAGTTTGTACATGGCGAATGTTTGTTGATTGACTAAAGGAATGAATAAGCAGAAAAATCAGGTCTGGACTGGAGAGGAGAAATACCAGGAAAAGCAAGCTATGTCGGTGAGACTGCTATGATCATCCAGGCAAGAAAGAGAGGGGCCCTCCTGCAGGCAGATGCAGAACACGTCCTCAGGGAGCTGATGTGCTCCAGACAGTTTGAAATTGGAACCAATAGGTGTTAGGGACCAACTAGGTGTGGGGGAATGAAGGAAAGAATAAGATAGTGATGACTTCCCAGGGAAGGAACAAAGCAGGAAGAGTTCCTTAGGGTTGAGGGAAAGTAGATATGACGAGTCACTTTGGACTTCTTGAGTGTAAGTTGTTTGAGGGCCATCCAAGTGAAGGTGTTCAGCAGGAAGTTGGATTGACTTGTCTAGGCAAGAGGCCAGGGCTGGGATCTAGGAGCTGTCACGTGGATGGGATCATACAAGCCAAGAGTGGATGAGGCCACCCAAGAAGAGTGTGCAAAGAGGGAGGGGGCTAGATGCCCAAACCTAGGGAACATTAAGCTGAGAGGAACCTGCCAGGACCAACCAGAGGTGGTCAGAAAACTTGGGCTCCTGGACAGGGGGAAGAAAGGAAGCCCAGAGGATAGGCAGGGAGCTCACAGAAAGGGGAAAGCACCGACCATGTCTGATACTGCAGAAAGCTCTGGCAGGGAAAAAGGAGAAGCCACTGGATTTGGCAACTTAAGACTCGTTGCTGATCCTTCCAGAATGGGGTCATCTCTGGGGTTGGGGAGGAGGCCAGAATGCTGTGGATCAAGTAGTAAATGGGAGAAGTGACAGAACCAGCCAGTGGAGACTGGTTTAAAATTTAAAATTTTTCTGTAGGGGCGCCTGGGTGGTGCAGTCAGTTAAGCAAACAACTCTTGGTTTCAGCTCAGGTTATGATCTCAGGGTCCTGAGATCAAGCCCTGAGTCTGTCTCCACACTCAGTGGAGTCTGAGACTCCGTGGAGTCTCCACACAGTGTGGAGTCTGCTTAAGACTCCCGGGGCACCTCGGTGGCTCAGTTGGTTAAAACTCTGCCTTCGGCTCAGGTCATAATCCCAGGGTCGTGGGATAGGGTCCTGCGTCAGGTCAGGCTCCTTGCTCAGTGGGGAACCTGCTTCTCCCTCTTCCTGTGCCCATTGTTCCCCCTACTTGTGCTCTTTCTCTCTGTCAAATAAATAAATAAAATCTTTTTTTAAAAACCCTCTTATCTCCCTCTCCCCATGTCCCTTGCTCGCTCTCTCAACTAAACAAATCTATAAATAAATAATAAAATAAAATAAAATATTTCTATAGGGGTGTCTGGCTGGCTCAGTTGGTAAGAGAGTATGACTCTCAGGGTTGTGGGTTTACCCCCCCGATGTTGGGTGCAGAGATTACCTAAAAATAAATTTAAAAATAAAATCTTTAAATAAAACAAGAAAAAATTTTAAAAAATTTTGATAGAAAGGAGGCACTAAGACATAAAGCTAAGAGGAAAAAAAGTCTTGTGAAGGCTTTCCTTTTTTTTATTTTTTCACTTAATTGTTTTTCTTGTTAATTACACATTCATTATAGAAAATTGTGAAGTGCATAAAAGGATGGAGAAGCAGAGAAAAAAACTTTTATTTATAGAGCATATTTCCTTGTGATCTTTTTTCTATGCATTTTTTCTTTACCTGGATGAATTATCTTTTTTTTTAAGATTTTTTTATTTATTCATTTAACAGAGAGAGAACACAAGCAGGCAGAGGCAGAGAGAGGAGCAGGCTCCCTGCGGAGCTGCCCGATGTGGGACTCCATCCCAAGACGCAGGGATCATGACCTGAGCCAAAAGCAGCTGCTCATCCAACTGAGCCACCCAGGCGTCCCTGGATGAATTATCTTTTTTTTTTTTTAAAGATACTTTTCTTTTCTTTTTTTTTTAAGATTTTATTTATTTACTTATTAGGAAAGAGAGAGAGTGAGAGAGAGCATGAGAAGGGAGAAGGTCAGAGTGAGAAGCGGACTCCCCATGGAGCTGGGAGCCCCATGTGGGACTCGATCTCCGGACTCCGGGATCATGACCTGAGCCGAAGGCAGTTGCTCAACCAACTGCGCCACCCAGGCGCCCCTGGATGAATTATCTTGAATGTGCAATTCCGTATTACAGTTTTTTCCCCCATTAAACACTGTTCCCTGAGCACTGAAAGGGATTTTTCTTCTCCTACTCCCTCTTCTCCTTCTTATTCTTTAATATGAGAGACACTTGAATGGCCAGTCAGCTTTTGTCCTCCTCTCCCTCCCCTTAGGGTCTGATTTTTTTGTTTTTAAAATATTTACTTATTTATTCATTGGAAAGAGAGGGAACACAAGCAGGGGTAGTGGGAGAGGGAGAAGCAGGTTTCCCGCCAAGTGGGGAGCCCGATGTGGGGCTCCATCCCAGGACCCTGGAATCATGACCTGAGTCAAGGCAGACCTTTAACCGCCTGAGCCACGCAGGTGCTCCCCTTAGGGTCTGATTTTTAAGCAGACAATTTTGTTTGGGAGATAATTCTGTTCACTGTGGGTGAATTAAAAAAAGCTGAACAATAGAAGGATCAAAAATCACTCCAGAGGGCGCCTGGGTGGCTCCCTCGTTGGGCATCTGCCTTCAGCTCAGGTCATGATCCTGGGGACCTGGGATGGAGCCCCACGTGGGGCTCCTTGCTCTGCAGGGAGCCTGCTTCTCCCTCTCCCACTCCCCTTGCTCCTGTTCCCTCTCTCGCTGTCTCTCTCTCTCTGTCAAAAAATAAAAAATAAAATAAAAATCACTTTAGGGGACAGCTAAAGTTAGAGGGATGTTCAAGACATCCAGGCCCCCTTGGGGAGACTGTGAATGTGAGCTGGACGCAGGGCTGTAGTCAATTTGGAAAGAGCAGAGGGGAGGGAGGAGGGGCATGGGGTAACTGGGTGGTGGGCATTAAGGAGGGCACTTAATGTAATGAAGACTGGGTGTTATATGCAATTTGATGAACCACTAAGCTCTACCTCTGAAACTAATAATATACTATATGCTAATTAATTTAAATTTTAAAAAGTAAAAATAAAAAAGAAAGAAAGAGCAGGGGAGCTGGAGGGGTGGTGATGCCAGGCTTGCCAAGGGCCTGCTAGCTGCTGCAGACGGCTCCAAGCATTTGAGATCTGTACAACCTCCCAGGTCCTTTTATTGACCCAGTTTAACGGGAAAGGTTAAGAACTTGCCCACGTCCGCACATCTGTTTATTGGCTCAGTTGGATTTGAACATAGGTTGTGCTCCAGAACCCATGCTCTTCATGAATCCCTCTACTGTGGAGTTCCTATTCCTGGCTGCACATAGAATCACTTGAGATTTTATAAAATACCTGTGCCAGAGCCCCACCCCAGATGAATGCAGACAAGATCTCTGAACACAGGGGCGCCTGGCTGGCTCAGTCGGTTCAGTCGTCAGCCTTCAGCTCAGACCACGAGCCCGGGGTCCTGGGATGGAGCCCCGCATCAAGCCCTGCATCCTGCATCGAGCCCCCCACCCCACCCCACTCAGCGGGGAGTCTGTGCTTCTCCCTCTGCCCCTACTCCTGCTCATGTTCTCTCTCAAATAAATATTTAAAAAGAAGAACGACAACGACAACAACAACAACTCTGTAGAGTCCAGACATGAATATTTTCTAAAACAACAACAACAACTCTGAAGATAGCGTCCAGACATGAATATTTTCTAAAATGTCCCTAGAAGGGGTGCCTGGGTGATACATTAAGTTAAGCGTCAGACTCCTGACCTTGGGGCGAAGGGACTGAGCCACGCATCAAGCCTTGCCTCGGACCCTGTGAAATCTGCTTCAGACTCTGTTTCTCCCCCTCTCCCCTTCCCACAGGTACGCTGGCTCTCTCTCTCAAATTAATAAATAAATCTTAAAAAAAAATTAAATGTCTCTAGAAGACTCTAATGGCGAGCTGGGTGTAAGAGCCAATCTAATCTTTACTCAGTGCCATGCCATTTTAAACACTTTGCATTAATGTATTTAATTCCTACAAGGTTGGTACAAGTAGTGTCCCCATCCTACAGATAGGAAAACTGAGGTTGCATAGTTAGCAGGTGGTAGAGCCAGAATCTGGACTCTCTACCTCAGCCTGTGCTATGGCCTAACCATTCTGATTTCCTGAGACTACTGCTCATCGGACTGAAAGGGAAAGAAACAGACATTGCTTGAGCCCCTTCTGTCTGTCTGCCACTGTGTAGGAATTTCCTATAGATGAAATTCCAGGTAAGGAGTGTTGCCGTCATTTTCCAGAAAAGGCAAGACAGGCTCAGTGAAATTAAATGACACACTCTGGGTTCCAAGCAGCTGACCTGCCACTTCCAATGGGTCCATCCAAAGTCCAGGCTCTGTCTGAGGACAACTTTTCCCCCTTTTATGGTATCACCTCCTGCCTATACCGGAGTTTGAAATCAATGCCACCAAGACCAGGCCTTGAGTAGACCTACAGGGGTTAGACTAGCTGGCAAGTTTGTGCCCTCTCTAGAGGGGCTGCAGCTCCTCTATCAGTCTGCCATGGAACCAGAATGTGGGCCCAGTGTGGCTAGAGCATCCAATATGGAAGAGGAAGTAGAAATCCTGAGTTTTATTTGCTATCTCTGGATTTATTTTAGGTTTTTTTTTTGTTGTTTTGTTTTGTTTTTGTTTTTTAAGATTTTATTTGGGGCTCCTGGGTGGCCCAGTTGGTTAAGTGACAGCCTTTGGCTCAGGTCATGATCCCAGGGTCCTCGCATCAAGTCCCACATCCAGCTCCCTTCTCCCTGTCCCTCTGCCTGCCACTTCCCCTGCTTGTGCTCCCTCTCCCTCCCTGTCTCTGTCAAATAAATAAAATCTTTAAAAAATAATAATAAACACTTTATTTGAGGGGTGTCTGGGTGGCTCAGTTGGTAAGCGTCGGCCTTCAGGTCGTGTCATGATCCCAGGGTTCTGGGATTGAGCCTCGCATCTACTCCCTGCTCGGTGGGAAGCCTGCTTCTTCCTATGCTTCTGCCCCCGCCCTGCTTATGCTCTCTCCCTCTCTCTCAAATAAGGAAATAAAATCTTAAAAAAAAAAAAAAGACATTATTTGAGAGAGAGAGAGAGAGCAAGAGGAGAGAGGAAGAAGCAGGCTCCCCGCTGAGCAAGGAGCCTGACTTAGGGACCAATCCCAGGACCCCGGGATCATGACCCGAGCCAAAGGCAGACCGTTTAACTGACTGAGTCACCCAGGTGCCCCAATATCTCTGGATTTGTGTCAATGACCAATTTCAAGAAAACAGAAACAAAATTTCAAGCATCTTCTGGACCATGGGTCCAGTCCAGAACTGTGCAGAAGTGTGGCCTATGGGTCCCAGGTGGCAGTGTCTGGTTTCTCTTCCCAGGCACCTACTTCCAGCCTGGAATAGTGCTTCCCCCTGCCCAACCAGCTACTTATTCTGCAAAGTCAGGATGTCCACACCGCATTCTATCCCCACCTCACCTTAGATCCCCCTTCTCCCACCTCTTACCTCCTCCGCCTCGGAGAATGGTGCCTCCATCATTCAGTCACTTCCCCAAGACGCCTCTACTACACCTCCCCTCTGAATCCCACCCAGTCCCAATCAGCACTTGTCTCTGCTGCCTTACAGCAAGAACCTCCTGACTGGTCTCCCCACTTCCTGCCATGCTGCCCCCTAGGCTCCACTGTTACCTCCTCTAATGGCCTCTCTTCCCCTTAGAATTAACCTTGAACTCCTCATCGTGGTCTACAAGACCTTGCATGAGCTGGCACTGGGCTCTCCTCTCGACTCCTCTCCTGTCACCCTGCTCCAGCCCCTGTGGCCTTCTCCAAGTTCCTCCAACACATGGATTTCATGACTTTTGCCTGTGCCGTTTCCCCACAGAATCCTGTAATGTCCTTGTCCCACATCTTCACCTGGCTCCTTTCCATGTTCTGGTCTCACCTCAGCTCCTGAGCCAGCCCTGCCCTGTTCTGTCTCCAGTCACCTTGCTCCCCAGGCCCTCTCGCTCACATCTCCTTTACAGCCCTTACTGACGCTGGCCACATCTTCTTCCTCTTCTGTATCCACTTCCCTCTCCCTCCCCCACTCCCTTTCTACTCCATCCCCCTCTCTAGCCCTAACCTGTCACTCACATGCATGTATATCCTGTAATGGAAACCCCCTGAGGGCAGGGACAAGGTCTGTTGTATTCAACCTCCAGAACATAGCCTGGTACATGGAGAGCTCTCAAAAACTATTTATTTATTAAGGATTGCCCACACTTTTGTGTCTCCCTCCCCACCCCCACAGCGTACCCTACCCTCCGCAGCACATTCTCAGAAGCCAGAACCCACTAACAGATGGGGAGTGAATCAGAAAAAGAGGCAGAGAGAGATAAGGAGGAAGTTCTTCCAGTGGGTGGAAAAAAAAGAAAAATCTGGGTTGAATCTAGATTCAGTCCAAGGAATCACTTACTACCCTACCCCAGAACCACCTTCACCCACTGTCCACCACCAAGACCAAACCAAAAGTCTGGATTTCTGGTTTTGGAGTCAAAGAGGACAAGATTAAAAAATACATATATATTTTTTTTTCTGGCTGGCTGTGCTGGCTCCTTGAACTTGGATCAGTCTCTGTCTCAGCCTCAGTTTCCTCATCTGTAAAAGGGACATGGTAATGGTACCTCACTCACAGAGGAGTTGTAAAGAGTTGTAAAAAGTTGTAAAGAGTAAATTAGGTCAAAAAGGCTAAGAATAATGTCTGGAGGGCGCCTGGGTGGCTCAGTTGGTTGAGCAACTGCCTTGGGCTCAGGTCATGATCCCGGAGTCCCGGGATCGAGTCCCACATCGGGCTCCCAGCTCCATGGGGAGTCTGCTTCTCCCTCTGACCTTCTCCCCTCTCATGCTCTCTCTCACTCTCTCTCTTTCCTAATAAATAAATAAATAAAATCTTTAAAAAAAAAGATTAAAAAAAATAATGTCTAGAATGTATTAAGCACTCGAGAAATACCAGCTGGTATTACTATTACTACTCCAACTAGGGACGCCTGGGTGGCTCAGTTAGTTAAGCATCTGCCTTCGGCTCAGGTCACGATCTCAGGGTCCTGGGATCAAGTCCCGCATTGGGCTCTCTGCTCAGCAGAGAGCCTGCTTCTCTCTCTGCCTGCTGCTCCCCCATTTGTGCTCTTTCTCTCTCTCTGACAAATAAATTAAAATAAAATAAAATAAAAAAGCTCCAACTAGCACCCCCCACCTACCTTGCAGAACTCAGAGCCTGCTCAGCTGCCTCCATTGGCTACAGGACCTCTCTGGGCCTCAGTCTCCTTATCTGTGATGGGGACCATTAGTAGCTACACTTCCGAGTTCATGCTCCTTACCAGGCACTTGGCTTACACATTGTTTTGCTGGCTAGAGTAAGCTTCCCAAGCTGGTGACCCAACTTCCAGCCCCAGTGCTGAAGACATTTCTTTAAAGATTTTATTTTTTCATCATTAGTCTTTTTCTTTATTTTCTTTATGTCTTTTTCTTTTCTCTCGATTTATTTTCTTTTTATGTCTCAAACATACAGCATTTTGTTGATCACAGCGAATGGTACCATATCAACACCAGTCTTTGGAAAGCCTTATTTGAGTTTATTTTTATATTTCTAACAAACGCTAACATCATCTCTCTCATAGGACTACCCTCTATTGTATTTATAAGTTTGCTTCCAGTGTGCTTTTCTTACATTTACTGAGATATATGTACACCCTTATATGTATATATGTATATATGAATAGGTGTATGTATGTGCATAAAGATATCATTTTCTCAGGCACGCCTAGGTGGCTCAGTGGGTTAAAGCCTCTATCTTTGGCTCAGGTCATGATCTCAGGGTCCTGGGTTAGAGCCCCGCATCGGGCTCTCTGCTCAGTGGGGAGCCCGCTTCCCCCTCTCTCTCTGCCTGCCTCTCTGCTTTCTTGTGATCTCTTTCTCTCTGTCAAATAGATAAATAAAATCTTTATATATATATATATATATATAAATCTTTATATAGATATATAATATATTACATATTAATATATATTATATATATAATATATATATATATTCTCCGTTTAGCTTATACAAATGGTTTTAAGCTTTAAATTTCATTGTTTCCTTTTTCCTATTTTTCCCCACTTAAGATTTTTTTTTAAAGATTTTTTATTTATTTATTAGAGAGAGAGAGAGAGACTAAGAATGGGAGGGGAGAAGGTCAGAGGGAGAAGCAGACTTCCCGCAGAGCCGGGAGTCCGATATGGGACTCGATTTCGGGACTCCGGGATCATGACCCAAGCCGAAGGCAGTCGCCCAACCAACTGAGCCACCCAGGCACCCTTAAGATTTTATTTTTAAGTAATCTCTACACCCAGTGTGGGGCTCGAACCTACAACCCCGAGATCAAGAGTCACAAGCTCCACCGACTGAGCCAGCCCCGTGCCCTGGTGCTGGAGACATCTTAGATACACCCAAAACCTTGCTCTTCATCATCTTTTTTTTTCCCTTCAATTTTTAAATTTTAATTTATTCATTTTTAATTTTTAAAATTTAGCATTTTAACCATTTTTTAAAAGATTTTCTTTATTTATTTGAGAGAGAGCGAGAGAGAGCATGAGAGGGGAGAAGGTCAGAGGGAGAAGCAGACTCCCCATGGAGCTGGGAGCCCGATGTGGGACTCGATCCCAGGACTCCGGGACCACGACCTGAGCTGGAGGCAGTCGCTTAACCAACTGCGCCACCCAGGCGCCCAGCATTTTAACCATTTAACCATTTCTAGGTTTATATTTCAGTGACATTAAGTCCACTCACACTGTTGTGTGGCCATCACCACCATCCATCTCCAGAACGTTCTCATCATCCTCGGCAGAAACTCTGTGCCCATGAAACAATAACTTCTCATACCCCCCAACTTCAGCCCCTAGTAACCACTATCCTACTTTCTGTCCCTGTGAATTTGACCATTTAAGGTATCTCGGGTAAGTGGAATCACAGGATATTTGTCTATATGAGTCTGCTTTCTTGCTTTCTTTCTTTCTTTTTTAACAGTTTATTTCTTTATTCAACAGAGAGAGAGCGGCAGGCAGAGGGAGACGGAGAAGCCAGCTCTCCGCTGAGCAGGGAGCCCGACATGGGACTTGATCCCAGGACCCTGCGATCATGACCTGAGCCGAAGGCAGACCCTTAACCAACTGAGCCACCCAGAAGCCCCAAGTCTGGTTTATTTCACTTAGCATAATGTCTTCAAGGTTCATCCATGGTGTAGCAGGTACTTCATTCCTTTTAATGACCAAATAATATTCCATTGTGTGTAAATTTATTTATTTTGTTTACCCGTTTACCCTTTGATGGACTTTTGGATTGTTTCCACCTTTGGGCTGTTGTGTATAATGCTGCCGTGAATACAGGTGTACAAATACATCTTTGAGGGGCGCCTGGGTGGCTCAGTTCATTAACCGTCTGCCTTCAGCTCAGGTCATGATCCCAGAGTCCTGGGATCAAGCCCCACGTCGGGCTCCTTGCTCAGTGGGAAGTCTGCTTCTCCTTCTCCCTCTGCTCTGCTTGTGCTCTCTCTCAAATAAATAAATAAAACCTTTAAAACACACAAACACACACACACACAAAAGAAAAAAACAACCACAAAACCCCACACACAAATACATCTTTGAGATTCTGCTTTCAATTCTCTCAGGTAGATACCCAGAAGCGTAATTGGTAGATCACATGGCAATTACTGTTTTGTTTTGTGTGGAATTGCCGTACTGTTTCCCACAGCTCCGGTACCATTTTACATTACCACCAACAGGGCACAGAAGTTCCGGTTTCTCCACATTCCTTGCCAACACTTTTTTTAAGTTTGTTTATTTAAGTAATCTCTACACCCATCGTGGGGCTTGAACTCACAACCCTGAGATCAAGAGTTGTACACTCTTCTGGAGCCAAACAGGTGCCCTGCCAACATTTGTTTTCTGTTTGTTCATTTGTTTGTTTTTAATAGTAGCCATCCTGTGAAGTGGTAGATCATTGTGATTTTGATTTGCATTTCCCTAATGACTAATGTTGGGCATCTTTTCATGTGCTTATTGGCCATTTGTAGATCTTTAGAGAGATGTCTATTTAAGTCTTTTGCCCACTGTTGAATTGAGTTTGCTTTATATTGTTGAGTTATAGGAGTTCTTTGTATAGTCTGGATAACAGCCCTTATCAGATACGTAATTTGCAAATATTTTCTTCCATTCTGTGGGTTGTTTTCACTATCTTGTTAGTAGCCTTCAATGCATAAAATCTCAAATTTTGACAAATTCCAATTTACTTATTTTTTCTTTTTGTTATCTGGGCTTTTGGTATCATACTTAAGAAATCATTACCAGGGCGCCTGGGTGGCTCAGTTGGTTGAGCAACTGCCTTCGGCTCGGGTCATGATCTCGGAGTCCCGGGATCGAGTCCCATATCGGACTCCCAGCTCTGCGGGAAGTCTGTTTCTCCCTCTGACCTTCTCTCCTCTCATTCTCAGTCTCTCTCTCTCTAATAAAAAAAAAAAAAAGAAATCATTACCAAATCCAATATCATGAAGCTTTTCCCCTGTTTTCTTCTAAGAGCTTTATAGCTTTAGCTCTTTTTTTTTTTTTAAAGATTTTATTTATTTATTTGACGGAGAGAGAGGGATCACAAGTGGGCAGAGAGGCAGGGAGAGAGAGAGGGGGAAGCAGGCTCCCCACCGAGCAGAGAGCCAGATGTAGGGCTCAATCCCAGGACCCTGAGATCATGACCTGGGCCAAAGGCAGAGGTCTTAACCCACTGAGCCACCCAGGCGCCCCAGCTTTAGCTCTTATGTTTAGACTTTTGATACATTTGGAAATATTTTTTGGGTTTGGTATAAGACTTCAAATTCATCCTGTTACATGTGAATATCCAGTTTTCCCAGCACCATTTGCTCAAAGATTGTTTTTCCCCTATGGAATGGAAAATGGTCTTGGCACTCTTATCAAAAATCATTTGAGGGGCACTTGGGTGGCTCAGTTGGTTGAGCGTCTGCCTTCTGCTCAGGTGATTCTGGAGTCCTGGGATCGAGTCCTGGGATCAGGCTCCCTGCTCAGCGGAGAGCCTGCTTCTCCTTCTGCCCCTTACCCTACTTGTGCTCTTTCTCTTTCTCTCACCTGCTCTCTCAAATATTTTTTTAAAAATCATATGGAAAACAATCATTTGATACCAGGATTTGAGACCAGGACTCTCTACTCTATACCTCTCGTCTATATACCAGTGTCTTTATACCGCTACCACACTGTTTTACTTACTGTAGCTTTGTAGGAAGTTTTGAAATCAGGAAGTGTAGTTTTCCAACTTTGCTCTTTTATGCAAGTATTTTGGCTATTTGGGGTCTCTTGAGATTCCATCTGAATTTTAGGATGGTTTTTTCTATTTCTGCAAAAAAACAAAAAGTGTTAGGATTTGTATAGGGCTTGCATTGAATCCATAGATCAGTTTGGCTAGTATTGATAATCATAAGAATAATATTAAGTCTTCCAGTCTATGAACATGGGATGTCTTTCCATTTATTTGTCTTCTTTAATGTTTTGTAGGGTTGGTTTTTTTTTTAAGATTTTATTTATTTATTTGACAGAGAGAGAGATCACAAATAGGCAGAGATGCAGGCAGAGAGAGAAGGGGAAGCAGGCTCCCCCCTGAGCAGACAGCCTGACATGGGGCTCAATCCCAGGACCCTGAGATCATGACCTGGGCCAAAGGCAGAGGCTTTAACCCACTGAGCCACCCAGGCGCCCCTGTTTTGTAGTTTTTTTGTACAAGTTACATTCCTCCTTGGTTGACTTTTACCTCCTTGGTTAAATTTATTCCTAAGTATTTTATTCTTTTTGATGTTATTGTAAATGGAATTGTTTTCTTAATTTCCTTTTGAGTTCTTAGTGTATAGAAACACAGTTTTTGTGTGACTATCATTTCTTATCAGTGGTCACTTATCCCAACATTGCAGATATGGACCAAGGGGAGTCAGGGGACCAGGTTTGGTTGTTTTTTTTTTTTTTTTTTAAGTAAGCTCTACACCCAGCATGGGACTTGAACTCATGACCTCGAGATCACGAGTGGCATGTTCTACCGACTGAGCCAGCCAGGTGCTCCAAGGTTTGGTTGGTTTTAAGAGAGGAGCCATGCTTGCACCTCTGCCCACGTGAAGGTTAGAAACATCGTCTTCTCCTCTGACAAACTGACATCCTTTTTCCCTTCCCTTAAAATGACAAAACTTCACGGCCTCTTAAAATCCATCTCTCTGGTGGTGCTTGGGGGGCTCAGTCAGTTGGGCATCTGACTCTTGGGTTTCCACTCAGGATCACGGGATCAAGCCCTGAGTTGGGCTCCGTGCTCAGCGGGGAGTCTGAGATTCTCCCTCTCCATCTCCCCCTGCCCCCCCACCCCCCTGTATTCTCTCTCTTAAATAAATAAATAAATACTTAAAGAAAAAGATCCATCCCCCTGCCCCCACCCACCTGGAGTAAATCCACCACCCTGTTGGGAGTCTCTGTCCTGATTAGGAGTTCCATTTTAGTTACAGAAGGTCCTGTGACTTCCTTACACAAGAGATGTAGGCTTGGACTACCTGTAAAATGGGAAGACTGTTCTTGTCCTACTTAGGAGAATGGATAGGAGCAGCCTGTCTTGTTTATACCTATATCCTAGGATATAGTAGGTGCTTAATAAATAGCAGTGAACATACTTGTATATAACCAAGTATTTCATGGATTATGAAGAGCTCTATAAATACATATTGCATGCCTACTAAATGCCAGGTCCTACGCCAGGCATCAAGAATGCAAGTGGTAAAAAAAAAAAAAAAAGAAAGAAAGAATGCAAGTGGTATACAGAGAGGTTCCACGCCCTCACACAGGTGACATTCTGGCTGGGGAATATAAATATTGAGCAACTAACTTTACATTAAATGCATTAATAACAATTGTGATAATGTTCTGCTGAGAAGTACATGGTTCCATGAAAGAGTATAACAGAGTGTGGGGGAGCTAACCTAGTAAGGGGTGGAGAATCAAGGAAGACCTCCCTGAGGAAGTGACATTCCAGCTGAGATACAGAAGAGTAAGGAGGAGTTAGCCATGATGGGAAAGGGCAGCGTGGGGGGGTGGGGTCGGAACCTGTTGAGAAAGGGCATTTCCAGTTAGAAGAAAAATCTTCTGGAGGCCCTGAGGCGAGGAGAGAGAAGTGGCTTCAGAGATGTACAGAGAGGACCAGTGTGGCTGGAGGCCTGAGGACAAAGCGGGTGGTGAGTCATGGAGACTTACAGGATGTTAAACCAAACTATTTAGGCGCCACTGAAGGGTCTTTAATGGGGGGGGGGGGTGACATAATGAGCTAACACACAGAAAGTCAAGGTCAGCATGCAGGAAATCCACAAGGTCAAATTTCAAAATTAGAGAACTTATTCCATAAACTGATTTCAGATTCTCAGGCTCCTAGCTGGGTATATATGCCTCCTTCCAGCCCTTGAATTTTTTTTTAACACCCTTATTCGAGTATAATTTACATACCACAAGACCGATTCATTTTAAGTGTACAATTCAAATGCTATTTAGTAAATTTAGAGAGGTGGGCACCTCTGACCATAATGTAGTTTTAGGACATTTCCTTCACCCCGAGAAAACCCCTCATGCCCATTCGTAGTCAACCCCTGCTCCTATCCCACAAGCAGCCACTAATCTGCTTTCTTTCTATATTTGCCTTTTCTGGACATTTTGTATAAAAGAAATCATATAATATGTAATCTTCTGTGACTGGCTACTTTGGGTCTGATTTTGTCATCAGTTGTATTCCAGTGACTATGTATCTCCATTATTTCTCTAACCTTTTCATGCACTCTGAACTTCCATAGGAAATAGGAAAATGTGTGTGTGGGGGGGTGCCAGGCTGGCTCAGTCAGAAGAGTGTAGGACTCTTGATCTCAGGGTTGTGAGTTCGAGCCCCATGATGGGTACAGAGTCCCATGAAGGGTATAAATAAATAAAACTTAGGGGCACCTGGGTGGTTCAGTTGTTAAGTGCCTGCCTTCGGCTCAGGTCATGATCCCAAGGTCCTGGGATCAAGGCCCACATCGGGCTCCCTGCTCGGCAGGAGGCCTGCTTCTCCCTCTCCCACTCCCCCTGCTAACGTTTCCTCTCTCGCTGTCTATCGGTCAAATAAATAAATACAATCTTAAATAAATAAATAAATAAATAAAATCTTAAATAAAGTAAACAAAACTTAAAGAAGAAAAAGGAAATAGGAAAATTTGGGTAAACAAAAGGGGGGGGAAGCTTCATTCTCCCAATAAATCTTTCCTAACAAATTCCGCTATAGTTGACATTCTCCTGGAGCATTCCATGCAAAGCACTTGATTCCTGTCAGAAGACCTGAGCTCACCTCTTGACTCTGCTACTTTCTAGCTATGTGATCTGGGCCTCTTGGAGTTTCTGTTTTCTAATCTATAAATTGAGCCAAATAATGCTACCTACCTCATTGGTTTATGTTATGATGAATAGGAGCTAATGCATACTTAACATAGGGCCCAGCACTTGATAAGTGCTCCACAGAGGTGAACCATTACCATAAATGTTCCTATGCAATATTTTATTTTTATTTATTGTGATTTTTTTTTAAAGATTTTATTTATTTATTTATTAGGAAAGAGAGAGAGTGAGAGAGAGCAGGTCAGAGTGAGAAGCGGACTCCCCATGGAGCTGGGAGCCCGATGTGGGACTCGATCCCGGGACTCTGGGACCATGACCTGAGCCGAAGGCAGTCGCTCAACCAACTGCGCCACCCAGGGGCCCTATTGTGATTTTTTTAAGTAATCTTTATGCCCAACATGGGGCTTGAACTTGCGGCCCTGAGATGAAGGGACACATGCTCTATGTGTCCCTGGCTCTAAGCCAGCCAGATGCCCCCCTAAGCAGCATTTTAATGAGTACATTGTATTCCATTTGTAGCATCCCTTAGTTGGTTTGACCATAGCTCTTGAATATGTAGGCCAGGGTCCAGTTAACTACAACTCCCCGGCTGTTGCCTGGGAGTCTAAGAATGGCTTTCACATTTTTAAATGTCTGGCAGGAAAAAAAAAAAAAATCAAAATAATACTATTTCATGACATGTGAAAGTTATATGAAATTCAAATTTCAGTCTCTATCAGTAAAACTTTATTGGAACACAGCTATACCCTCTTGTTTATTTTTTTTTTAATTTTTTAAAAAGATTTTATTTATTTATTTGACAGAGAGAACACAAGTAAGGGAGGCAGTAGGCAGAGGGAGAAGCAAGCTCTCTGCTAAGCAGGGAGCCTGATGGGGCCTCGGTCCTAGGACCCCTAGCACTCCGGGATCATGACCCTAGCCAAAGACAGATGCTTAAGGACTGAGCCACCCAGGTGCCTCACCCTCTTGTTTATATCTTGTCTGTTACTGCTTTGCAACAGCAGAGTTGAGTGGTTAGTAGAGACTGTATGACCACAAAACCTAAAATACGCACCATCTGGTCTCTTTACAGAAAAAGTTGGCTGACACGTGGTGGTAGGTAACTCTTCATTTCTTCAAAATCCTGCAAGTAACATCCAAGGCCCGGGAGACCAGGCCCCAGTGGCCCCTTCAGCCTTCTTTCCTATGTCCTGCCACCTGGCTGGTTTCATTCTGGCCATTCTGGGGATTGCAGCACATGGGGTCCACCATCCAGGTGTTGCCTCTGCTTAAACAGCCCTTCCCCCTACCACTTTGTCTGGTGGTCTATTTCTTCAGGTTTCAGCCTCAAAGTCTTTGCTTTAGGAAAGCTTTCCCAGAGCTCCCCCTTCCAGCCAAATGCAGCATAGTCCTCGGTTTGCTCTTCTCTCTCCTTACTAAGCCTCCTGCCGTCAGGCACTGGGTCTAACGCTGCTACTACGTTGACCCTTGAACAATGCAGAGGTTAGGGGTGCCAACCCCTCCCCCACACACACTCCCCCTGTTGTAAAAAATACCATTATAGGGACGCCTGGGTGGCTCAGTTGGTTGAGCATCAGACTCTTGATTTCCGCTCAGGTCATGGTCTCGGGGTTGTGGGATAGCCCCAGTCAGGCTCCACGATCAGTGCAGAGTCAGCTTATCCCTCTCCCTCCCTCTCTGCCCTTCATCCTGCTCTCACTCACATGCACTCCCTCCCTCTCTCTCTCTCTAAAATAAGTCAGTCTTGGTGCACCTGGGTGGCTCAGCTGGTTCAGCATCTGCCTTTGGCTCAGGTCACGATCTCGGGGTCCCAGGATTGAGTCCCACATCAGGCTCCCTGCTCGGCAGGGAGTCTGCTTCTCCCCCTGACCCTCCCCCCTCTCATGCTCTCTCTCTCTCAAATAAATAAATAAAACCTTAAAAAAAATAAAAAATAAACAATAAAATAAATAAGTTTAAAAAAAATTCCCAGTATAACTCCCCACTGAGTATAACTTTTGACTCCCCCAAAGCTACCTTCTGTTGCTTAGAAACCTGATAACATAAATAGTTGATGAACACATGTTTTTTGTATTATGTGTATTGTATACCGTAGTCTTAGAATAAAGTTAAACTAGAAAAAAGAAAATGGTATTAAGAAATCATTAGGGGCGGGGCGCCTGGATGGCTCAGTGGGTTAAGCCTCTGTCTTCTGCTCAGGTCATGATCCCAAGGTCCTGGGATCGAGCCCCGCATTGGCCCTCTGCTTAGCAGGGAGCCTGCTTCCCCCCGCCCCACCCCCCGCCTGCCTTTCTGCCTACTTGTGATCTCTCTCTCTCTCTCTGTGTCAAATAAATAAATAAAATCTTAAAAAAAAAAAAAAAAGAAAGAAAGAAATCATCAGGGGCAAGCCTGGGTGGCTCAGTAGGTTAAGAGTCGGCCTTGATCCCAGAGTCCTGGGATGGAGTCCCATGTGGGGCTCCCTGCTCAGCTGGGAGCCTGCTTCTTCCTCTCCTTTTGTGCTCTTTCTCTGTCTCTCAAATGAATGAATGAATGAATAAATAACATTTAAAAGAAAAGAAAAGAAAAGAAAATCATCAGGGAGGGGCACATGGCTGGCTCAGTCAGTGAAGCATGCAACTTTTGATCTTGGGTCTTAAGTTCAAGACCCATCTTGGGCATAGAGCTTACTTAAAAAAAAAGCATAAGGAAGAGAAAATACATTTCCAGTATTGAACCTGTACAGTTCAAACCTGTGTTGTTCAAGCATCAACTGTATATTGGAGCACTAGTATACATTTATTGTTAGAATGAATGAACCCTTTGCTAAATCTCTCTTTTAAGTTTTTATTTATTTTTTTCAATAATCTCTATTCCCAAGGTAGGGCTCCAACTCACCACCAGATCTAGACTAAGGTCACGTGCTCTTCTTTTTTTTTTTCTAAATGACATATAATGTATTATTTGCCTCAGGGTATCACATGCTCTTCTGACTGAGCCAGCCAGGTGCCCCTAAATCTCTTAAACATGATTTTACACGACAATACAGTCTTGGGAGATGAATTTTTTGAAGGTTTCAGATACTTATGTTTGTGCTGAATGGTTATCCAGAAAGGTTGCTGGTATCCATCAGTAAGAAAGTGCTAAACTGGTATTTTAAACTATTGTTTCTGTTTTGAAAGGACAAAAGCTATGGAAAGAACATTAACACAGCTTTAAAAAAAGGGATATATAGGGCGCTTGGGTGGGTTCCGATGGTTGAACATCTGCCTTCAACTCACATCATGATCTCCAGGTCCTGGCTGGGATCAGCCTGGCGTGGTCCCTGCTCAATGGGGAGTCTGCTTCTGACTCGGAGCCTCACTCCCTCGTGCTCTCTCTCTCTCTCAAATGAATAAATAAAATATTAAAAAAGAAAAAGATTATATATATAACTATATATATATAGTTAAAAGGGAAGAATTTTTACAAAATCAAAGTTATGCATGAAGATTCAATCACCCCTGCAGGTGGACACCTAGGAGGAGTCCGGACAGACCCACTGTCCTGGGCATAATTCAGAGGGCGCTTGAGTAAACATAGAATTTACTTTCTTTAAACCTCAATTCCTTAATCTGAAACGGAAAAACAGTTGCTTTCTATGCCAGCAAGCACCTGCTTGTTCGTGAAAAGCCGGTTTGTACCCACAATTCCTTGACGCTTCTCATAAACCGCTTACCTTACTCAACTAGTTCATTGTCTCCAGCTTCTCACAAGCTTTAAGCTTCAACCACCCCAACCAAACTTACATACGCATATAACCGCAGCCACACTCAAACAACTAGACAGCTGAGATCCCTACTTCCTTCGTTCCGAAAAAAACCACCCCAACTTCTATAAAGTAACCAGTAAACTTGAAAATCTAAGCTTTCCTTTTATTATCTATAAGAAGGGCGCCGGGACCAACGATCACCAGCTGCCCAGGTACCAAAAAATTATGCTTCCGAAATCTCTTGATGTCGATTCCGCACGAAGAGCAATGGAGCTGCCCTACGTGTGCCACTCACGACAGAAGCCCTTTTTGCCTTACCAGAAACAAAAACAGGGTGGCAGTGCTGGCGAATCCCTCTTTCGATAAAGGTGAAAATAAAATAAGCAATTTCTTATTCCATGTTTCTCCAGCTGAAGGGGGTACTGCAAGACACGCTGAGCCGTAGAGCAATAGTCACAAGAAGACTTCTATGATTTGTCCTTTCGATTTTTATATAGAAGTAAAGGCAGGGAAGTAAACTGATATGCAAATGTACGCGGTGCTTGCTGGGAAGGGCCCGGCGGGCGCAGAGGGAGTGGCAAGGAAGAGCGGTTGTGGGAGCGAGCGGGGGACCTGTCGCTCGCTGCAGTGGGCCTCGGGTCGCACCTGTTGTACGTTAGTCGGGATACTCGCTTCTCGGAGGCTGTCGGTCCTTATCTGGAGAAGACATGAATCCCACCCTATTAAAATTGAAAATGTACAAACTAGTGCCACCCGTGGCCATCCACCCGAAAGCGACCCCACCAGGGGACAACTGGAGGCATAGGGAGAGAAAGACTGGGAGCAACCTAATCTGCTAACGGATTGGCAGACCGTAGTGTGTCTATAAAGTGGAATGAATGCTATCTGCTGCGCTGCCAAAGGTTGAATTAAACACCAAAATGCACTTGAGTGATAAGCCTTGCAGAATAAAGTACAGCATGATGGCCATTAACGTGAAGGAAAAAAAAAAGGCAATACTAAATTTGGACTGGTTAAATAGATCTTTATCAACAGATATAAAAAAAAGTTGAGTGAAGGTGTTAAATACGGTACCACATAACAAAGTATTAAAAAATATACATATGTGCACATAAAAGCCCAGTGCTATATATTTTCTAATGCCACATTATTAACTTTTAAAAAAAGATTTGCAAGAACACACATCAACGACTACCTCCTGGAAGGAGGGAAGGATGGGGACCATGACACAAGACATCAGACTTACCTGTAATATTGTAATTATTTTAAAAAGCATAATGGGCTATTTTATTATTGTGAGATTTTATTTTGTATAACAGAATGTTTTTTAACTTGTCCTTGCTTTCTGTATTTTCTCTATTTCATTATTTTTTAAAAGATTTTAAGTAATCTCTACACTTAATATGTGGCTGGAACTCACAATCCTGAGATCAAAAGTCACATGCTCTCCTGACTAAGCCAATCAGGTGCCCCCCCATTTAATTTTTTAAAGTCAGGTTTGTGGACATGTAATTTACATATAGTAAATTATAGTAAGTTCACCTTTTTTTATCATGTGGTTTAACAAACTCACATAGACATGTATCTGCTACCACAATCAAGTATCAAACATTTCTATCACCCCCAAAAGTTCCTTTGTCTCCTTTTCTAGTCAACCCTTCCCCCTAGACCCAATCCTAGTAATCAGTGCTCTTCTCTAGCCATGTAGTTTTGCCTTTTCCAGAATGCCATAAAAATGGAATCATTCACATATACTTCATTTTTAATATAAAAACATGTGCTAATTGTAAAAAAACTGAAACAGTACAGAAATGTGAGAATGTTTTCCCCAAACTACTATTAACAGTTTATTGTTTCTCTTGTCAGATTGTTTCCTATGTACACATACACAATTTTTTTAAAAAACAAAAAATATAGATTGTGAGGCATTTTACATTCCTTAATGTATTTTAATGATACACAGAAGTACCTGAACTCTACAGAGTAGAAGCTGCAAGAGAAGGGATTCACATAAACAGCTCTTACACTGTAATAGGATGCAGACTTATGGTACAAACTGGTGGGGTTTTGTTGGGGGCTCCTCCTATAATCCACCAGTTATCTCTTGAAAACAAATTATTTCACTCCTCTATTCAACACTCCAATGCCTTCCCATTGTGCAATAAATAAACCCCATGTCCTCACCATAGCCTACAAGGTCCAGGCTGAGCTGAACCCCGCCTGCCTCTCTAAAACTAACCTGCCACTCTCCCTATCACCTATTAAGCTCCAGCCATCTTGGCCATATTGGCCATCTTGGTCCTTGAATAAGCTTTCCTAGCTCAGGGCACTCCATCACCCAGTTAGATAAATCTGGTACGTACCTATGTATGTATTTTATTCTGGCATTCTCTCTTCTTGCACTTGTGTGTACTTTCTGATGGTCTGTTTTCTTTACTCCAGATTGTAAAGTAAGGACAAGGGTATTTATTGTCTGTGATATCTGCTAGTACCTACCCAGCACCTAGCAAAAGGTTTGGCACACAAGGAGCACTCTATTTGTTGAACAAATGGATGCATATTTAAACCTGGGGTGCCTGGGTGGCTCAGTCATTGGGTGTCTGCCTTCTGCTTGGGTCAGGATCCTGGGGTCCTGGGGTCAAGCCCCATGTCCGGCTCCCTGCTACACTGGAAGCCTGCTTCTTCCTCTCCCACTCCCCCTGCTTGTGTTCCCTCTCTCGCTGCGTCTCTCTCTGTCAAATAAATAAAATCTTTTTTATTTTATTTACTTATTTATTTAAATATTTTATTTATTTATTTGACAGAGAGAGATCACGAGCAGGGGGGGGGGGGGGGGGGAAGCAGGCTCCTCACCAAGCAGAAAGCCCGCTGCGGTGCTCGATCCCAGGACCCCAAGATCACCACCCGAGGCAAAGGCAGAGGCTTTAACCCACTGAGCCATCCAGGCGCCCCTAAAATCTTAAAAAAACCAAAACCAAAACCAAACTGGTCTTAAAAAGAGAAATTGAGGAGGCGCCTGGGTGGCTCAGTGGGTTAAAGCCCCTGCCTTCAGCTCAGGTCATGATCTCAGGGTCCTGGGATGGAGCCCCGCATCAGGCTCTCTGCTCAGCAGGGAGCCTGCTTCCCCCCCTCTCTCTGCCTGCCTCTCTGCCTACTTGTGATCTCTCTCTCTCTCCCTCCATCAAGTAAATAAATAAAATCTTAAAAAAAAAAAAAAAGAGAAATTGAGGGGGGCGAGGTAGAAGGGGGAGGTGTGCCAGATCCTTAGGAGAATGGAGAGAGCGGTATCAGGGAAATTAGGCTAAGGAAGACTGCCCAAAGCCTAATGGTGAAGGGGCCTTGAATCTAAGAATTCGGATCTGGTGGCAGTGTAGGTGGTGATTGGGAGTTTGGTGGCATGAGGATTGTAAGATATAAAAACGAGGAGGTTACTGGGACACCTGGCTGGCTCAGTCGAAGAGCATGCGCTTCTTGATCTCAGGGTTGGGTTTGATACCCATGTTAGATGTAGAGATTACTAAAAAAATTTAACTTAAAAAAAAAAAGACAAGAAGGTCAGGTTACTGCACCAATACAGGTGGGAGACACCTCTTCCTGATTCCTGCAGTCAGTTACCATGGCTCACTTTGGGCTGTCACAAGCCTTTGTAAATGCCTGCCACATTAGCTAGGACTCGGTCTTACATGCCTATCATCTGGTATAGGGTAAAAAATAGTTATCTCAAAGCGTTTGATGGAAAAATCAAAACCATTAGTTTGATGGTTATATACACAACAGTATTAGGCTTTACAGTCAGACTTCTGAGTTCAAGTTGAGATTGTACTTATTAGCTAAAACCTTACTTCATCTCTCACGGGCTTTCTTTAAGAGATTAAATGATATATCAGAGTTAAGGGGCTTAGCAAAATTCCTGGATGACAGTAAACGCTCAATTGATAGCATTAGTTGCCAATCCACAGACCACAAACGGTCTCTCCTGTCTCTAGGTTCTCGTGTTGCCAATTCCCTTGTTAGAGTTCAACAGAATTACCTACTGGGTGCTGTGGTCCCAGGTGGGTTTCTCCGTCCCGATATCAAGATAAAAGCACCAACTAAAAATGGCGACCTCTAAACGATCCGAGGGCGTCAATTACCGGTAGTGCTAGCGATATCTATGACAGGCAGAGACGGAAAGAAACAGCAAGGGCAGAGCTCGTAACACCTGGGTAGAAGGCGAACGGCTCGCCCACGCTGCCAGTCAACCCCAAGCAAGAAAAAACACCACGACCCCAGCTGAGCAACAACCTAGCACCCGGACCACGTGTCATGGGGCAGTCTGCGCCTGCGCAAGGCAGGCGCGCGCCCGCCGGCCGGAAGAGCCGCGCGTTTCCGGGTTGGAGGCGGGGAGCGGTGCCGGAAGTACTCGGGGAGGGCCGAGCAGTCGGACCGGCTGCTGAGACGAACGCTTCACTGGGGCAGTCTCCGCATATCATGGGGAGATAGACGCTGCTGCCTGTGAGTCTTGGGCCCTGGCAGTTGAGGAAGAAGAGCGGGAGGAGGGAGTCAGGACCCAGACCCACAGTGGGTCAGTGTTTGAAGAACTAGGCTGTGGAGGAGACCGGGTTGTGCGAGGAATCAGGCAGGCTGTTGGGACGGGACTGAGGGGAACGGGGTTCGGAGAAGACGCGGCTGTGGGGACCCGGGCTGTAGACGGGACTTAGGGAACGGGGACGGATGTGAGTTCTCCGGCACCCGAGGGAAAGCGGTGTGAGAGGGACAGGATTGTGAAGACCCATGCTCCTAAGAGGAGAGGGTCGGAGAGGAAAGGGGCGTGAAGACACAGGCTTCCGAAAGGTAAAAGCGGAGCTGTGAGGACTTGGGCTCCTAAGAGACAGAAGCGGGACAGTGAAGATCCAGGCTCCTAAGGAGTCAGAAACAGGGCAGCGAAGACTTAGGTTCCTGAGGGGCAGGAGCACTCAGAGAACACTTGGGTTTAGAAGGAACAGCAGCGGGCAAAGAAGACGGGCTTCTGTGGGGACGGGATCAGGGCTTGGAGACTCCGGAGGGAACAGGGCTGTGAGGACCCGAGCTCGCCAAAGCGGAGAGTATAAGGGGCCATGGCTGCGAGATCAGACTCCAAGGGAAAGGGAGAGAGTTTGGACAAGATCTAGTGATCTATTTTTTCCTCATATACTCGGAATCCAGAGTGGTACAGGATGTATTCAGGGGAAGAAGACCCTTCCTTCGCGCTGCCTGCTTGGCTTTTGGCAGGCTTCTCTTGTGTCAGATACTTTATCTAGGAAAGCCCCATGCAAGCATCTTCGTTTTCTGCTTCATTCTTTCGAAGCTCTAATGTGAAGTCGAAGCTGATTGAACTCAGTTATATACTTGATAAGTGCTTTAAACCATTCAACCCTGATTGAGCACAGATCTCTGCATCTCAAATCAAAGAATGCTAGAGATAGGAGGACAGGATGGCCCAGAAAGATAATCTTTTTTAAACTCCTGTTTTGTATTTAAAAAGGCTAAGGTCCAAAGAAGGTATAGGATCACAGTGAGGTAATGATTGCTTAGATCATAATTTTGATATAGTACCCTGCTGTGTCTAGCAAATAGGAGATACTTGGCTAATATTCTTGAAAACATGCTTCTAGAAGCTTTGCTTTAACCTCAAACTCAAGAGGGTTTTTTTTTTTTTTTTTTACAAATTTAGTACTTTATTTTGAGGCTTGTTACTGTATTGATATCAATACAGTGAATGTCACTTAACCAGTTAGGAAACCTTTAAATGAAGCCCCCTCTCCCCCGCAAAAAAATTTAGTAAGCCCAGTTTAGAAAGTTGCAGATAAATAAGTTGTATCCTGTATTTTTAGTATAGGCATTTACTGGAGATGGCTGCTTTTCTTATTTTTTTTTTATTTTTTAAAGATTTCTTACTTATTTGAGAGAGAGAGCGAGCATAAGGAGGGAGAGCGGCGGAGGGAGCAGGAGAAGCAGGCTCCCCACTGAGCAGGGAGACTTGACTTCAGCTCCATCCCAGGACCCTGGGGTCATGACCTGAGCCAAAGGCAGCCACTTTAACCAACTGAATATGGTACCCTCCGAGCCCCGTATGGCTGCTTTTCGATAAAAATGTCAAAGGTATTTGGACGAGTCATTTCCCTTCAGTAATATCTTTTACTGAAACCTACTCAGACTAATCAGGCACCATCATAAGCACTTTAAAATATTAAATCATTAATTATCACATACAGCCCCACAAATTAGATATTGTTAGTCCCATTGTATAGATAAGGAAATTGGTTCAGAGATTAACTATCTTGCCTGAAAACATGGTACTAAACCCATGTTATGTGTTTGACTAACTTTGTTCTACTTTTCTTTTTTTTAAAGATTTATTTATTTACTTGTTAGAGAGAGAGGGAGAGAGAGAGCACAAGCAGGGGGAGCAGCAGGCAGAGGGAGAAGCCGACTCACTGCTGAGCAAGGAGCCGGATGCAGGACTTGATCCCAGCACCCTGGGATCGTGACCTAAGCCAAAGGCTGACACTTAACTGACTGAGCCACCCAGGTGTCCTTTGTTCTACTTTTCTAAGTGAATTCCTCTCCGTGTATCAGTTTGCACAACAACAAAATAGGAAATAACACACAAAACATATCATTGAATGAAAACACCCACCTCCCCCTTAAGACTTCTCTTTATGTGAAGTACTATAACTTGCTAGGGTAGTTATATAGTGTAGTATTTGAGGAGAACTAAATTTATGTGTGTTTTTTTTTAAGATTTTATTTATTTGGGGCGCCTAGGTGACTCAGTGGGTTAAAGCCTCTGCCTTCAGCTCAGGTCATGGTCTCAGGGTCCTGGGATTGAGGCCCGCATTGGGCTCTCTGTTCGGCGGAGAGCTTGCTTCCTCCATTTTCTCTGCCTACTTGTGACCTCTCTCTGTCAAATAAATAAAATTAAAAAAAAAAGATTTTATTTATTTATTTGACAGAGACACAGAGAGGGAACACAAGCAGAGTGAGTGGGAGAGGGAGAAGCAGCCTTCTGGGTATGGAAACTGATGCAGGGCTCGATCCCAGGATCTTGGGATCTTGACTGGAGATGAAGGCAGAGGCTTAACGACTGACCCACCCAGGTGCCCCGTTTTTCTGTGTTTTTAAATAAGAATAGATATTTAAGATAGGAAAATGGGACCTGAATAGACCTTTTTCTTACAATGGACTAAGATATATTTAATTTTAAATTTAGAAGGCCAAGAAAGACCAACTTGAAGAACAAGGACCTAAATTGGATTAACTTTACAGTTAATTGTAACATGAACTAGATGATCACGGAAATTTGGCTAACTAGTTGAAACTATTTTTTTTCCCCAAAAGATTAGTTTATACTATTTGCAAGTGCCTCTACTGTTCGAAAGTGATCAAAACTTATGCCAATTTATGAAATAAAGCATGCCTATGCCACCATTTCAAAGTACTTGATGGTTTAATTAATGATAACATTTCTGAGTTCATATCCTCATCCACATTTGCAAAATGTACTCATTTCACTCATTTGTGGCTCTAGCATTATTATGATAGTAGTATTGAGTTATTATAATAGTATATATTATAAAACATAATAGTACCTGATCAGAAAATCATTGTGTTAGAACAGATATGAACATAGAACATAATGCTTTTTTTTTTTTTTAATTTAGTTTACTTACTTGAGAGAGAGAGAGAGAGAGAGATTGAGAGAGCACATGAGAGGAGAGAAGGTCAGAGAGAGAAGCAGACTCCCCTGGGAGCTGGGAGCCTGATGTGGGACTCGATCCTGGAACTCCGGGATCCTGACCCGAGCCAAAGGCAGTCGCTCAACCAACCAAGCCACCCAGGCGCCCGAACATAATGCTTTTGATCTGCAGTCTTCATGGAAAGCCCCCAAATTCTTTGGAGACGATATACCAACAGTGTTTAGAGTCTGTACTGTGAAACAGGTGTGCTGGATGCAGAAGACAAACTGAAATCAGTACATATGAACTTAATCTAAAATCTTACACTAATTCTTAGAGCTGGAAGGGACTTTAACTCTGTCTGATCCTACCCTTAATTATAGATGTAGAAATTCTGGTCAAAGGGAGCTCACATAACTCAGTGGCAGAAGTAGGATGATACCCAACCCTCCTGACTTGGATCTTCCCTGTGCCATAGTACCCCTCATCAGCATCCTGTGGACTATTTACCACTACCATTTTTTTTCAGTCACTATTTTTTTTTTTAATGTCTTTAGTCATAAAAATGGTTGTAGGATGGCACCAACACATACTACAATGGGGAAACCTTTTAGTTTTATTTTTTATTTTTTAAAACATTTTATTTGTTTATTTGACAGAGAGAGAGAGGGAACACAAGCAGGGAGAGTGGGAGAAGGAGAAGCAGGCTTCCTGCCAAGCAGGGAGCCCGATGTGGGCCTCGATCCCAGGACCCCGGCATCCATGATCTGTGCCAAAGGCAAACACCTAATGACTGAGCCACCCAGGCACCCAGCCTTTTAGTTTTAATATGCTGGTTTTTATAACTAAGATTTTAGAAAAGGAGAGTATATATATTATATAATATTAGCAAACACATTTATTTAATTTTTAGATTTTATTTTTTTATTTGACAGAGAAGAGAGAGAGATCACAGGTAGGCAGAGAGGCAGGCAGAGAGAGAGAGAGGGGGAAGCAGGCTTCCTGCTGAGCAGAGAGGCCGATAATGGGGCTCGATCCCAGGACCCTGAGATCATGACCTGAGCTGAAGGCAGAGGCTTAGCCCACTGAGCCACCCAGGCGCCCCAGCAAACACATTTATTTGTACTTTCCATGTACCAGGCACTCTTCTAAGTACTTTTTTTTTTTTTATTTTTTAAAAGATTTTATTTATTTATTTGACAGAGAGAGAGAGATCACAAGCAGGCAGAGAGGCAGGCAGAGAGAGAGGCCTGAGCAGAGAGCCTGATGCGGGGCTCGATCCCAGGACCCTGAGATCATGACCTGAGCCGAAGACAGAGGCTTTAACCCACTGAGCCACTCAGGCACCCCTCTTCTAAGTACTTTAGATTCATAAACTCTATGTATTGTCACAGCAATCCCATGAGATACACTTTATGATTAACTCAGTTTTTCACATGAGGAAATTGAGGCATAAAGAGATTAGATAACTTGCTCAGGGACATAAAGCTAATTAATAAGTGGCAGAGTTAGTACTCGAACCCAGACACTACCACCAGAGTCCATGCCTTCAACCACTGTATTGTACTGAATTTCTGTTAAGTCAAAACCCCCTAAATAGGACCAAACTAGGGCGCCTGGGTGGCTCAGTTGGTTGAGCAACTGCCTTTGGCTCAGGTCATGATCCCGGAGTCCCGGGATCGAGTCCCATATCGGACTCCCAGCTCTGCGGGAAGTCTGCTTCTCCCTCTGACTTTCTCCCCTCTCATTCTCAGTCTCTCGCTCTCTAATAAATAAATAAAAATCTTAAAAAAAAAAATAGGACCAAACTAGTCAAAAAAGTAGTGGGGAAAAAAATCCCATGATTCTGTTTTCTCAAGTCTTCTAGAATGCAGTTGCTTCTCGGCCTTTTGGCTAAGATCAAGTGAAGTCTTACAGAATGCAGTTAATTGATTCTGTTTTTTTAGGCTGGGAAATATGAGTTTATTTAGATACATGTAGAAGCCAGTGAAGAGAGAAACAGGTAGAAAACTCAGTCATTAGGTGAAGTCATGCACAATAGTGATAGGGCTTTTATGCCATTAGTCTGGCAGTCCCCTTTACTCCAGTATTTTGTTTCAATAATTTCTAAACATTTCAGAAATGAAAGGGTTTTAGAGAAAATCTAGTCTTTTACTCCCCTATTCTCTATTCCCCCTACTCAAGAAAAATCTTGGTGGGGGGATCTGTGGGGCACTTGGCCGGCTCTGTCGGAAGAGCATGCAACTCTTGATCTCAGGTTTGTAAGTTCAAGCCCTAACATTGGGTGTAGAGTATACTTAGAAAGGAAATCTTTATTTAAAAAAAAAAAATCTGTCAGGGCGCCTGGGTGGCTCAGTGGGTTAAAGCCTCTGCCTTCGGCCCAGGTCGTGATCTCAGGATCGTGGGATCAAGCCCCATATCGTCCTCTCTGCTCAGCAGGAAGCCTGCTTCCCCTTCTCTCTCTGCCTGCCTCTCTGCCTACTTGTGATCTCTCTCTCTGTCAAATAAATAAATAAAAGTCTTTCCCCCAAAAAATCTGTTAATGGAACAGATGTCTAGAAAACGCCATAATCTTAGAACTACTACAAGGTATCCCCCCATCTCCTACCCTCTGAAAAATCAGATACTCTTAATACAGTCATAGGGTTGCAACTGGATTTCTGTTTGAGGTACAAGTTATTAAAAGGAAAAGCAGTTAGAGCTTGTTATCCTCAGCCTATCAACCAAAGTTTAAATGTAACTGGTAAGGGGGAGGGAGGATAGGCTTGGTATTTAATTGAACTCCCAGCCACACAATCTTGTTTTGATAAAATTACTAAATAACTTTTACTGTAGATCACCGGGGCATGGACTTTCTGGACTTATTTTGTAACTCCTAGCATGTGATTTCCACATAGTAGGTGCTAATAGGGGTTTATTATTATAATTGTTCTCCCAAACTGTCCCACAGTAAATGCCTGTTTTTACACAGCAATAGTTCCTATTTCTTGGCATTCCAAGTAATTGAGAATTAAAAATTTGAGTAGCCCGAAGGCAACCATGGTATATTATGTAATGGAATTCAGGTTATTTACAGTCACTTCATTCCATTGTGCTTGGTCAGCATCATCCACAATTGGACTTGATGAAAGTTGTCAGTAAACAGGTAATTTGGATGTAGAGGCATTGATCATTTCGGAATGGCTGTGATGTTTTGTTTTTAAATTTACATACCAAAAAATCCACCCTTTGGGGAGTACAGTTCTATGAGTTGTGACAAGTGATTACTGTCATGTAAGCACCATAACATTTCTACCTAACAGTTCCATCCCCCCAGAGTTTCCTTCATGCTGTTGCTTTGTAGGCCAACTCTAGCACTCCGAGCCACTGGCAGCTACTGATCGTTTTCTCCATCCATATAGCTTTGCCTTTTCCAGAGTGTCATATAAATGGGATCATACAGTAAGTAGCCTTTTGAGTCTTGCCTCTTTCACTTAGCATACACACTGGAGATTATCCACATTATCGGATGTATTAGTAGTTCCTTCCTATTGCTGAGTAGTATTCCATTGTATGGATACTTATTCATAGTTTATCCATTCACTATTTGAAGGAAATATGGATTGTTTCCAGTTTTTGGCAGTTATAATGTTGCTGTAAACATTCACGTACTGATTTTTGTGTGAATATGTTTTCATTTCTTTAGGGTAAATACCTAGGAGTGGGATTGCCGGGTCACATGATAAGTATATATTTAACTTTACAAGAAACTGCCAAACTGGGGCGCCTGGCTGGCTCAGTCAGTTAAGCATCTGCTTTCAACTCAGGGCATGATCCCGGGTCCTTGGATCGACTCCTGAGTCAGACTTGCTGCTGAGCAGGAAGTCGGCTTCTACTTCTGCTCCTCTACCCCACTTGCACTCTATCACTCTCTTTCTCAAATAAATAAGATCCTAAAAAATACTACTACTACTACTAAAAAACCCCGCCAAACTGTTTTCCAAAGAGATTGCACCTTTTTACATATTCACACAGAAATATGTGATGGTTTCAGTTGCTCAACATCCTCTCCAGCACTTGTTGATTTTTTTTTAAATTTTAATTATTCTAATAGTATTTAGTACTCATTTCCTTAATTGCATTTCCCAGATGACTAATGATATTGAGTGTCTTTTCATGTGCTTATTTGCCATCTGTATATCTTAAGTGAAAGATCTTTTCAGATTTTTTGCCCATTTTTTAAATTGGTATGTTCTCTTATTGTTGAATTTTGAGAGTTCTTTATATATCCTGGATACAAGTTGTTTGTCAGATACATGATTTGTAAATATTTTCTCTTGGTCTATGAGTTGTCTGTCTGTCTTTATTTATTTATTTATTTATTTATTTATTTATGGGTGGAGCAGTAATTTGCATTTTGATTAAGCCCACTTTTTTTTTTAGATTTTAGAAAATCTACATTTTCTTTTTTCTCTTTAAGATTTTATTTATTTATTTGATAGAGAGACTGCAAGAGAGGGAACACAAGCAGGGGGAGTGGGAGAGAGAGAAGCAGGCTTCCCTCTGAGCAGGGAGCCCAATAGGGGGCTCAGTCCCAGGACCCTGAAGGCAAATGTGTAATGACTGAGCCACCCAAGTGCCCCTTATTAAGTCTACTTTATCAGTTTTTTTCTTTTGTGGATTGTGCTTTTGGTGTTAGCATAGCTAAGATTCCTGCCCTGACCCAAAGTTAGGAAGATTTTTTCCTCTTGCTTGTAAAAGTTTTTTTGTTTTTTAAAGATTTTATTTATTTATTTGAGAGACAGAGAAAGTGAGAGAGAGCATGAGAGGAGAGAAGGTTAGAGGAAGAAGCAGACTCCCCGTGGAGCTGGGAGCCCGATGTGGGACTTGATCCTGGAACTCAAGGATCATGACCTGAGCTGAAGGCAGTTACTCAGCCAACTGAGCCACCCAGGTGCCCCAAAAGTTTTATAGTTTCACATTTTTTAAGTCTGTGATCAGTTTTGAGTTTGTTTTTGTATAAGGTGTGAGATACAGATCAAGGTTCATTTTTGTTGCTACTGATGTGTGTGTGTGTGTGTGTGTGTGTGTGTGTGTGTGTGTGTGTGTGTATATGTATGTATGTATATATATTAAGATTTATTTATTAATTTAGGGAGAGAGAGAATCTGTGCCCATGCATGCGATGTGGGGGAGAGGCAGAGGGAGAGGGAAAGAAAGAATCTCAGACTCCCTGCTGACCTCAGAGCCCAACATGGGGCATGATCCCTTTACCCTGAGATCATGACCTGAGCTGAAATGAAGAGTCAATCACTTAAGTGACTGAGCCATCCGGGAACCCCTTATTTTTTGGTATATTTTGAAAACAGTTGCCAGAATTACCTACTTTTTCAGAGGAAACAAACCAAATAGTACTTTAATTCTTTTTTCATAGCTAACATATGCACATGGGACAGAATTTGGGTATACAGTGAAAAGTAAATCATCTTCCACCTTGGTCCCGTAGGCCACTCAGATAGTACCATTCCCCTCCCCACTAAAATAACTGCTGTTATCAGTTTGTTATGTATCTTTCCAGGAATAATTTATGCATTTACAATTATATGGGGTTTTTTTTTTAAGATTTTATTTATTTGACAGGGAGAGAGAGATCACAAGTAGACACAGAGGCAAGCAGAGAGAAAGGGCAAAGCAGGATCCCTGCTGAGCAGAGTGCCCGACACGGGGCTTGATCCCAGTACCCTGAGATCATGACCCAAGCCAAAGGCAGAAGCTTAACCCACTGAGCCACCCAGGCACCCCAATTATATGTCGTTTAATAAATGATAACAAATTATGCTTGCTTTTCTGTACCTTGCATTTTCAATGAACAGCGTATTTTAGAGGTCATTTCATGAGCTTCCTCGTTTTGTTTTTTGTTTTTTTGAGGATTCTACCTATCCATTTGAGAGTGAGAGAGAGAGTGCTCTCTGGCTCTCTCTCTCTATTGAATAAATAAAATCTTTACAAAAATGAAACAGAGGAGTGTATGAAGGGAGGAATATATATACCCCTCTCATTCCAGGTGGATCACATATTTAAATTTTAAACATGAAACCCTATCTTTTCCAGATGTACTCATATACCATCATTTATTCGATGATCTGTGTTTTCCCTATTGATAAATGCTATGAACATTAGCATATAGGTTTGCGTGAGAGCACAAGTTTTCATTTTTCTGGGATAATTGCCTGAGAGTGCAGTCCTTTACTTATTTGGGTAGAGGTGCAGGACATTTGACTTATATACGATAAAATGCACAGATCTTAAATATTCAGTGTGATGTATTTGACATTGTATAAACCCATGTAATCATCACCCCTATGAATATGGTGTTTTAAATCCAACCAAATAAAGGTACAGTCTAGGAAATTAAGGGCAGTGTCAGTCTGGTAATGAGTGTCTGGTTATCATCTGCTTTATTTTGTTTTGTTTTAATGGAAGAGGTAGCTCGCTTTCCCAGAATTACTGAAAATGCAGAAGTATTGTTTGCTTCTCAACAAAATAGTAAAGTGCCGTCTAGTTTCTGAGGGAGAAACTTTAATTTTTCTTACCATGTATAGATTCCCCTTATTTCATTAGTAGCCATTGGAGCTATTCCTTAAGTCTAATTCCTTTTATTTATTTTTTATTTTTATCTTTTAAAGATTTTACTTATTTGAGAGAGAGAGAGAGTGAAAGAGAACATGAGAGAGGAGGGGGTCAGAGGGAGAAGCACACTCCCTGCTGAGCAGGGAGCCCTATGGGGGACTCCATCCCAGGCCTCCAGGATCATGACCTGAGCCAAAGGCAGTTGCTTAACCAACTGAGCCACCCAGGCGCCCCTTAAGGCTAATTCCTGATTTGACAAATGATTATTCATATTTGGTGCTGTGTAAATAGGCTATATTTTTGTATACAGGTCTTATTAGAGAAATTCCCATTATACGGAAATCTCTGTTACAAAAAAGAATCTTCTGCTTCTTTTGAGCAATAACCAGTACTATCTGGGAAGCCCCTTGAAGGTTGTGGGAATGATATTTGAAAGGTATAATGTTCAGTATGGTGAGCATACTGATAATCTTGAATAAGGCTCTTTCGTAACTTGCTGTGGGGGAATAGTTTGTTTTTATAACATTACAGAACTATTACCATGTTAACAATCTTTCCCTATCTGGATTCTTCCATTGGTGACATTTGTGGGTAAGGGAAAAGGAGGCATATGGTTAAAAAACAAACAAGTGATCCTGATGCTCTGTTGTTCCCTCAGCTGACTCTTGGCCAACAAGTTTCTCTTGGTCACTTAACCAGTAAGTAGTTAGTTGCTTTAATTTATTTATTTTTAAAGATTTATTTTTAAAGATTTTATTTATCCATTTGACAGAGATCGCGAGAGAGGGAATACAAGCAGTGGGAGTGGGAGAGGAAGAAACAGGCTTCCTGCTGAGCGGGGAGCCCAATGCGGGGCTCAATCCCAGGACCCTGGGATCTTGATCCGAGCCGACACGTAATGACTGAGCCACCCAGGCACCCCTTATTTTTAAAGATTTTATTTATTTATTTGAGAGAGAGGGAGAGAGAGCACAAGTTGGGGGAGAGGCACAGGGAAAGGGAAAAGGAGACTCTCGCTGAGCAGGGAGCCCAATGTGGGACTTGATCAAGGACGCTGGGATCTTGACCCGAGCCGAAGGCAGACGCTTAACAGACTGAGCCACCCAGGTGCCCCATTAGTTGCTTTTATTAAAGGCAAACCAGGAAAGATCATTTCTCATATTAGAGAGTTGGACAATTTGTTGTGGAGGAACGCAGCAATAAGGGGCAAGAGTTGACAAGCGCAGATACTCATTTAGGTTGCTAAGCTTCACCAAGTTCTGAAAACAACTGTCATGATTCCTGCAGGTTTGTTTCACAGTTTTGGCCAATGAAGTTTTCATATGCTGCTGGCTTATCCCTATTAATAGAACATTGTTTTATTGGAAGAGAATCTATAATACTATGATCGTAATGAATTAATTTTAGAAGTTGCGTATGAAAGAGATGGCGATGTTTTCCTCAGTGTGCAGTATGAATAAGGAGACAAGAATAAGGATGTTTGTCCACATCTGGTTTGCTTGGATCCTGGTCAGTGAAGATGTGCCAGGCCATGCAGCTGAAATGGTGCTGTGGCAAGGGTGGTGCTTGATGCCAGCTCTTCATTTACAGGTAGCTTTTGAAAATGGCTGCCTCCCATTTCACCGGGCTCACAGCCGTTGCTGATGTAATTAAAGATCTAGACACTCAGATAGCTGTAAGTAAGCTCGTTGAGGCCACTGTTGGCGGAACTTGGTAAATGTGCTTCTGATCTCTGTGACACCAAAGCTGCTGTCCACAGAGTCTACCTCATGGCTTTAAAATTTAGGAATCTTGGCTACTCTGGGCTAGGGACTCTGCATGTACTGGAGGATTGCTAACACTCAGAAAATTTGCTCTTGATGACATAGAAACAGCTTACTTTTGACGATTGCTAAAAACTGTGTTTATTAGACATAGACCCGACATAGATTTAAGCATGTTTTGAAGTGCCAAAACGAACTAATCTGTTTTCTTAAGTTTTGTGACTGGGTCTTAAGTATGTGATTGTGCCATGATTGATTTGAATTTAACATTATTTGCTGTTCAAAAATAATGCATGTAGTACTTAAACAGTATTCTATTTTTACAAAGTCTTCAGAAATGGCTTATTCATTCTAGTTTATTTTTGTATGTAAGATTTATTTCATTTACTTTCTTCCTTATTTAATTTTGTGGACTATTTCATTTAGCTTTTGGAGAAGAGATGGTTTCTAAATATGAGGTGAGAGCAATGAACATTCTTCATTCCCTCCATTTTTAATGTGCAGGTATGAAATGGTCACTATCCCAGATATTCTGAAGACCCTTCAAATCTGACAGACCTTATACAATTTTACTTTCAAACCTTATCCTTTATTAAAGGTGTTTCTGGAACTAGTTCTCTTGTTTTCCTTCTACAGTTGATTGGCCTTGGTCCTCACAGCTCCAAAAAGAAACAGGATCTCGATAAGCTCTATGAGCTGAAGTCCAAAGCTCGACAGATTATGAACCAGTTTGGCCCCTCAGCCCTAATCAACCTCTCCAATTTCTCATCCATAAAACCGGAACCAGCCAGCACCCCTCCACAAGGCTCCATGGCCAATAGCACTACAGTGGTAAAGATACCAGGCACTCCTGGGACGGGAGGGCGTCTCAGCCCTGAAAACAATCAGGTATTATTTCTTACTTTTTGCCCTCCCTAGGCATCTCTTATCTGTTATTTGAACCAGTAATGCTTTGAGAGATGTCTGTCTCAGATGCTGCCTCTTCCTTTCAGCTGAAAAAGAGTCTTTTCCCTCCTTTGGACTTCTAAAGTTCTTTATCAAATTATCATGTACAATGTCTATCAATGTTTACTATGTGGTATTTCTGTGTGTATGTATATGTACATACATTCATACACACACACGAACATATGTTGCCTATGACAGGTTTTTATATATGTATATATAAATATATATACGCTATATAATTGTTAAATAAAATAGTTAAATAAAATAATAAAATAACTAATGGATTCATTATTCATTATTCCTGTAATAAAAGCATTATTGCCTCTGGTCTTTTCTCCTTCTAGTTCATCCAGCTGCTCCATTATTAACTTTCTGCACTGATTCTAAAATCTGCCCCTTCCCTGCCCTCTTTCCCCAGCTTTCTGCTCATGATTCTGATTCTGCCCTCCAGAGCCACAAGAGATAAGAAATAAGTATAATCTCTTGTCTTGGGCTTTATAGGCTGGATAGAATAGGAGGGAGAGACATTTCAAGAGAATGGGGGGAGGGACTAGCAAAGGTGAATGGGGAGGGTTGGGCAGATAGTTGGGAAGCCAACCTGCATTGAATGTGGAGTCTGTTGGAGAAGAACAGGAGGTAACATTATATAGGCAGGATTATGGCAGAATATACTGTGGATATACTAGTCAGTTTCCTTTGAAACTCTTAGTCATCAGACAATCTTTGCAAATATTTAATAGAGACGTAAGTAACAATAAAAGTCGTATGTCTTAGGAGGATTATCTTGGCAGTAAGTGGACAAGAAAGGTAGAAAGGTGGACTGAGAGGAAGACCAAGTCTAAGACTTGGAGTAAATCAAGACATGGAATGAAGGCTTGCCTTAAGCGGTAATGATAGAATGGATAGATATGACACATAATTAACAAATATTTATTTTAAAAATTTGTTTCTTCTTTATTTCCAAGATTATACATGCATGCTTATCACAGAAATTTAGAAATACAGAAGAATAAAGAGCCCATCCTTCTACTACCACCCCAAAATAACTATGGTCAGCATTTTAATGTATGTCTTGGTTATTGTTTAATGGCATATGTATGTGACATGACATTTCCTTTATGAAATAGGAATCACAGTTGTATGCACTTATACAAATATTATACAGAGATGACACATGTTCCCTGCCATCAGGGAGCTTTCGGCCTATTAAGTCAGAAACGGGCAAGTTTATAAATATATGCAGTGACAGAAGGGTGCACAGGGTACCCTAGAGGCCAAAGGAGGAAGTGGTTCTTTTTACCTGGGTAGGCCAGGAAAAGCAGAAAGAAGGCACCATGGACTGAGCAGATAGGAACAGGGGTGGAAGAACACGTCCAAAGACGACAGAGGCTCAGTACAACTTACAGTGGTCAGAAAATTGTAAATTACTTAATGTAGAGTGAAGGTAATGCACAGTGAGCGCAAGAGGCAGAAATAAACTGACAGATGTTGGCCTCTCTTCCACACTGCTCTGTCAGCCTTTCTTCCCTAGGGCACTTATGTCTTGAGAGTCTCGGAGCAGACTGCCAGGTAGGCTAGACTGTTAACTTTTGGAAAGTAGAAACTAAACCCAACAAACTGGTAGCATTTCTTCATTATGGGGTAATGAGGTATTCTGTTTCCTTAATACTTGGCTGAAAAATCTTCTCCCAATTAACTTTAGGTATTGACGAAGAAGAAATTACAAGACTTAGTAAGAGAAGTGGATCCTAATGAGCAATTGGATGAAGATGTGGAAGAGGTAAGATGGAGTTGGGCACCCCAGAGTCTGTGTCCCTGAGACTTCAGAGGCAGACAGATCTGAAATTGAATCTTAGCTGTGGCACTTACCAGCTTTGTAGCTGTGGACACATAGCTTTTTGAAACTCCGGTTCTTCTTGTGTTGGTAGGGTGTGGTATTATTGACTGACAGGGTTATTGTGAGGGTCTCTTGGAATAACTTCTACAAATCACCTGGGAGAATGCCTAGCACTTTATACCTAGCAGCTGCTGCTACTTTTGCTTAGTGAAAAGAGCTTAGTTTGCTCATAGGCAATCACTTTCAACAATTTTAGTTGTTTCTGTGGTATTCCTCCATATTTCTAAGTAATACAGTTAAACAGATATTCTTTGGTTTCTGTCTGTTGACTTCCTATAGATGAGGATTTTGTTAAGCTACTGACACATGTCCATCCATGCTTTCCTTTCCCTCATTTTTCTTTTTCTCTTTTTTTTTTAGCAGTAGAGTGATTTTTTAAAAATTTTTATTTATTTATTTGTTAGAGAGAGAGAAAGAGCACACAAGAAGGGAGAGCAACAGGTAGAGGGAGGAGCAGACTCTCCATTGAGCAGGGAGCCCGATTCAATCCCAGGACCCCAGGATCATGACCTGAGCCGAAGGCAGATGCTTAACTAACTGAGCCACCCAGGCGCCCTCCCTCATTTTTTTTTTTTTTTAAGATTTTATTTATTTATTTGACAGAGAGAAAGATCACAAGTAAGTAGGCAGAGAGGCAGACAGAGGGACAGAGGGAAGCAGGCTCCCTGCTGAGCAGAGAGCCTAATACGGGGCTCGATCCCAGGACCCTGAGATCATGACCTGAGCTGAAGGCAGAGGTTTAACCCACTGAGCCACCCAGAGCACCCCTCCCTCATTTTTCTAATATAGTTTTCTTAAAATACATATTTTTAAAGGATTTTATTTATTTATTTATTTATTTATTTATTTATTTGTCAGAGAGAGAGAGCGCACAGGCAGGGGGATTGGCAGACTGAGGGAGAGGGAGAAGCGGGCTCCCCACTGAGCAAGGAGCCCAATGCAGGACTTGATCCCAAGGTCCTGGGCTGAAGACAGACGCTCAACTGACTAGGCCACCCAGGCATCCCTCCAATATAGTTTTGTCACAGCTTTTTTTAAGATTTTATTTATTTATTTGACAAAGAGAGATCACAAGTAGGCAGAGAGGCAGGCAGAAAGAGAGGAGGAAGCAGGCTCCCTGCTGAGCAGAGAGCCCGATTCGAGGCTCGATCCCAGAACCCTGAGATCATGACCCAAGCTGAAGGCAGAGGCTTTAACCCACTGAGCCACCCGGGCGCCCCTGGTCACAGCTTCTAGATAACTCAGAAATCAGTATTGACATTATTCTGATCAAGTACATATTGTTCACCACTGCACCAAGTCCTGTTTTGTACTACCTACTAAAGTTGATAATTTACTTTTTTTAAAAAAACATTTTATTTATTTATTAGAGAGAGAGAGCACAAGTAGGGGAAGCTGCAGAGAGAGGGAGAAGCGGGCTCCCCACTAAGCAGGGAGCCTGACGTGGGGCTTGATCCCAGGACTCTGGAATCACAACTTGAGCCGAAGGCAGATGATTAACCAACTGAGCCACCCAGGGGCCCCTGATTCTTTTTTTTTTTTTTTTTTTAAGATTTTATTTATCTATTTGACAGAGAGAGAGAGATCACAGTAGGCAGGCGGGGGGGAGGGGGAGGAAGCAGACTCCTTGCTGAGCAGAGAGCCAGATGTGGGGCTCGATCCCAGGACCCTGAGATCATGACTCGAGCCAAAGGCAGAGGCTTTAACCTGAGCCACCAAGGTGCCCCTCTTTTTTTTTTTTTTTAAGATTTTTTTTTTATAAGTAATCTCTATACCCAACATGGGACTTGGACTTAGAACCCTGAAATCAAGGGTCGCCCATTCTACTGACTGAGCTAGCTAGGTGCCCCTATAATTGACTTATTTTTATTTATTTATTTATTTATTTTTAAAGATTATTTATTTATTTATTTATTTATTAGAGAGAGAGACTGAGAATGAGAGGAGAGAAGGTCAGAGGGAGAAGCAGACTTCCTGCAGAGCCGGGAGTCTGATATGGGACTCAATTCCGGGACTCCGGGATCATGACCTGAGCCGAAGGCAGTCGCTTAACCAACTGAGCCACCCAGGCGCCCCTATTTAGTTTTCTTTGTGCCATTTTTATTCTGGTTCTGCCATCAGCTCTGGTATACAACTATCAACTTTGTTTTCCAAATGGGAAAGTAATCTACAGATTTGGGTCCTCCCTCCCCAACTCAGATTTCACTCTCAAAAAACCTCCATCCTTTAAGGAGGGCCTGGGATGTGATGAGCACTGGGTGTTATATGCAACTGTTCAATGATGAATCATTGAACACTATATCTGAAACTACTGATATACTGCTATATGTTGGCTAATTGAATTTAAATAATAATAATAAAAAGAATCCTCCATCATCTTCTGGTCTAATTAATTTTAGGCCACTTGAACAGACCCCTCCTGAGTCTTCCTTTTGCTCTTTTTTTCTTTTGGCTCTCTTGTTTCCTAGATCCCACATCCTCTTCTTGGTTACTCCCTTCTTTTGTTAGAGCACATTTTTTTGTTGTTATTGCCTACAAAAGAATAGATGAGAAGCAAATGTTTGAAAGTATCTTACATTCTAACCTCAAAATTTTTAGTTTGCATGGGTTTAGAATTAGATTATGAAAATAATTTTTTCCCTTTCATTTGTGAAGGCATTACTCCATGTCTTCAAAAAACCTATTAAAAAGTCTTGTGCAGGGTGCCTGGCAGGCTCAGTCCATAGAGCATGCGACTCTTGATCTCAGGGTCGTGTGTGCAAGCCCCACGTTCGGCATGGAGCCTGCTTAGAAAAAGAAAGAAATTTCATGCTGTTCTGATCCCTATTTTTTTAAAGTCTTCCCTTTTTTTATTCTGAATTTTCATATGAGCGTTAGTATGTATCTTTTTTCATTTATTGTGCTGAGTTCCTGGAGCCTCTTTTTATTTTGGGGACTTAAGTGCCTCAATTCTGGGATGATTTTGAATATTTTGGGGTTTGGAGTTTTCTTTTTGTTGTCTGTTTTGCCTTTGCTGAGGAAAATGTAATGACAGGAAAAAGAAACACAGATTACAAAAATAGTATAACTTTATTTTTATTTTATTTATTTATTTTTTAAGATTTTATTTATTTATTTGAGAGAAAGATAGCACAAGTAGGCAGAGCGGCAGGCAGAGGGAGAGGAAGAAGCAGGCTCTCTGCCAACCCTGGGATCATGACCTGAGCCGAAAGCAGCCACTTAATTGACTGAGCCACCCAGGCACATTTATTTTTATTTTTTTAACCATTGGGAATATATTTGCTCTCTTTGTGTGTGTATGTATGTCTGTGTGGGGGGGTGTTTGAGGGAGCAGTTTTATTGAGATATAATTCATATACCGTCAAATTTACTCATTTGAAATCTACAGTTCAGTGGTTGTTAGTCTCTTCACAGAATTGTGCAACTCTCAACACAGTCATTTTAACATATAATATATTATTAGTTTCAGAGGTAGATTTCTGTGATTCATTATAACACCCAGTGCTCATTACATCACATGCCCTCCTTTATGCCTATCACCCAGTTACCCCATCCCCCCACCCACGTCCCTCCAGCAGTCCTGTTTGTTTCAGAGTTAGGAGTCTCTTAGGGTTTAACACAGGCATTTTTAGAACATTTTCCTCACCCCTGAAAGAAACCAATACCTATTAGCAGTCACTCCCATTTTTCCCTAACCCCCACAGTCCTTAAGCAACTAACTACTAATTTACTTCCTGTCTCTATAGATTGGCTTATTCTAGACATTTCAGATAAATGGAGTCATATAATATGTGATGTTTGTGACTGCCTTCTTTCACTTAGTGTAATGTTGTTTTTTTGTTTTTTTTTAAAGATTTTATTTATTTATTTGAGAGAGAGAGATCACAAGTAGGCAGAGAGGCAAGCAGAGAGAAAGGGGGAAGCAGGCTCCTTGCCAAGCAGAGAGCCCAATGCGGGGCTCGATCCCAGGACCCTGAGACCATGCATGACCTGAGCTGAAGGCAGAGGCTTTAACCCACTGAGCCACCCAGGTGCCCCTAGTGTAATGTTTTTAAAGTTCATGTTGTAAGGAGTATGAGTACCTCATTTCTTTCTATGGCAGAATACTCTTCCATTGTATGGATATACTGTATTTTGTTTAACCATTCATTGGTTGATGGGTTGTATCCACTTTCTGGTTATTATGAATAATGTTGCATGATCATTCACATGCAAATTTTATTTGTTTTTTTTTCTCTTTTTTTTGATTCTTGTATACATTTCTTTTTTAATATATTTTTTTAAGATTTTATTTATTTATTTGACAGAGAGGGACACAGCGAGAGAGGGAACACAAGCAGGGGGAGTGGGAGAGGGAGAAGCAGGCTTCTCGTGGAGCAGAGAGCCCAGTGTGGGGCCTGATTGCAAGACCTGAGATCACGACCTGAGCTGAAGGCAGCCACTTGATAACTGAGCCACCCAGGCGGCGCCTCTCATGTATACATTTTTGTGTGGAAATATGCTTTCATCTTTCTTGGTAATATACGTCAGAGTGGAATTGTGGGGTCATGTGGTAACTATGTTTTTCCTTTGAGAAACTGCCTGGTTTTCCAAAGTGCTGCACCCTTTTACGTTCCTACTAGCAGTGTGTGAGATTTCCATTTTCTTATATTAGTTTTGTGATGATTTCTTTTCTTTTCTTTTTTTAAGGATTTTATTTATTTATTTATTTATTTGACAGAGAGAGAGAGAGATCACAAGTAGGCAGAGAGGCAGGGAGGGAGAGAGGGGGAAGCAGGCTCCCTGCTGAGGGGAGAGCGCCGTACGGGGCTCGATCCCAGGACCCTGAAATCATGACCTGAGCCGAAGGCAGAGGCTTTAACTCACTGAGCCACCCAGGCACTCTTTGTGATTATTTCTTCTCTGTTTTTGCTCTTCCTTTTTTTTTTTTTTTTTTAAAGATTTATTTATTTATTTGAGAGAGAGCACACACATGAGCAGGGGCAAGGGGAACAGGGAAAGACTATCCAGGCAGGCTCCTTGCTGATCAAGGAGCCTGATACAGGACTTGATCCTAGGACCCCAGGATCATGACTCAGCTGAAGGCAGATGCTTAACTGACTGGGCCACCAGGTGTCCCTCATTTCTTTGAAATTCTCCGTTCTACTTGATAGGGAGATTTTCCTTAGTTTATCTTCTAAACCTTTAATTTTTTTTTTTTTTTTTACATAAAAATTTTAATTCCGGGGCGCCTGGGTGGCTCAGACAGTTAAGCGGCTGCCTTCGGCTCAGGTCATGGTCTCAGGGTCCTGGGATCAAGCTCCAGGTCAGGGTCCCTGCTCAGCAGGGAGCCTGCTTCTCTCTCTCCCTCTGCCTGCCGGTCTGCCTACTTGTGCTCTCTATCTCTCTGTCAAATAAATAAATAAATCTTTAAAAAATTTTTTTAATGGGGCGCCTGGGGGGCTCAGTCGTTGAGCGTCTGCCTTCGGCTCGGGTTATGATCTCAAGGTCCTGGAATCAAGCCCCACATCGGGCTCCCTGCTCAGCGGGGAGCCTGCTTCTCCCTCTCCCACTCCCCCTGCTTGTGTTCCCTCTCTCGCTGTCTCTGTCTCTCTCTCTCTGTCAAATAAATAAATATATAAAATCTTAAAAAAAATTTTTTTTTTAAATTCCTATGAGGTTTTCTTGTTGACTAGTTGGTCCTTTTTTTTTTTTTAAGATTGTTTTGTAAGTAATCTCTACACCCACCATGGGGCTTGAACTCACAACCTGGAGATGAAGAATTGTACACAGTACTGACTGAGCAGCCAGGTGCCCCTAATTGGTCCTTTTTATCCCCAAGCCACTCTGTTCTTGTTTTATGGTCATAATAGCTCTTCTGACCTTTCTGTCTGAGGAATTACATTCTTTAATGTAATTATCTTGCATTATCTTAGTGTCCTCTGGGTCATTTTTTCTCCTTTGATTTGTTTCTTTTCTCTTTAGTGTTGGAGATATTCTTCACATGTTTGGTGTTCTTATCTGTTCTTAAAGAGTGAGCCACTACAAAACTGATTTGAAGCAGAGCTTACTGGCTGATGGGCTTCATTCAGTAACGTACTGGTAAAAGTTTAACAACCCAACTCGGGAGAGAAAGACCCTAATTTTGAACATCTCCTAATATCTATGGTGTAAATATTCCTAATAGGCCCTGTTTTAAGCTATCAACATGTTACTGAATTCAAGATTGCGAAGAAGTGCATATAATTAATTGGCTTTTGTGAGCCCCACTCAGCCAGTTTTAGCAAAGCGCTGGCTTCACTTCAGAATAATTTGTCCACAAGTCAGCCTTCTTTTTTTTTTTTTTTAAAGATTTTATTTATTTATTTATTTATTAGGAAAGAGAGAGAGTGAGAGAGAGCATGAGAAGGGAGAAGGTCAGAGTGAGAAGCGGACTCCCCATGGAGCTGGGAGCCCGATGTGGGACTCGATCCCAGGACTCCGGGATCATGACCTGAGCCGAAGGCAGTTGCTTAACCAACTGCACCACCCAGGCGCCCACAAGTCAGCCTTCTTATAGGGGGATTCTCTATGTGTCAGCATCTGTCAGTCTTTTCTCTGGCATCTCCAGAGAAAAATCCTCCAGGCTCCTTGGATAAACCCTATCTGGGTTTATCTCTAGCTTCTGACATGCTGGGAGAAAGGCAAGAGAGGGAGGCTGTCCCCTCCTCTGCTGTGTCTAGTGTTTTCTAACCCAGAGCCACACCTAATCAGTTCTCTAGGGAAGAAACTACTGTGTTCTGGCTTAGGTATGTGTGGGGAGGAGTCACTTGGTTGTTTTGGAGTGTGGCGGCATGGGGACTAGCCTGTATATAGACACGTAGTAATTTCTCAGTTTTTAGTTCCATGACTCAGCCCAATCTTCTTTGATAAATGGCACTTCCAGAACCTGGATCTTTTAGGGGTTGCAAGGGGCAAACCAAGTCAATTCTCATTGGTGTTCCTTCGGTGGGCACTTATGTTGTACCTTCTGTCTGCTAGGTCAGATCTCATTTTTCCTCTGTTATCTCTTTGGCAAAAATTTACTTTAAAAGTTTATTGGGGGGTGCCTGGGTGGCTCAGTTGTTAAGCATCTGCCTTTGGCTTGGGTCATGGTCCCGGGGTCCTGGGATCAACCCCCATATCAGGCTCCCCACTCAGCAGGAGACCTGCTTCTCCCTCTCCCACTCCCCCTGCTTGTGTTCCCTCTCTCTCTGTCAAATAAATAACTAAAATCGTAAATAAAATAAAAGTTTATTGGATTCTCTTATCTATTAAGTTTTTCTCTCCTGTTGTTACTGTCTTTGTGGATTTATATGACTTTTTTTCCTTTACTGTTATATTAGTGCATTTAGGAAAGGAGAGGAGGTCATTTTTGGAATTGATCTGCCATGTTTAATCAGAAATCTCTCCATTAGGGGGTGCTTGGCTGGCTCAGTTGCTAGAGCATGTGACTCTTGGTCTTGGGGTGGTGAATTCAAGCCCCACATTGGGCATAGACCTTACTTTTTCTTTCTTTTTAAGATTGTCTTCATTTATTTAAGAGGGAGAGAGCATTCGAGAGAGAGCATAAGCGTGGGGAGGGGCAGAGGAGAGGGAGAAGCAGGCTCCCTGCCGAGCAGGGGGCCCGAGGACTCCGGGCTGGATCCCAAGACCCTGGGATCATGATCTGAGCCAAAGGCAGACACCCATCCAACTTAGCCACCCAGGCACGCCTAGAGCTTACTTTAAAAGAAAGAAAGAAAGAGAGAGAGAGAGAGAGAAAGAGAGAGAGAAAGAAAGAAAAACCTCTCCATTAGATGGTATCCATTTGGTTTCATAAGAAAGATGACAATGCGATAATGGTCTAGCAGAATAAGTAATGTCTATTGCTGGTTGTAATTTTATTTTATTTTTGGTCAGCAAAAGAAGCCATGGGGAATGTATGGAGTGATGAAAATTCCAGTTTTTTTTCATGTCAATTTTTAGCTTCAGAATTCTGACTTTACTCTTCATGTAGTCCAGGATAATTGATAATGAAGTGGAAAGAACCCAGGTTTTGGACAGGGAACCTCAAAGTCAAATCCTGATTCCACTGCTTAACAGTTGCATGGCCATGAGTTAGCACTCTTCTGTATAGACAGAGAATAAAGTCCATGCCCTGCTTTTTTCACAGGATCACTATAAGGACTCGGTGACATTAATGGAAATAAAAATGCTTTAGGAGACTGTGAATGAGGAAGTATAATGATTCACTTTAGTTTTCCCACCTAATTCTGAAGAAAATATGAAGGCGAGAGATCGGACTGGTTAATCTCTCTAGGTAGAAAGTATAGAGAGTAACATCCTCAGAAACATGTGAGTTGCACTCAACCTGCTTAATGAGTTGATGTGTTTCTAGTGTGGTCCTCACCTTAGCCCAAATGCTGGTTCCAGGCCTTCTAATAGAAAACCTAACCAAATATGTGATTCAAGCAGACAGAGTTGTCCCAGCAACAGGAGCCTGCTCAGCCAATGTCATGGTTACTCTCTCCCACTTTTATCTTCCCCAGATGCTGCTGCAGATTGCTGATGATTTTATCGAGAGTGTGGTGACAGCAGCCTGCCAGCTGGCTCGGCATCGTAAGTCCAGCACCCTGGAGGTGAAGGACGTCCAGCTGCATCTAGGTATGTCGTCTCATTCCTCCGTGAGGCATCCACCCTGTTGCTCCTTCAGGACCACCAGGAACATGTAGTCAGAGGAACTTCCGTGTCAGAATTAGACTTTGGGGCCCCAGATAAATATATGCATTCAGTGGTAGCATCACGTAGAGAAGAGAAATCCATCCATGGTCAGGAGAATTAGCTCTGGCATTGGGTTTGCCTGCCACTTTCTATCTGTATCACCTTGTCCTTCCTCCTAACTTTCTCTCAGAGCCTGTTTCCTCATTCGTAAAGTGGAGATCATAGTATCATCCTTACATGGTGAACGTGAGAATTATGGGTCACATTTGTCAGGTCACCGGCTCAGGGCCTGCCGCAAAGTAAGAGTTTTGTATATGTAGCTGTTATGTCTCCACCATTTAAGTAGTAGTGTTTCGCTCGTAGTTTTCAGCCTATTTATCCATTTCCCCCCAAAATTATAATCATAATGTACATATAATTCTGTATTCCGTTTTTTGACTTAACACACACTAAATTCAAGCTTGGTTGTTCTGAGAGATACTTGTATAACATCGATAACCATCACATCATCACTTGGGAAATGAATAAGCCCCCCTCTGCAGTGGTTACAGTGTGCTCAGAAGAAAGTGAACAGTTTTGCGAGTACAGAGATAATCAGGCCAACTGAATGAGGCAGAACATATTAAGGGATTCAGTATAGATCAACCCATGAGTAATTAATTACCGGAAGGCTTCCTTCCCGGTGACAGGAAGATACAGCTTGAGAGGAGGTACTGGGAGTCTTGGTGGAGTAAGTAACACGCTGCTGGTGAACGTTACTGGTATTAATAACAGGACAGATATTCTAATTATCCATTATTAGGTAACAAATTTAAAACAATAACAGTGGCTTAAAACAGTAACAGTCATTTATTTTGTTCATATATCCGGGGCTTGACTGGGCTTAGCGAGGCAGTTCTGTTGAGGGTCTCTCATGTAAAGTCAGGTGGTACCTTGGGCCGAGATTGTTTTGAAGGAAGACGTATTCGTCTCCTAGGGCTGCTGTAACAAAGTGCCACACACTAGGTAGCTTAAAACAACAAAATGTGTTCTCTCACAGTTCTGGAGACCAGACATCTCAAATCAAGGTCTCAGGAGGGCCACGATCCCTCCAGTGCTTTTATGAAGAATCCTTCCTTGCCCTTCCCTAGCTGCTGGGGGTGGCTAGCAACGCTTGGCATTCTGCATATAGCTGCATCGCTATGTATGCCTCAGTCTTCGGGTCTCCCTGCGTGTGTCCTCTCTCTGTCTCTTCTCCTCTTGTACGATGCCAGTCATAGGGGATTAAGGGCCCACCCTGCTCCTATATGACCACATCTTAATTAATCATATCTGCAATGACTCTGTTTCCACTATATTCTGAGGTACTGGGGGTTAGGACTTAAACATGTCTTTTTTTGAGGGAGACAATTTGAACCTATAACAGAGTTTCATCATGTCCAAGTCTGACTGGGGCTAGGAACTCCCAAAAAGCTGGGATTCCAGGGGTGCCTGGGTGATGCAGTCAGTTAAGTGTCCGACTCTTGGTTCTGGCTCAGGCTGTGATCTCATGTTGTGAGATCGAGCCCCGAGTCAGGCTTAGCAAGGAGTCTGCTTGAGATTCTCTCTCCCTCTCCTTCTGCCCCTCCCGCTCATGCTCTCTTTCTTTCTCTCTCTCAAATAAATCTTAAAAAAAACCAAAAACCAGGGCCCCTGGGTGGCGCAGTTGGTTGAGCGACTGCCTTTGGCTCAGGTCATGATCCCGGAGTCCCGGGATCGAGTCCCACATCGGGCTCCTAGCTCCATGGGGAGTCCGCTTCTCACTCTGGCCTGCTCTCTCTCACTCTCTCTCTTTCCTAATAAATAAATAAATAAATAAAAATCTTTAAAAAAAACAAAAAACAAAACCAACCTGGGACTCCACAGGTCTCCCACTCTCAGCAGTCTTTTGACACGGTCTCATCCTGTGCAGTCCCAGGATGGTTGGACTTCTTACATGGTAGCTGAAGGCTCGCAGGGTACGTGTCCCATAACTACCTGGCAGAAACTGCCTTTACTAACTAAACTACTTTACTAACTGAAGTCACATAGCATCACTCCTACTGAATTCTGTTCTTTTTTTCCCCCTAAGGATTGATTGATTGATGATTGATTGTGTGGGTGGGAGAGCATGCAAGCAGGGGGAGGGGCTGAGGGAGAGGGAGAAGAAGAGAGGCAGACTCCCCACTGAGCTCAGAGCCTGACAACACAGGGCTCAATCTCATGACCCTGAGATCACAACCTGAGTCAAAATCAAGAGTCAGGCACTTTACCGACTGAGCCACCCAGGCGGCCCCTGAATTCTGTTCTTTGAGGCTATCACAAAGATCTGGCCAAGTTAAAGGGGAGGGAACAGAGGCTTCACTTCTTGAGGGGAAGCATGTAAGGAAATTTGCAGACATGTTTTAAAACCATCACAAAGCATGGGCTCCTAGTTGGCTCAGTTGGTTAAGTGACTGCCTTCAGCTTAGGTCATGATCCCGGGGTCCTGGGATCAAGTCCCACATCAGGCTCCCCCGCTCTCCCTCTCCCTCTGTCTGCCACTCCCCCTGCTTGTACTGTCTCTTTTTCTGTCAAATAAATAAATAAAATCTTTTAAAAAATAGATAAATAAAACCATCACAGAGCAAATTGGTAGACAGTGGAATAGTGACAAGAAACTGTGGGAGAGGAAGTGGGGACTTTTTAAATGTATACAGAGTTTCAGTGTGAGATGATGAAAACATTTTAGAGATGGATAGTGATAGTGGTTACACAACAATGTGAATGTGCTGAATGCCACTAAACTTTATACTTAAAAATGGTTAAAATGGTAAATTTTATGTATATTTTTTGCCACAAAAACCCCACACACAACAGATTGTATTACTTTGAGAGCTTAGCATTCCTATTTTTTTTTTAAGATTTTTTTTTTATTTATTTGAGATAGAGACAGTGAGAGAGAGCATGAGAGGGGAGAAGGTCAGAGGGAGAAGCAGACTCCCCATGGAGCTGGGAGCCCGATGTGGGACTCGATTCCAGGTCTCTGGGATCATGACCTGAGCCGATGGCAGTTGCCCAACCAACTGAGCCACCCAGGCGCCCAGCATTCCTATTTTTAAAATATTTTGTATTTTAATTATTGAAATTAAAATTGGAAAATTAGGGGCACCTGGGTGGCTCAGTTGGTTAAGCGACTGCCTTCGGCTCAGGTCATGATCCCGGAGTCCCGGGATCGAGTCCCATATCGGACTCCCTGCTCTGCGGGAAGTCTGCTTCTCCCTCTGACCTTCTCACCTCTCATTCTCAGTCTCTCTCTCTCTAATAAATAAATTAAAAAAAAATCTTAAAAAAAATTGGAAAATTAGTTTATTCATTAAGAGTGAGGAGTAATTATCACAGTGACAAGAATACTCACAAGTCTGCATGGCCAGAGCAGCTTCTGTAGTAGGCCTAATGGAGGCCTACTACAATCTTCTAATCATTATCAGAAGATTGCTTAGGGGGCAATGAATTGGAGGGTGGGGAATTAGGGAACCTGGTATTGAATGGCACTAGACCACCTAGGTCTGTTGCACACCTCCCCCCCCAAAACAAAGATAGGCTTGCCAATGGGGCTGTAAACTCTGGACACCACCTCTCTCCTGACAGACTGGAATGGGTACGACCGGGTTTGCTTCTGACCCAATTTCCTACACTTGCGTAATTGACTAACTTCCTCTTCTGATGGACAATCTTGAGAAACGTAGACATTCAATGACATAATGTACATGGAATACTTTGTACAATGCTGCTTTATGCCACACATTTTCACTATACCTTTTAGTCACTAAGTGATTATTGTTGCTATTACGTTAATATTATATAAAATATAAATACATGCGCATTTAGGGACATCTGGATGGCTCAGTTGGTTAAGCATCTGCCTTCGGCTCAGGTTGTGATCTGGGGATCCTGGGATCGGGCTGCTTCTCCCCCTCCTAAAGTTCCTTCCCCCAGTTCATGCTCTCTCTCAAATAAATAAATAAAATATTTTTTAAAATGCATATTTAAATATTTTGCTACACATACTTAGCATGTGTGCATTCTTGCCTGGTAGCTACTTTTTTTTTTTTAAGATTTAAATTTTTTTTTGTTTTTTTAAAGATTTATTAATTTTCATATTTTTTAAGATTTTATTTATTTATTTTGAAGAGAGAACGAGCAGGGAGAGGGAAAGGGAGAGAATCTCAAGTAGACACTGCACTGAGTTTGAGGAGCTGGATGTGGGCTCGATCCCTTAACTCTGAGATCATGACCTCAGCCGAAACCAAGAGTTGGACACTTAACCAACTGAGCCACCCAGGTGCCCTGGATTGATGGATTGATTGATTTAAGAGAGAGAGAGGAAGAGAGAGAGAGTGAGCCAGGGGGAGGGGCAGAGGGAGAGAAAGTCTTAAGCACATTCCCGGCTAAGTGCAGAGCCCAACTCAGGACTCAGTCCTGTGACCTTGAGATCACAACCTAAGCTCAAACCAAGAGTTAGTCACTCAACCAACTCTACCACCCAGGTTCCCATAGATTTTTTTTAATGTAATCTCTACACCCAATCTGGGGCTCAAACTCACAACCCTGAGATCAAGAGTTGCATGCTCCACCAACTGAGCCAGCCAGGCACCCCACTACTCTCTTTTCTTTTCTTTTTTCTTTTCTTCTCTTCTCTTTTCTTTTCTTCTCTTTTCTTTTATCTTTTCTTTTCTTTTAAAGATTTTATTTGACAGAGAGAAGAGAGATCACAAGTAGGCAAAGAGGCGGGGGGGGGGGGGGAAGCAGGCTCCCTGCTGAGCAGAGAGCCCGATGTGGGGCTTGATCCCAGGACCCTGAGATCATGACCTGGGCCGAAGGCAGAGGCTTTAACCCACTGAGCCACCCAGGCGCCCCACGACTCTCTTTCTTAAAGAGACTTTGCAGATCCATATCCTCATCCACTTTATGTGGGTTATAAAGTTTAATTCCCAAAGAATAACCTCAGTGTCACTTTCAAATACTGACAACAGATATTATTAGCAGAAGGCTTCAAGATTTTTATTTTCAAAGAAATATTGGAGGAGGGATGCCTGGTTGGCTCAGTTGGTTAAGCATCTGCCTTCGGCTCAGGTCATGATCCCAGGTCCTGTGTCAGGCTCCTTTCTCAGCGGGGAACCTGCTTCTTCTGCCCCTTCCCCTGCCTGTGCTCGCTCTCTCGCTCTCTCTGACAAAAAAAATCTTTAAAAAAAAAAATATTGGAGGAGAGCTATGTATAAAATTCTTCTAGAACCAAACATGAATCATTCATTTACCCAATAGTTACTGTACATGAGACACAAAGTATAACTGTAAAACCACTAATATTCACTTTGATTTAAGTAAGTGCCATGCTTGGGGCAAAACAGGTTTGTAAAACAAATGTTTTCAGGGCTTTAGGAGAGTATGATAAAGTATGTAACTCCTTTTGAGTAGACTTATTCCCTAAATAATCTTGTGTAAGTATAATTTTTTATATTGGGTGGGGGGTAGGGGAGAGAAAAATGAAACAAGATGGGATCAGGAAGGAGACAAACCACAAGAGACTCCTAAACTCACGAAACAAACTAAGGGTGGCTGGGAGGTAGGGGGTTAGGGTTAGGGAGGCTGGGTTATAGACATTGAGGAGTGTATGGGCCATGGTAAGTGCTGTGAAATGTGTAAGCCTGATGATTCACAGGCATGTACCCTGGGGCAAATAATACATTATATGTTAATAAAAAATTAAATTAAAAAAATTTCATATTGGGTATACTTAAAGTGCAACATACTTTTATTTGTGGGTTGGGGGTCCATGTAGCTATGGTGGTTACTGATTATTTGTGGGTTGGGGGTCCATGTAGCTATGGTGGTCACTGACATAGTCGAATAAGCAGAATTTCTGCTCTGTTGGAGCTTCTGGTGACACACCCACAGGGATATTCTTACCCACTGGCACCGGGACACAGGGCTGTGGTATAGACACACCCATGTCTATATGTGTATCCCTGTGCATTTTTCCCAGGCTCTGGGATTGCATCATGCCCTTGAATGCTCCCAGCCACCCTCTGAGGTGGTTATTACAGTCGCTACTACCATGTAAAAGCTGAAGAAACACCCAGCGTCCTCCAGCTCCACAGTGAAGCAGCGGAGTGGGGACTCGGGTCTTCACTCCCACATACTAGGAATGCTTTTCTGCTCCTCCTCTTCCTTTGGGTTTGAGAGGGGTGACTTTAAACATAGCAGTAAGACAACTGAAGGCGGGGGCACCTGGGTGGCTCAGATGGTTTGCCATCTGACTTCCACTCAGGTCATGATCTCAGTGTCGTGGGATCGAGTCCCGAGATGGGCTCCCTGCTTGGTGGGGAGCCTGCTTCTCCCTCTCCCTCTGCTGCTCCCCTGCTTGTGCTCTTTCACTCTCTCTCTCTCAAATAAAGAAATAAAATCTTAAAAAAAAAAAGACAACTGAAGGGGTCCGTGGTTGGCCCAGTCGGTAGAGTTTGCGACTTGATTTTGGCGTCATGAGTTTAAGCCCCACCTTGGAAAAAAAGAGGGAAGACAACTGAAGAAACAGGAGTTTCCTCTTCTGTGGAGCTGCATGGAAACCTCAGGGCTCAGCGCTCACAGCCTGGACTCGGTTACTCCTTTGTCTTTGCACAAAGGTCGAATGGTGTCATTTAAAACCTTGGAGGCACCACGTGGGATTCTCTCTTTGCATTCCATCGAACCCGTCTGCAGGGCTGCTGTTCACTACTACAGTTAATCGGTTGATCGCTCAAATTAGTCCTCCCTGACCCTTGGCTGAGGGTCACACTGCACCCCAATGCTGCCTTCCCTGCCCCCTTATCTCTATGCTGGCCTCTTCCTTGCAGAACGCCAGTGGAACATGTGGATCCCAGGATTTGGCTCTGAAGAAATCCGACCCTACAAAAAGGCTTGTACCACAGAGGCCCACAAACAGGTGAGGAGCCGTCTGAACCCCAGGGCAGCCTCAGCCCATCCCTTGAGCTGGGTCTCTGAGGGAGTGCACACAGCTACGGTCCCTGGACCGAGGATCAGAGAGGGCAAGAGGCAGTAGGGCTCCACAGAGGAGCAGTCGGTTACTTCTGTGGTATTCTACTCCTCCCATGTGGGGTCTCAGCTTTTTCTCTCAACCCTGATGGGTGTCACTTAGAGCTGTTAATTGTAGCTTCTTCTAATATGGGCAGAACTCGCCCCCTCCACATCTCCCTCATGACATCTCTCTGCGTCATGGCTGATGGGAACATCATGTGTGGCCCTCCAACTAGAGGGCAGTTTAAAAAAAGGAGAGAGAGGCCATTCTTGTGCTGGAAGGTAGCACCAGGCTGCTGTGCCAGGCCTTCTGCCTCTGTCCCAGCTTGCCCTTAGTTCTCTGTCCCTGTGACTGCAGGCCTGAGGGCTCAGTACGAGAACCTGACTCCAATTCTACTGTGCAACAAGTTGTTCCTGTCATTGGTCTAATAGCAATGATGGCTTCCTTTTGACGAAATCTTGATTTAACTGGCTGCTCTGATTTGAAAAGTGAGCTTTTTCCAAGCCTGATGGGCACATTTGAGTGGTTCTGGCTGAGTGTCCCTTGCTTGTCCATAGCCTGGGATCTCTGGAGTGTGTGTGAGGTCTATAAGGACCTCACAAAGGAAGCTCTTAGAGGGAAGCCACCAATAGTTTGAATCGAAGGACCACAGTATTCTTCAGAAGGAAGTCCCTCCGGACAATGAATGGTCATTTTGGCTCTGTTTCCTAATTACCCACTTTTCGGCTTTAGCTAGTTACCTCTCAGCAAGTATCATAATATTAGGACAATCCCTTGGTCAAAAGAGCAAGCAAAGCAGATCAGTAATTTGAGCAGTGGCTGGTAGTAGTAAAATTTGAAACCCGTGACCCGAATGTTTCCCTGATGGGTTGTGGTGGAAACAGTGTCTGTTTCCTTCACTGTAGGTCATCAAGTGTGACATGTCAGCTCCCTTTATGTGTGGCCACAGGCTTGACATAGGCCCCTTCCCTATTTTCCTCATCCTCAGATTAGGCTGGGGGAGTCTGGAAAACACAGGCTTTGATGGCCCGTCCCCTAAGTCCCCAAAAGGCAAGAGCTGTCATCTTCTGTTTCTAACTTTTTTGCCATCCTGCTAACCTACAGCAGTTTGGGTCTTTTGGTCAATGAAATGGATCCACTGGGCTATCTAAACATCTCTTGGGGCCCTGAAGACTGCTCTTAGGCTCAAAGGAGCCTGCTGAGCTGCCCTGTGCAGATAGGTTCCCCAGGGCTCCAGCTTGTGACATAGACTGTGCCCCACATGGGTGACCGGGAAAATTCCTGACTCTAAGCTGTGTAATCGGTTATTTCACTCTCCTTTCAGAGAATGGCACTGATCCGGAAAACAACCAAGAAATAACACATGGAAAGGTCAGGGAATGGACAACAATGTATTTGGAGATACTTGAGCTGAGACCTCAGCCATCTCATCCTTGGATTTTTTTTTTAATGCTTTACAGAGAAGCATATATTTTTTATTAACAGTGCAGCAATATCTATAATGACTGAGAGGATCTGCCAAAAGATTAAAGCCTCCTACCCCAACTTCCAGTCCCTTTTCCCTGCCGTCTCAAAGAGGAACAATGTATCTTCCGGAGAAGATTTTATTTGTGGTTTATTATATAAGTGATTGAATATGGGACAAAGCATTATGGTCTTGTTTGGTGAGACAGTATTAGCAGGATTTGTAGAGGTTTGTGTTTCCTTCTCCCTTCCCCCTTTCCCTGTACTTTGTAATGTCAGTGTTTATATGAATATGACTTTCATTTGCTTTTCCAGAATAAAGAAGTTATTAATCGAAAGACACAGGGTACATGGCTTACAGCCTTTGAAAGGCCAGAGGCGGTTGAGAGGACAAGCAAGGCCGGATGTAGCTCTGTCAGCAGGTGGCAGCACCATTATTCATTTCTGTAGAGAGAAAAAAACCAGGAATTTTTCTATTATTTTACTCCACGGAAGGCCATACTATCAGTAGGAGTTTGAGTCCAGTTTCTCTGCCATAAGAATGGGGCAGAGTGACCTTCTCCCATGAGCCTCAAACTGAAGAGGCATCCTGGTTTTGGCAAAGCCTTTTTTGACCTGCTCTTCTGGAACACTTGGCCCTAAGAAAGGATGGCAGTAACCTGGGGAAAGGCCCATCTGTGCAGGTGCCTTGTCTGTTCTTAGTTGTTGATATCCCTGATCCCAGTATTTTCACCATCATGCAGAGGGAACCAGGCCCCTAAGACGTCAGGGTCATGACCGTCTGTGGCACCTGGCCTTGTCCCGTCCTGACCCCAGCATAGCCCTTGTGGATTGTGAGGGTTCCTTGGGCTTCAGAGGGCATGGCTCTTCTATCCAGGGGTCACCAGTATGGGCACATCCTCCCTGCCCTGCTTTTCAGTCCTCCCACGTGGAATTTGAGCCCAGAACCCCTCTCTCCGAACCTCGTAGATCTCTTGAGGCCGTGCTGTTGTTCCTCTTGCTCTTGGCCAAGGTCTCAACAGAGCGCCCAGAGCGGCAGCCAGCTTCTCCCCTTCCTCCGGCATCACTGTTGCTCAGGCACCAGTTCTCTCTTGTGGCCTACCACCAGGAAGAGGACGTTGAAGGGTTTCACTTTTTCCAGAACCTCCCAGTGCCACCGGGTGACAGTCTCCAAGGATGTCTGTTGGGGATACCGAACAGCAGAAGGCCTCCTGCTGAATTCTAATGGTAGGAGCAAGTCACTGACCTTGGCAGCCAAGAAGGAATCCAGAATTAGTTTTGACTCCTCCACTGAGGACAGAAAGGGACAGAGGAATGCGGGCAGTTTAATGGAAAGAGCTGGGGGAGAGTCCAAAGTTCTCAATTCTTGATCCACTGTGAGACAGGTAAGTGGCTTCACCCATCTTGAGTCTCGTCCTCCCTGTCTGGGAAGGGGCTGTTCATTCAGCAAGTATTTATAAGCTGGGCCGGGGCTGGGCAGTGGGCTACACTGATGAATTCAAAACACAGGGAGCACTCCCGTGATAGGGTGAGTGAAAAACGGCCTCAGTGCCTGGGGCGCCTGGGTGGCTCACTCAGTTCAGCCTCCGACTCTTGATTTCAGCTCAGGGCGTGATCTCGGGGTCCTGGGATTGGTCTGTGCGGGGCTCTGTGCTCAGTGTGAAGTCAGCTTGAGCTTTTCTTTCCCTCTGCCCCTCCCCCTCCTGGCACACATGGATACATCTTTCAAACAAACAAAAAACCTGCCTCTCTTCCAAGGGCTGCAAAGGAGAGAGGGGTTCGCAGGATGAGGGGAGGAGGTCTCAGGTGAAGGGGTGGAGACCTCAGGGAGGGAGAACTGCGTGGAAGCCAGCCCCGAGGCAGTGAGTCAGGCCAGGTTGTGCAGGGCCTCGAAGGCTCCAGCAAGAGTGGGCTTTACCTAGAAGGTAACAGGAGCTACTGAAGCCTTTTTATCAGATTTGCGTGGGGGAAAAGGTCACTCCAGCCAGGCAGTGACGTACACATAGGCAGGAGAGGAAGGGAGAGGACAAGTGTGGAAGCAGAGAGCTCCATTAGAAGGCTGCTGCCGGACTGAAGCTGTGGTAAGTGCCGGGCAGGGTGCGCTCACAGGCTTTGGCGACTGTGTGTAGGCGTCCGGGACCTCGGCATCAGCAAGTGATCTGTAAGGCCTCATCTGACTTGGTGTGCCCGCCCCGGTGCAGCTCAGCCCCACCCTGGGCACGAGGCCCTCTTCTTCCGTGGCTGAGTAACTGCGCCCACTTGACCGATTCCCAGAGCTTGGCTCGGTGCAGCCTACTGGGCAGCAGGGCCATTCTGGATTCGTGTGCTCTGGTGTGCAAGGACAGTGCTAAGCACTAAGTGCTAAGCACTTCCCATGGATGAGCTCTTTGCGTTTCCCCAACAAGTCTGAAGAAGCAAGAATGTGCCTGGTCTGGGTCACCCACTTGAATTGTATCTTATCTAATCCCAGGTTGCCAGGAGGAAACTGAGAAAGAGTTTAGGGAACTTACTCAAGGTCACACAGCTTGTGTTGGTGCCGAGGCCTCAGTCAAGTCTATCTGACTCTGGAGCATAACCTGCCCTGTCTCCCTAAGCCCTAAGGGGAAAAGATGGGGGTGACCAAGAACAGCATATGCAAAGGCCCAGAGGTATAAAGAAGTCAGTGCGTCGATGTGGCTCAAGCACAAGGTATAACACTGGGAGGAGATGGCCAGAGATGAACAGAAAGGGAGCACCAGAGAAGGATAGCGAGGTCCAGCGCCCAGGCTTCAGAGGCTGCTCTGTGTGTGTGTGTGTGTGTGTGTGTGTCTTGCAGGAGTCGGAGGCTGTAGTGTAGGGAGCCCACCAGGCTGGCCTTGGGCTTCCCATCATCCCTCATCAGCCTGACCAATATCTTTTTTTCTTTTTTTAAAAGATTATTATTATTTTAGAGAGAGAGAGAGTGAGGGCAGGGGACAGAGGGAGAGGGAGAGAGAAACTCAAACATACTCTCTGCTGACCACAGAGCCCAACACAAGGCTTGATCTCACAACCCTGAGATCATGACTTGGGTGGAAACCAAGAGTCAGACTCTCAACCAACTGAGCCACCCAGGTGCCCCTGAGTAATACCTGTCTTAATCGTTGGACATTTTAGGACTCACAGAAAGTACATCTGGTAAGAGGATTCTGGTGCTAAACAAAAAGTTTGAAAACTACAGGTGCTAGGGACTCATGGAGTTTTAGGTGGAGGACTGAAGTGATTGTATTTACATGTTAAAAGCCTGGAGAATGGAGTTGGAAACAGGCAGGAAGGGTTGCTGTGGCTGGAGGGTTTAGCCAGGGTGCTGCTTTGGAGAGGGAGTTTTGCTTGCTCAGACTAGTCTAGGGATAGACCTGAAGGGACTATTCTAGAACTTTACTCCTGGTTCAGAAGTTGTTGCAGTTAATTGGGACTAGAAGTAAAGGAATATGGCATGCGAGGTTTCCCTGAGAAAGTATCAACCAAAAGACAGAGGTAGAGGGTGGTTGCAACAACACGGATGAGTTTTGAGGGCACAGAAGGGGCCACCTGGGACCAGAAAGCCACCCTGAAAAGTCCCCTGTGCCTGAATGAGGGGAAGGAGGGAGGAGGAGGCCAGACGTGGATTGAAGCCTTACAGTTAGCTGTAGTTAGAAAGGCCCCAGTGTCACCCAGTGCAGCTCCATATCTTACAGGTAAGAACATCTGGGTCTGGAGAGGTCATTATGACCTGTCTGAGGTCCCTGGGCAGGCCGGGACTCAGACCTGTGCTCTTGGTCCATTGTCCATCCTTCTCATGCTCTTGGCCCATGTCTCACGGCCTCGAAGCGCTACAGTCTGGGGGGACAAAGTGATGAGAGACAACAGAGCCTGAAATCTCCAGGTCCCCTGAAGGCTCGGAGAAGGCATTGATACATTCGGTTGGGCCAATCCTCGAAGGACAAACTGTTTTGACAGAGATGGAGGAAGGACATTCCAGACCAGGGACCCACATATGAAAGACCCAAAGGGAGCTTGTTAGCAGAAGGAACTTAACACTTACTGGGCACTTAACACGTGACATCCAACTAAATCCTCTAACAAAACTGTGGGTTAGGAACTGTTCTTATTTTACCACGAAGACTGAGGATCAGAGGTGGAGGACAGGGGCTGGGCTCCCCCCCAGATGTCTTCAGTCCCAGACTGGGTGGGGAGGGCAGGACGGGTCTTCCCTCTTCACCCACTAAATTTCAGAGGTTCCCGGAATGGGCAGGCTTTACAGAAAGGCTCCCATGGGTGACAGACTGGCTGTGTGCCTTCAAAAGGGCAAAAGGCAAGGATCCAGGCCTGGAAGCCTGACCTCGTCCCACGTTGCTGTGGCTGGAGGGTTTAGCCAGGGTGCTGCTTTGGAGAGGGAGTTTTGCTTGCTCAGACTAGTCTAGGGATAGACCTGAAGGGATTATTCTAGAACTTTACTCCTGGTTCAGAAGCAGAGCCCAGTTCACATCTCCAGAAGCGGGTCATGAACTTTAGGAACTTTGTTAGAGTCTGGAATCCTCGTTACTTCCCCACAGTGTTTACTTTGGTGGTCTCTGTTCCCTGACAGTGATGAATGAAACCCTCAGGGGAAGAAGGGGACTTCCATTTTGTGAATTCCTACTGTGTGACCAGCACTGCCTTTCATTTCTCTCCTAATCCTTTCTAAAATCCTTTCTGTGAGTTAGGCATTACTATCCTCATTTTCCAGAGGAGTCCACTGAGGCTCGCAGAGATGAAGTGAGTTCCCCAGGCTCCCACAGTTACACATAGTGGAGCTGGGAGTCAAACCTTAGAGCCTTGATTGCAAAGCCCACCTTAATTTAGGTAACTGGGATGATGCTGTGGTGAAGAAGTGATACTTATCTGAGTGTCGCAAGCCGATCGGGTCACCCAGGAAGAGGGGAGAGGGCTGGGGCCATCCAGTGGAAGGGAACATCGAGTGCAAAACCCAGGGCTGTAGGTGGTTCAGAATTTGTCAGGGCAAAGTAGGGGGAGAGGCAGCACGCACCAGCTCAGGAAGGGCCAGGGCTATGGCGAGACGATTTGAATTCTGGGAGGGAAGCAGCCATGTCAAGTATACTTTAAAAACTTCCCTCTGGCGCGCTGTGGATGCTGAATTAGCAGGGGATACCCTACAGGCTTCAAGAGAGGCCGCACAACCTCCACTAGAGACCTGGGGCCTGAACTGTGATAGCAATGACGCTCAGTACAGGGAGGGGGGGTGCTTAGCTAGCAGGTGGACCTGCCCCCTCCACTGCTCTTCTGTGCTTTTCCTCTGGCCAGCGGGCTGGGCAGGGCTGCTTCCAAGTGCTGCCAGAATCCTACCCATCAAAGTCTCCTGGAGTCCGCAAAGGGTTCGCCACACTGCAGGGGCTTGTGAGGGTGCAACCAGAGCCCTGAGGCACAAGGTGGGCCTTCTGGGCTTGGCTGGCGGCAGTGCAGGAGACCTGGGTTCACCAGCTGAGCCACATCAGTTTTCTGTCCTGGACTTTAGGTCCCTGTCTGTGAAAATGACAAGCTCGACCCCATCTCACAGGGTTGCTTCGAGGTTAATAAGCCACTGAAGAGCCCACGATGCATGAGCTCACATGTGTGGTAGGAATTCATGTAATACCTCATTTAATCCTCACAACAACCCTGTGAGACAGAAACTACTGTTCTCCCCATTTTACAGATGGGAAACTGAGGCCGAGGAACGTTAGAGATGTACGACTGCAGCCTGCAGTACAGTCCTAAGCAGCTGGGGACAGTGGGCAACATCTTCTTCTTGGAGATGGACCCAGCTTTGGGTGGGCCCAGGCTTCAGGCTGGTCCTCCAGTGCCCGGCCAGGATTTGGACAGAGGAGAAGGTCAGTTTTTGTTTTTGTTTTTTTTCCTCTCTTCAGGGATTCGGGGAGGTTTTGAACCCCTGACAGCAAAATCCCCACCTTCATCGCTCATCTCCCAAACAAGCTTTGGTTTACCCCGTACTTCTGCTCAGGGAAGATCTGGGAGATAAGAAACCACAGACCAAGTTGAATGTCACTCCCTGCTTCTTCTCTTACTCTCGCTGCTCAGAGCTCCAGTAAATTCCTAGAAAGAGCCCAGCCCTTCCCTTGTTCCTTGCCTCGGGGCTTCTCCCTCTGCTCACTGGCTTCATTTAACCTCCCTGGGCTTTAGTCTGCATGTCAGCAAAATGGAACAGTAGTATGTACCTCACACGGACAGAAAAAGTACTCAGTGCTGGCCACTGTTCCTTTAGCCCAGACCTTTGCTCTTATCTGGGCCCCTCTCCTCCCTCCCCCGGCTCTCAGCTCAAGGTCATCGCCTCAGGGAGGCCCTCCTAGACCAACTGCTGTAAAGAAATCAGACCCATCTTTCTCAGCCCTGTCTCCAGGATCTGCAGGCTTTGTAGCACTTACAACTGGAAATCATTTAGTTCAATTATTTACTCGTTTTGTTCACTTTCCCACTAGAATGCCAACCGCAGGAGGGCTTTCCTGTCATGTTCACAGCCACATCCTCAGCCCAGAACAGAGCAGAGGCTTATTTTTTTTTTTAATTGAAGGAACAAAACATTCCCCCAAACTAGTCACTTCCGTCTCCCTCTCCAAGCTCCCCCATCAGTGAAATGAGGGTAATGATGCCAACCTTGCAAGACTTTAAGGATGAGTGATGCTTTAAGAGAGGAGGCAGGGAGGAGGCAGTGCAGTGGGAGACCCACCCTGGCCTCCCCCGCGGGGAGGAAGCTAAGAAACCCATCCTGACTGGAAACCTCCCCAAAACCCTAGGGAGAAAGGATTATCAGTCACAGGATACTGAGGAAATCTGAGACTAAGTCCCCAGGTTACAGAATGAAGACGTTGTGCTCTTTTTTTGCTCTGGAACTGTCCCTGCCCTTCCTCTGCCCACTGGCACAACGACACCCCCCCTCCTCACCTGCTGAGATTCTTACCACCATAAACACCATCTCCAGGAAGCCTACCCTGGTTGCCCTAGGATATTCTCTGCCTAGCTGTTCCTGTTCCCCAGGAGGCAATTTCTGAGTGGAGGATTAGTGAGCAGACACTGATTAGAGGATTCTTGAGATCAATACCTGCTTGGGGGAGGAAGGGAGGGGACTGAGCAGAGGGAGAATTTAGCTGTGATGTTGTAAGAACAATGGCCTCAGTCAGCCCCAAGAAGAGTGGTGGAGCTGGGTTGGACCGTCAGAGCTGGGGCAAGAGAGCCAGGCCTTTAAATACTACCCCCGCCCTCCCCTGCCATAGATTGAACAAATCAGCACTGGATGTGGGCAGCCCTGAGGAGCAGGCGGTTCCCAGAGGGTGCTCTGAGCCCACCTCCACCGGCAGCACTCCCAGCAGCTGGCGGAAGGGGGCTGGAGGGGCGGGGGTACAAGGCTGTGGGTTCTGCAGCCCTGAAGGGACATTCTGGTGGCTAATCACAGTGTCCACTATGTGCCCAACCTAGGAGCTGCTCGCTCGCCTTCATCCCCGCCTCCCAGATCCAGATCCAGCGCCCAGCCTTGAAGTGGGGACACAGGGCAGCTACCCTGAGTCTCGGGGCACACAGTCGGAGGACCTAAGGGCTCCCAGGTAGGCTTGCCCTGAAATCCCCCGCCCGTCCTCGCCTGTGCAGCAGCGTCCAGACTCGGTGCGTCTCAGCGTCCCGGCTCGGGAGCGCTGCCAGAAATGTCAGAGGGGAAAGAGTGGCGAGGACAGTGCTTGCCATTGGCTGGCTCAGGCTGAGCATGTCCCTGTCTTCTCGGAGCAACCACTGACCTCGGAAGAAACAGGCCGGAGGACGCGAAGCTGCACACCTGGCTTCTTAGAGCTTTCTGGCAGAAAGGGGCTGAGCTCTGAAACCCCCAAATCCAGGAGGTGTGACTTCTAAGATACTGTTTATATTAACCCTTTAGATACATCCTGCCCTTTGCTCTCCAGAAAGATACTGACACCTCATCCCAGCAGCACTTCTGAGGTTGGCACCGCTTTAACCCTTTCCCTCCCAGAGTCAACACTGGCATGGACCTGGGGGCTGCTTCCTGGGGGGGACGCTGGGGACTCGGGTCTTGTGGATGAGCCGGACACCCCCCCAGTCCTCCTCCAGCTTGATGTCCCCCTGCGCCAGGGCCTGCTGGATGGCGTCAGCAAGGGTGCTGAAGGCCAGGTCCACATTGCAGTTATTTTTGGCAGAGGTCTCCATGAAGGCGGTGCCCAGGGAGGCAGCCAGCTCCTCTGCCTCCTGGGCCGAGACACAACGGGTGCTCTGCAGGTCACTCTTGTGGCCAACCAGTAAGAAGATCACCTTGTCCGGGCCCTGAGTGGCCACGACCTCCTGGTGCCAGTCGCAGATATGTTCAAAGGACTTCCTGTTTGTCACATCAAAGACCAGTAGGACACCCACCACATTCCGGTAGAAGGACCTGGTGATGCACCTGAAGGAGGGGCAGTGAGCTGGGAGAGTGTATGCCTGCAAGCCCCCCCCCTTACACACACACCCGCGCCCCACAGGCACAAGCCCCATAGCTCATTTCACACTGCCCGGTGCTTTTCTGCTCCAGGCTTCGGGTCTGTCCCCCAACGGAGTGCCTGTGCCTCCGCTAGGGAGCAAGTTCGAATCACATCCTCTGGACCACTCCTCCATTCCTGGAGGAAGCGGGATGTTTTCCTGGTGCCCGGCAGACTCCTACGCTCCTTCCAGGCCGCCCCCAAAGCTCTTTCCCATCTCCCCGACTCCTCCCGCTCTGCGCCTGTGGGCTCTCTCAGCAGTCGGGTCACTCATCCCTCCCGGCCCCAGGCCTCCGGCTCAGGGGGCTTGGCCCACCCGGCTGCATCTGTGGGACGAACGACTCCGCGTGGAGGGCCAGAGACCAGGGGAGGGGCCCTAGACCCGCACCTGGGCCACTGAGGCCGAGCCCTCGGGGGGACCGCCCCCCAGCTCCCTTAGCCCGCCCGGCCCGCACCTGAAGCGCTCGTGGCCTGCCGTGTCCCAAAGCTGCAGCTTGACGCAGGGCCCGGCTCCCAGCTGCAGCTTGCGGCTGTAGAACTCGACGCCCACCGTGGGCGCCCCCTCAGACTCAGGCTCGGGCTGCGGGGCCCCGGGCGCGCCCGCCACGTAGCGCCGCAGCAGCGACGTCTTGCCCACACCCGCGTCCCCCAGCAGCGCGATCCGAAACTGGTAGCGGCAGCCCCCCGCTTCCATGGCCCCAGTGTCGCCGTCCAGCCGCCCGAGGCCAGCCGCCCCGCCTCCCGAGGCCAGTCGCCCCGCCCCGCCCCGCCGGCTGGCCCCGCCCCCTCGGCCCGGGGCGCTAGACACCTGGGCACGTGCTTTCCTCCCTGGGGGCCCCAGTTTTATCCCCTAATAACCCCTACTTCGCGGGGTGGAGGATTAAAGAAGGCAGTGTGGGGAGGAGGATGAGTGAAGCACAAGAACCCAACATGCACTGGCCCAAGACTAACCGTCCACCTCATTCCGGCGGCGGCTTCTCTCTCCAGGCCGGGTCTCCGGGCAGTGCCCTCATTGGGGCCCTGATGCTGGAGCTGGAGACTCCACCCTAGAAAGTTGATGGTTTATAGGTGCCCCTTCCCCACCCAAGTGCTCCTTTCCTGGAGCTCCATTAGCCCTGGCCTAGGGCCTCTCAGCGCCCTCCCCCTCTTAAATGGTCAGGTTCAAAGTTTAACAGCCCCCGTGGCAGCCTCAGCACCTGCCTGGGCGGGGCCTTGGGGCCCAGAGAGCGACGCCAACAAGGCTGGTAGGAGGCCGGACAGAGACAAATGCCCTTCCAGCGGGAGTGCAGTTGGCCTGTGGGCTGGACAGCTTACGTTTATGAGGCCGGATGGTCAGTTCTTTACACTCTGCGGGCGACAACTTTGAGAGGGCCATAGTGTGCTTATTTTAGAGTCGAGGAGACTGAGGCTTGTCTCAGGTCACAGAGCAGAGACTCACATCTGAGTTTGTGTCTTCATTACCACCCCCTGATGCCACAAAGGGGGAGGGCAAATCGAATACCAAGAGGACCAGGACACAGTGGCCAGGTCCCCATGGGTGAGTGGCAAGGGTAAGGCAGGGACATCTGCTTCCAAGAGCCAGTCTACCCTCTCCAGTCAGGCCTTCTGGAAACCCCAGTTATCAAGGCCAGAGTTCTGGCTGGTCCCAAACAGCTCGTCTGTTGGTTTAATCTCACTTTCCCACTGTGGGTAGATTTTACCAACTTAACTTGTTTTGGCAAATTGGTGGTGAGGCGAAATCCTTACTGTGAAAATCAAATCATCATATTTCCTTCTCACACAACCTTGTAAGGTGTTGTTATTCTGCTCATTTTTACAGATGAGGAAACAGACTCAGAGATAATGAATCTGAGGTCACTCAACAAGGAACACAGGCTAGCTGCCAAGTTTACCCAAGGTCAAAGCCTTATTTGCTATTTCTGTGTCTGCTAGGACAGGTGGAGGATCTGGGATGGCCCAGGTTTTCTTCTTGCTCTTTTTTTTTTTTTTTAATGTATGTATGTAGGTAGGTAGGTACGTAGGTACTCAGGTAGGTAGGTAGGTAGGTAATCTCTACACCCATAGTGGAGCTTGAACTCATGACCCCGAGCTCAAGAGTCATATGGTCTACCACCTGAGCTAGCCAGGTGCTCCTTTTCTGGCTAACTCCTAACAAATCAATAAGAAGCCATTTTGACAGTTCTCCATGTAATCCCAGTCATTGGTCACTGGCGTGGTAGAGCCTGAGGGGGGCCATGTCGCTGCTCGTCCCCTACCTCTAGGAATAGGACAGAGAGAGGAGCCTGAGAATCCAGGAACCCTGAGGAGCCTCAGGAAGGGTGTGTGTTCAGAGAGGAACCCTTCCTGCCAACTTTGCCCAAATTAAGAGTCTGCCCCCACTCCCACTGATTCCTCAATTGAATTATTCTCTCCACCTCGCTCTGTTTAGCTGGAAACATATTTTTGGTGTGTCCGGTCCCTATGGATGCCTCTAGCCCCTTCTTTACCCACCACTAGTTGTCTGAGCTCCAGCCATGCTCCACAGCTTTCCTCTTCTCAGCCCTCTGCCAGGAACACTCCTCCTCTTCTCTTCAAAGGGCTGACTCCTACTGCAGGCCTTAGGTGAGATCCCCGTCAGGTCCTCAGGAAAGCTCTCACTGACTGGCCCTTGAGGTCACATGTCCTTTTGTTCACGTGATAGCTGTCGTCCTCCTAGGTCCCTTGAGAGCCGTGATCAATGCTCCCTGGTATCCCCAGGGCTTGGTACAAAACAGGAACCAAAGAAATACTTATGGTTGAAAGAATGAATGAAAGTGGATAAGTGCTATTTGTTAATTCAGCCAGTCGAGTCCTACAATAGGGCTGGACTCTGGACTCGAGGAGCTACAGGCTCAGAGAGGACATTGTGCGGGAGGTGGTTCTGAAGCGGGTCTCCCAGGACGAGGAAGAGCTGGGGAGTTCAAGGAGGAACGGCACTCCAGGCAGGAGCAGCTGGACAAAGGCTGAGAGGCACGAAACAGCTTGAAAGGCAGTTTGAACCCAGCATTCCAAGAAGCCTTTGTAGTCAGCACCCATGGGCAATGCACTGTCAGCACTGGGCTCTTGGAACTTCCTCTTCTAGAGGCCCCTGCTGTGGGCTAGGGTCATGTGCCTGCCCTCTGCAGCTAGCCCCAGAATCATGTCAGCTGACCTTGCCAGACACCCACTGTGTGACTGGGGTGGGGCAGGTGACTCGCCCTCCACACCCTGCTTCCCCTTCTGCTAAGGAAGGCAAATCATGGTGCCCACCTCGCAAAGTAATCCGGGAGGAGCTGTGCAACACAGCAGGCCAGTTGTGCAGATTTGCATGAGAGAGATCAAGGTTTTAGTTCCAACTTCCTAACTACGTGGCCTTGGCCAAGTTTTATTCATTAATTCATTTACTTCGTAATTGTTTCAATAAGTGTTACCTATCTCTTATATGCCAGGCACTTACACAGCAGTGAAAATAAAAAGACACAATTTCTGTGTTGTGAGTTGTGTGGGTGTCTGATATCCAGAGAGGATAGTTCCAGGCAAAACAGCATGAGCAAAGGCCCTGAGGTGGGATCAGGCAAGGGATGCTCAAGCAGAGCAGAGAGGCTAAGGGAGCAGAATGAATGAGGGAGCAAGTGGTGGGTGATGAGGCAGAGAGGAGGAGCCAAACCATACGTGGCTTCAGAGGCCATCATGGGACTTCAGCATTTATTCCAAATATCTTGTGAAGTCAGTGGAGATTTTGGAGCAGGTGAATAATATACATTTTTTTCTTGGTTATGCTTTTTATTTTTACATCTTTTTTTTTAAAGATTTTATTTATTTGTCAGAGAGAGAGAAAGCACAAGCTGGCAGAGTGTCAGGCAGAGGCAGAGGGAGAAGCAGGCTCCCTGCTGAGCAAGGAGCCCGATGTGGGACTCGATCCCAGGACCCTGGGATCATAACCTGAGCTGGAGGCAGCAGCTGCTCAACCAACTGAGCCACCCAGGCATCCCTACATCTTTTTTTTTTAAAGATTTTATTTATTTGACAGAGAGAGAGACCACAAGTAGGCAGAGAGGCAGGCAGAGAAAGAAGGGGAAGCAGGCTCCCTGATGAACAGAGAGCCCGATGTGGGGCTTGATCCCAGGACCCTGAGATCATGACCTGAGCCGAAGGCAGAGACTTTAACCCACTGAGCCACCCAGGTGCCCCTAAATGTAACTTATTAATTCAATATTATACTGGAAGTCCTAACTAATACTGCTAGCTAATACTATAAGACAAGGAAAAGAAATAAAAGGCATCCAGATTGAAAAGGAAGACATAAATCTGTCTTTATTCACAGACATGTGAAAAATCTTATGAACTTACACAGGAGCTACTAAAACTAATACGTGAGTTTAGGATGGCTGGAGGATACAATATGCAAAAATTAATTCCATATACACTAGCAATGACCATTTAGAATTTGAACTTGATAAAAATAATACTATTTGCAATAGCATCAGAAATATGAAAAACTTAGGGATAAATTTAGCTAAAGATATACAAGATCTATGTTGAAAATTATAAAACAGTGTTGAGAGACATTAAAGATGACTTAACTGAGATATACCATCCTCCTAGGTGAGAGGGAGGACTCAATATTGTTAAGATGTGATTTCTCTCCAAATTAGTCTACAGATTTGATGCAATACCAACCAAATTCCAGTAGGCTTTAAAAAATAAATACAAATTAGCTGATACTAAAATTTACACGGAAATGCAAAAGACTCTAAATAGCCAAAACAATTTTGAGAAAGAACAAGGTTGGATGATTTATACCACCCTATTTCAAAACTTAGTAAAAAGCTACAATGGGGCGGTAGGTGGGTCAGTTGGTTAGGCATCTGCCTTTGGCTATCGTCAGGATCCCAGGGTCCTGGGATCCAGCCTTGCATCAGGTTCCCTGCTTTTCCCTCTGCCTGCTGTTCCCCCTGCTTGTGCTGTCTATCAAAAAATAAAATAAAAAATCTTAAAAAAAAAAAAAACCCTACAGTAATCAAGACAGCGTAGTATTGAGTACAGAAACAGACCTACACATTTGGTCAACTGCTGTTTTTTTTTTAAGATATTTATTTATTTGACAGAGAGAGAGAGAGCACAAGTAGGCAGAGAGGCAGGTAGAGAGAGGGAGAAGCAGGCTCCCCGCTGAGCGGAGGGCCTGATGTGGGGCTGGATCCCAGGACCCTGAGATCATGACCTGAGCTGAAGGCAGAGGCTTTAACCCACTGAGCCACCCAGGTGCCCTGGTCAATTGTTTTCTACAAAGGTGCCAAAGCAATTAGATGGATAATCTTTTTCAACAAATGAAGATGGAAAAATTTGAGAGTCAAATGCAATAAATAAACTCTGATTCTTACACCATACACAAAAATTAACTAAAAACAAATCCTAGATATAAATGTAAGAGCTAAAACTATTAAGCTCCTAGAAGAAAACATAGGAGAAAATCGTAATGCCTTTGAGCTAGGCCAAAAATTTTAAATTAGGACACAAAAAGCACAAAGCATAAATAAGTAGACATATTGGACTTCATCAAAATTAAAAACTTTTGCTCTTTTGCTCGTGGCTAGTGTGTTGAAAGCAGAGTATCGGGAAGAATGGCAGAATCAGGGAGACTAATTAGGAGGCTACTGTGATTGCGGGTCAACAATGATAGCCTCAGTGGAGGTGGTGAGGAAAGGTCTTACCATCTTAAAGGTGGAGAACACAGGATTTGCTGATGGATCGAAGTGAGATGTTAGAGACAGAGGAGTCCAGGGTCCCTCCGAGGATTTACCGAGATTGGGAAGAGCAGGTGTGGAGGAGGAAAGGCTATGTTCTGAGAAGCCTATTTATTAACCAAGTGTAGGCGTCCAGGAAGCTGCAGGGTGTAAGGTCTGGAGCTCAGGAGAAAAGTGAGGCTGAAGAAACACATTTGGGAGTCACCTGGAAGTTTCTTTCTCTCAGAGTCTGTTTTCTCCATAAAATAGGAGTAATAGTAGTACCTTTTTATTTTATTTTTATGTTTAGATTTTATTTGACAGAGAAGGAGAGCACAGAGGGAGCGGCAGGCAGAGGGAGAATCAGGCTCCCCCCCCCCCCCCCAGCACTGAGCCCCGATGAGGGGGCTTGGTCCCAGGAAATCATGACCTGAGTCCAAGGCAGACGCTTAACTAACTACGTCACCCAGCACCTCCCCGTACCTACTTTTTAAAATTGTATATTAAGGATAAAAATTTATGACTAATTTAAACACAGAATAGGTGTTTAATTCTTAACTACTTTTTACACTGACGTTTACTCATTCCACTGCACCCGTGGCACAGTGACTCGGAGTGTGGTCTCTGCGGTGGACTTGTGGATTCCCGTCCTTACCCCGTTAGCTACCCGGGTGATGCGGTATTCCTCAGTTTTCTTATCTGTAAAGTGGGTGTAACTATAATAGGTATTATGAAAACTGGATGAGACGACTGAGCATCATTCATTAGTAACCGCTCAGTAATTTATTAGCGGAAGAGGGAAGTCTTGAACAAATAATGCGTTCATCTTCGGACTCCTCCGTCGCCTCTTCCTTCCTAAGAAGCCCACCCCCAAGGGCCCCGCTCCATCTCCTCGCCAAACCCACCCACCCAGCGGCTGCTGCTCCTCCGCCCACGGTGCTCGGAGCGGAGCACTGGTTGCCGCTCACAGCATCATTTCCCGACTTTGGAAGTCCGACTGAACTCCAGCGGGAACGGCGGGTCGTCTTCATTTGGGAGCCCAGTGCCCGGTACCTGACGTTCACTGGGTGCAGAACACAGGCGGAAGAGCCCGCATGCGCTTAAATGGGACCGCCTCCCGGTGCCGGGTGGACTACAACTCCCAGCGGTCTGCGCGGCGCGCTACTCCCAATTGTCGGCACCGCCTCCAGGGGCGAGACCTATAAAAGCCCCCTTCCAACGCATGCATTTCCTTTTCCCCAGCCCCGCCACGCTAGCGATGGTGCTAGCGTGATCTGGCTTCGGGCGTCGTGCAGTTCACGCCGATCCTCTCACCCCGCACCGCAGTAGCTTCGTCGCCACTGGCTCCGCACCCGCCGGGCCTGCCTCCCGAGGCTCTGGGATGTTGAGAGCAGCCCGGAGGAGCCGGGTCTCCCGGCGTGCTGGGACCAAGGCCCGGAAGGCCTGGTCGGTTGCATGCGTGGTGAGAGGGGCGGGAGCCCGTGAGGGCCGCCCTGCTCCCGCCTCGGTCCGCGCATCCCTGCGCTGCAGTGCGACAGGTGAGTAACGCGGCCAGTTGGCCTGGTGCAGCGCAGTCCTCGGCCAGAAGTGGCTTAATTTTGGAGACGCCGCGCGGTGGTGTCCCATCAGATCTGAATCTGCCTGTTAAAGCTACCTATTGGGTGACCTTGGGGAAGTGATTTCACCTGTCATCAGGCTGCTCAACACGTTAAGTAGCCCATGCAGGTGGATAAAAGGGTCAGGTTAACTGGGGTCGTGTCTTAGAGTCCTTTAGATCCTATTTTGAATCTCAGTTCTGTGGCTTTCTACATTGATTGACAACCTTTAGTAAGTAGCATAATTGGTTTAAACTTATCGGTAAAACGGGTGGTAAAATCGTCCTGTGAAGATGGAATGAGGTTAAAATTCTGACGTATAGTAAAATAAAGTGGTAATTGAGGCCTGGTAATGGGATATCTGTTACTGGCTCCTGGCTGGCTCAGTGGACTGAGCGTGGGTCTCTTGATCTCAGGGTCTTGAGTTCCCATGCCCATGTTGAGCATAAGCTCAGTCTAAAAATACATAATATATGGATATCTGTTCTCTTTAAGTAGGCGCCATGCCTAGCGTGGAGCCCATTGTGGGGCTTTGGCTGGAACTCGGGACCATAAGGTCAGGACCTGGTCGGAGAGAAGAGTCTGACTTCTTAACCAACTGAGCCACCCTGGCTCCCAAGGGTATGTTCTCTTATTTGGTCTCCAGTATATTTCAGAATTTCAGTTAGGCGGTAGTGCCGGGGCTTTAGGTGAGTCTGAGGGCTTGACAGCATTTAGGGCGATCCTGGGACCTAAATTGCCCTGTGGCCCTTATCGAAGCTGCAGCTGCTTCCACATAGCTGCTGTGGTCAAAAAGGAGCCCAGAGTGACAGTTTTTCCTTGACGGTCGCCGTTCTGTTTGCTGTAACTGATCTGCAACATTTCAGGAAAAGACAGTTCCCGCTGTACCTGCCATTTCTCAGGTAGAGGTGGAGTCCTTTATTGACAGGTTTCCAGAAGCCAGCAGAAACGTTCTGGTAGTAAGATTTTATTTGCGATAGCAAGCCACGAGCAGAGGGAGGGGCAGAGAAAGAGGCAGGCTTCTCACTGAGCAGGGAGCGGGACTCATACTAGGACTCGGGGATCATGACCTGAGCTGAAAGAAGACACTTAACCTACTGAGCCACCCAGGTGCCCCTGTTAATACGGTCTTGCATAGAATTACTAAAAAAAAAAAACTTTCGAGAAGTTAGTTGCTGAAACAACCTGTATGGAGGGGCAGGTGGGAGTGGGGCGGACGGGTCCTGGGAAAATCTAGTGGCAAGTGGCACCGATCGCAGCAGTGCTATGGGTCACTGTCCTGAAAAGCTAAAGGCATCAGTATCAAAAGCCACCGCTCACACCTTTGACTATGAAGACCAAAGGAAGGGGACAATAACATTCAGGACAACTGCTTTCTCATCTCAGCTGTGCCCGATGAAGATTCCATGACTTGGAAGTGGAGGCTTTTGGTGAGGATGCTGGGGTCATGACTGGACACAACTGCCTCGGGGCCGGTAGGTTTCCGGGAACTAGCCGGTGGGCAGTACAGCATGTTTCCAAGGGCTGTGGCCGGTTGTGGCCACGGGATCTCCAACTGCATGCCAGAGCAACCCGGAAAGACTTTGACAGCACAGGTCTGCATAATACCTGCAGCTGCCACTCGCCTTTCCTATAACAGCCTGGGACCGGAGCCCAGCTGTTTTCTAAACCTTCCACGTTGATGGGTGTGATGGACCGACCTGGTCTAGAGCTTTCCCGCTCTTTTCTGCAGGTTTCCCCGCAGTGTCCCTGTCAGTGTCCCAGGAGCCTGAGGCGACCGGGCTGGTGCTGTAGACGAGGTAAAGTGAGATGCTAGAGGCCGCCCGACCCTCCGGCTCCCTTTCCCATCAGATCTGAACGCTGGTCTTGGTGGTCGTAAAAGGAGGGAGAGGAGCATTGAAGCTGGCCCCACGCTTACAGTCTAGCGTACGAGCTGTGGGCTGGCTTCAAACAGGGTTTGGATTCTCTTTGAATTTGGTTTTCTCCTCTAAACTGGGATAATCTTAAAAGGAGGATGTCTGTGAAGCTCTGGGGACTTGTGGTTGTGGGTTTAATACTTCTGTATTTGATGAACATCAGTGGTTTCCTTGTCTCCTCACTGAATGTTCTTTTTTGGCGTGTTTTTTTTTTTTTTAGCTCTGTCACCAGTAAAGCTGCCCTCATCTGTGATGACGGATCTGTCGTTGGGTGAGTTGGCTACCAAAAACTTCCTTGTAGCTTCAAGTAGTGCTTGAGCCTTTGTGAGCCCTGAGTGGCGTAGTGAACTGAGAATGAGGCTGTTCAGGCCTCTGGGAAGCCTTAGCTTTCTCACGCGTCATTTACGCCCGACCTTCCCTGTGTGCTACTCATGACCGAACTGCTCCCAGCGGGACTTGGGTCTCGGATTTGCGTCCCCTGCTGGAAGCCAGCAGCACAGGGAAGGTACCAGATGCCACGGCCCTGCACTTAGAGCAGCGACGGCCGACTGCTGTGAATTCACAATTGTGGTTTGAGCTCTGAGCTCATGCTGATGTTGGGGAAACCCCCAGCCGTGGGATCTTATTGGTCCCTTTCCTAGGAGTGTGGGAGATGGGCCGGGTAGAAACAAGTGTGGTTCATCTAGCTTGGGACGTTTTTTAGGCTGACTGGTCCAGGATGAAACCTATCTGAGTGGACATCTATGGATGATAAATGCGGATATGGGACTGAGACCAGCACTTCAGAGAAAGCCGGGGTGGCAGTGATTAATTGGGGGTGTTAACACGCTGGCTTCTACTTCCTTTCCAGGACAGGAACACTGGGAAGAGGCAAGCCGAAGAAGCAGATTTGGCTGGAAGTCCAGGACCTCTGTGTTTCTGCTACTGCCGGCACACGGCATGTGACTAATAAAAGACGTGAAGTAGATTTGTGTCTGTTTTCCTGCCCCCATTACAGTGTCAGTCGTTTCATAAAAATGGGTTGACCTCTCCAGACAGTATGCCCAATTATAGAACTGCCACTGTACATAATTTTTCCTCCAAAAAGCCTGAAAATTCAGGCTGAGACTAAGGCGTTCCTTAAAACATCTGAAGGCTTCTTGGGACGTAGGCCATTTACCTCAGGTTGCCCCTGTTGTTTGCTCCCCCCAGTTTCTTTTAGCACCAGAGATGAGCTGCAGATTTTTAGTATAAATCCAGGCTTTCCACATAGGTACTAGAGATAATGTGTAAGTGCATTCATACGGAGTGAAATGAAGGTCAAGAAACAGGTGGGCCAGGCCCACAGATGTCACAGTAATGTCCTCAACAAGGGCTTATTAAAGCTAGGCTTGCCCTTGGAGCATGCCCCCAAGTCTTTTGGTCTAGATGTAGCTGGCTCCATCGCATCCTACCACACACAGCCACCAAACTTAAAAGCCAACTTGTTGGGGGTAAAGGGACACTTGAAACGGAGGGTCAGTATTGCCCCCCACTTGGAATATAGCATGTAACGCATGCAGTCCAATCCCAGAGAACCTTAAGGATGCGGTGTCACCTGAGATGGCCCTCTGGGTTGAATAAATCTTCTGATCCACTTTGGCTAATAACCCCAAACTCTATTTCCAGAAGTGGATAACACCCCTACCTGGACAACACATTTCAAAGAATTAAAACCTTGCTCAATGGCACTGGGGTCTTGCTGATGGGCAAGGGCAGGCAGCGGTGTTGCAGGAATGGTCATAATCTCAAAGAGTTGATTACTAAAATCTTATAAAACATTTCTGAAAAGGTAAAAGTTCTCCCGTTAAAAAGGAGTCTCTCATCTCCGTCAGAGTCCATTTCGGCCGGTCCCCTGTCCCGACTATATCCCGGCGGGGATCTCTGAAGATACTGTGTCCAGGGGCTGCCAGTGACAGTCCATTAAGGCGTCGTACAGCTCCTCACTCTGCTCCATGAACTCCTTGTTGGCCTCCATCACGTCCAACTGTGGCATGGGGTCTACAAGAGAAGCCAGCATTGCGTTTAGAGCACCGGGAGAAGCACCCAGAGACTTGGACTCTCCCCACTCCCAGGGCTCCCCGCTTCCCCTTGGCAAGTGCCCTGTCCTCCATGTCAGAGCCCCTCAGGGCCGCAGGGGCTCATACCGCTGCCTGGCAGGGCTCCTTTAAGGAAAAAAGTGGAGTCTAGTTAGAAAACATCGTACACAGCGGCGCCTGGGTGGCTCAGTTGGTTAAGCGACTGCCTTCGGCTCGGGTCATGATCCCGGAGTCCAGGGATCAAGTCCCATATCGGACTCCCTGCTCTGCAGGAAGGCTGCTTCTCCCTCTGACCTTCTCTTCTCTCATTCTCAGTCTCTGTCTCTAATAATAAATAAATAAAAAATCTTTAAAGAAAATATCGTACACAGTCCGTACTCAAATCATAGTGGCTGTTATTCCACCTCTAGACTTCACGTGCCCTGGCTGGCCTGGTATGGCCCTTCCTTCAATTTTGGGTTATGGAAATCTGATCAAAATGACTAAGTCCAGAGCATGAGTCTTCAAAGGGAACATTACATAGCAATGAAATCAGCTCCGGCTGCACACAACTTGGTTGGATCTCACAAAGTTTTTTTTTTTTTTTTAAGATTTTATTTATTTATTTGAGAGAGAAAGAGAGAGAGAGCATGAGAGGAGAGAAGGTTAGAGGAAGAAGCAGACTCCCCGTGAAGCTGGGAGCCCGACGTGGGACTCGATCCCGGAACTCAAGGTTCATGACCCGAGCCGAAGGCAGTCGCTCAACCAACTGAGCCACCCAGGCGCCCCACAAATAGTGTTTTTGTTAGGAATTTACCACGATGAACACTGAGTTATGTAGAGAATTGCTGAATCGCTATATTGTACACACGAAGCTAATGTAACACTGTACGTTAACTATACCAGAATTTTATTTAAAAGAAACGCTGAGTGTTGAATGAAAAAAGCAAGATAGTACATATAGCATAACTGCACTCTGTGAAGCTAAAAAACAGGCAAAACTAATATTTAAGGATGCATATCTAAAAAGAAGAGGAAGAAAATGATTACCACAAAAAACAAAGTAACTTTCCCTAGCAGGGCCACGGGTTTTGAATGGGGGAAGGCTAGCTTCTGGAGGGCAGCAGTGTTCTACTTGATCCAAATAAAGGTTTCATGAGCAATTGCTTTCTAATTACATAATAAACTATAGACTTGTTGGACACACATTATATTTCACAATAAAAGAAGTGTAAGAAACCTCCTTAATCACTATGACTGATAACACTTTGTACTTTTCCTTGTAGTGCTAAAATGCACACACACACAGGCACCTGGGTGGCTCAGTCCTTAAGCGTCTGCCTTCAGCTCAGGTCACGATCCCAGAGTCCTGGGATTGAGCCCTGCATCGGGCTCCCTGCTCAATGGGAAGCCTGCTTCCCCCTCTCCCACTCCCATTCTTGTGTTCCCTCTCTCGCTCTCTCAAATAAATAAATATTTTATTTTAAGATTTTATTTCTTTACAAAGAGAGAGATCACAAGTAGGCAGAGAGGCAGGCAGAGAGAGCGGGGGGGGGAAGCAGGCTCCCCGCCAAGCAGAGAGCCTGATGCGGGGCTCAATCCCAGGACCCTGAGACCATGACCTGAGCCGAAGGCAGAGGCTTAACCACTGAGCCACCCCGGTGCCACTAAATAAATCTTTAAAAAATAAAATCCACACACACAAACACACCCATTTGTTAAAACACTTATTTTACAATTATAGAAATTAAAGAGAATCTAAGGAAATAGATATCCCAGTACCTGGATTGGGACACAAATTGTTGAAGATTGCAATACTCCCCAAATTGATCTATAGATTCAATGTAATCCCTTTCAAAATTAGCTGCCTTTGCAGAAATTGAGAAGCAGATCGTAAAGCTTAGATGGAAATGCAAAGGATTCAGAATAGCAAAAACAATCTTGAAAAAGCACCAAGTTCAAGGACTTCCCCATTTCAAAACTTACTATAAAGCAACAGTAATAAGATCTGTGGCAGTGGCCTAAGGACACACCTAGAGATCAACAGAGTGAGACTTTAAGAGTCAAAAACAAAACAAAACAAAACAAAAAGGGACGGCTGGGTGGCTCGGTTAGTTAAGCCTCTGCCTTCTGCTCAGGTTATGATCCCCAGGTCCTGAGATCGAGTCCGGCATCGGGCTCCTTGCTCATCAGGAAGCCTGCTTCTCCCTCTGCCTGCTCTACCTCTGCAAGCTCTCCCTGCTTGTGCTCTCTGACAAATAAATCTTAAGAAAAAAAAAAAAGATTTAAGAGTCCAAGTCCCACATATAGCTTTATAGTAACTTGGTTCTCAACAAGGATACCAGACAATTCAATGGTAAAGAACAGTTTTCAACGAATGGTGCTGGGACACCTGGAAAACCACAGACAAAAGAATAAGCAAGACTCTTCACACTTTACACAGGAATTAACTACACATGGATCAAGGACCTAAAGTTAAGGGCTGACACTTTTTTTTTTTTTTAAGATTTTATTTATTTATTTGACAGAGACACCGTGAGAGAGGGAACAAGCAGGGGGAGTGGGAGAGGGAGCAGCAGGCTTCCTGCCAAGCAGGGAGAACGACGCGGGGCTCCATCCCAGGAGACAAAGGCAGATGCTTAACGACTGAGCCACCCAGGCACCCATGAAACTATAACTCTTAGAAGGAAACAGGTACAAACAATCAGTGCCTTGTAGATGAGACAGCATTTAAGCACAAACAAAAGAAAAAAAAAGGACTCCACAGAAATTAACTTTTGTGCTTCAAAGGACATTTTTAAGAAAGTGGAGAGATAACTCACGGGATTGCATAATTTGTAAGTCATATGTCTGGTAAGGGAGTGGTATCCAGAACAGAATAAAGGAACTTTTATAATGAAAAAATAAAAGAACCCAGGGGCGCCTGGGTGGCTTAGTGAGTTAAAGGCTCTGCCTTCAGCTCAGGTCATGATCTCGGGATCCTGGGATCGAGCCCCACATCGGGCTCTCTGCTCAGCGGGGAGCCTGCTTCCCCCTCTCCCCCTGCCTGCCTCTCTGCCTACTTGTGATCTCTCTCTTCTGTCAAATAAATAAATCAATAAATAAAATCTTTAAAACAAAAAAGCATACAAGATGCTCAACACCCATCAGCCATCAGGAAAGTATGCATCAAGACCACAATGGGATCCCACTTGAAACCCACTAGGATGGCCATAACAAAACAGAGTAACCACCACTGGCGAGGATGTGGACAAACTGGAACCCTTGCAGGCTGTTGGTGGGAATGGAAAATGCTGCAGCCTTTCCAGAAAAGTCTGGCAATTCCTCCAGTGGCTACATGAGACTGCCATGTGATCCAGCAGTTCCATTCGTAGTAGAGCAATGAAAACTTACCTATGTGCACACAAAAACTTATACATGAATGCTCACGAGTATTCATAGTACTAAAAGTGGAAACAACCCAAATGTCTACCCACAAAATGGATATCCACATAATGGAATACTGTTTGGCAATAAAAATGACGTACTGACACCTGCTACAACACTGTGCATTAAGCGAAGGCAGCCATTCACAAAGGACTGCACATTATACAAAATTTCATTTATTTAAAATACCATGGGGCGCCTGGCTGGCTCAATTGGTAGAGCATGTAGAGCATGAAGCTTGACTCTTAAATCTAAGGGTGATGAGCAGTTCAAGCCTCACACTGGGCGAGGAGCAAAATTAAAAAAAAAAAAAAGGGCCCCTGGGTGGCGCAGTTGGTTGAGCGACTGCCTTCGGCTCAGGTCATGGTCCCGGAGTCCCGGGATCGAGTCCCACATCGGGCTCCCAGCTCCATGGGGAGTCCGCTTCTCACTCTGACCTGCTCTCTCTCACTCTCTCTCTTTCCTAATAAATAAATAAATAAAATCTTTAAAAAAAAAAAAAAAAAGCCCAGAACAGGTAAATCCAAAGAGAGAGAAAGTAGATGAGAGGCTGTCAGGGGCTGGAGGGGGCCGGCACGTGGAGAGTGACTGCTCCTGGCTGCAGGAATCGGTGGTAAGGGGGGCACAATTCTGCGACCACTCTAAACACTACTGGACTGTACGTATACTTTAAAATGGTGAAATCAGGACGCCTGGGTGGCTCAGGCATTAACCGTCTGCCTTCGGCTCAGGTCATGATCCTGCGGTCCTGGGATCAAGCCCTGCATCGGGCTCCCTGTTCGGTGGGAAGCCCGCTTCTCCCTCTCCCACTCCCCGACTGTATTCCCTCTCTCGCTGACTCTGTTTCTCTGTCAAACAAATAAATAAAATCTTTTAAAAATAAATAAATAAAATAAAAGGGTGGAATCCGAAAATAAATAAAAAGGGTGAAATCTATTATGTGGGTTATATCCCAAAAAACAAAACCCTAATTGGGATTTTAATATATATCCTATTTTACATCTGGCTCTTTTTTATTGAAAACATTTCCCTATGTCAATACTCTTAGAAAAAGACATGATTGAAAAAAAAAAAAAAAAGACTACCATTTGTTTAATAAACTCTCTATAGGTATTCATCTGTACCGATGATTATCATTTGGGGATAAGATCTTTCATGTAGAATTACTGATCCAAGGGATATAAACATCATAAAAACTAACTTTTTAACTGAAGTGTGTGCGTGTATGTATACATATATATATTTCTTTTTCCTTAAAGATTTTAATCTCTATACCACCCAAGGTAGGGCTCAAACTCATAACCCTGAGAGCAAGAGTAGCATGCTCCACTGACGGAGCCAGCCAGGTGCCCCAAGAAACATAGCATATTTGAATTTAAATTGGATTATTAATAATGTGATGGTTAAATTTTCACGTGTCAACTCGGCTAGGCCGGAGTCCCCTGCTTGCTCAAACGCCCGTCCGGGTGCTGCTGTGAAGGCAGAGATGCAATGAGTATCTGCAACCAGCTGACTTTAAGAATATCCTTGGGGGGGGCACCCAGGTGGCTCAGTGGGTTAAAGCCTCTGCCTTCGGCTCAGGTCATCTCAGGGTCCTGGGATCGAGCCCCGTGCCGGGCTCTCTGTTCAGCGGGGAGCCTGCTTCCTCCCTCTCTCTCTGCCTGCCTCTCCGCCTACATGTGACCTCTCTCTCTCTCTCTCTCTGTTAAATAAATAAATAAAAATCTTTAAAAAAAAAAAAAAGAATATCCTTGGGTAGGGGCGCCTGGGTGGCTCAGTCAGGTAAGTGTCTGCCCTTGGCTCAGGTCACGATCTCAGGGTCCTGTGATCAAGCCCCAAGTCAGGTTCCCTGATCAAATGGGAGCCTCCTTCTCCCTCTCCCTCTGACACTCCTCTGCTTGTGCTGTCTCAAATATATAAATAAAATCTTAAAAAAAAAAAAAAGACTCTCTCCCTCTGCCCCTCCCTCCTCCATGCTGGACCACTCTATCAATCATCCTCAATAATGTGGGTGGGTCTCATCTAATCAACTGAAAACCTTAAGGCCTTAAATTTAGTGAGGTTTTCCAAAAGAATTCTGCCTTAAGACTGTAACATAGAGGGGCGCCTGGGTGGTTCAGAGGGTTAAAGCCTCTGCCTTCGGCTCAGGTCATGATCTCAGGGCCCTGGGGTGGAGCCCCGCATCGGGCTCTCTGCTCAGCAGGGAGCCGGCTTCTCTCTCTCTCTCTCTCTCTGCCTGCCTCTCTGCCTACTTGTGATCTCTCTCTCTCTCTCAAATAAATAAAATCTTTAAAAAAAAAAGATTGTAACATAGAAATCCTGCCAGAGTTTCTAGCTTGCTGGCCTGCCCTACACATTTATACATACTATATCCTACAGGTGAAATAGTATAAATCACCTTTGATACAAATAGCATGTGCAAACTTTTTTTCTTGTTTACAAAACAAAACACACATGCTTGTTACACTAGCATGTGTGTTTCTTTTGTAAATTATTCCAAACTTTTAAGTTATTAAATTATTTCAAAATTTTAAGAGTCTATTTCCTTTTCCAAACCAGTGCTAATCTTTTCACATAAGTCCTATGTCTGTTCCTGCAACCAGAAGGATCTTTCTTTCTCTTGAAATTTTATTTTTTTAAAGACTTTATTTGACAGAGAGAGACAGCCGAGAGAGGGAACACAAGCAGCGGGAGTAGGAGTGGGAGAAGCAGGCCTTCTGCTGAGAAGAGAGCCCAATGTGGGACTCCATCCCAGGACCCTGGGACCATGACCTGAGCTAAAAGCAGACGCTTAACAACTGAGCCATCCAGGCACCCCCTTCTCTTGGAATTTTAATCTAAATTATAAGAAGGTTTGAGCACTTACAGAGGTTCCCTACGGAAACTTAAAGAAAGCACGACTGGCCTGGTTTCTCCACTTAGTGTAGGTAACAGCTTATAGAAGCGGTTTAGTAAAGAGCTCAATCATGGACAGGCATCTGCGTGAGCCCATCTGCGTGGGTACATGTACAATAGAGCACCTTCCTCACTCTGAACCAGGGCCTGAGCCATGGCTCACTGATGCCGAGGAAGAGACAGAGAAGGGCAAAGATCCCTGCTGTGCCCCTCTGCGTGGGTATTAGGTTGAACTGGGAAGCAGTGTAAGTCAGCAGGAAAAAGCATTGAATCTGGGGCAACACTGCAGGGGTTCCAAAAGTGACTCCATCTCCTGCTGCTATGTTCAAATGCGCAATATCGTCTACCTTGAACAAGTAATTTGACCCTTACCTCGGTGTTTTATTCTATAAAACCAGAATAAATTGTGGTACTTAACTCAAAACAGTTGTGAAGGTTAAATGTGTTAACAGACGTAGAATGCTTAGAACAGGGCCTGCACATAGTAAAACCTCAGCAACTATTAGCTATTATCCCTAAGCCTCAGTTTTCTTTTCTGTAGACTGGGCATTATAACGGTACCAACTCACCATCGTAGTGTTGAAGGTAGCAGGACCTGGCACAAAATATGTCTGGTATTATTATATTAATGGATGAGAAAGAGACTGGAAAATTCTAATTTTTTTTAAAGATTTTATGTATTTATTTGACAGAAAGAGAGAGATCATAAGTAGGCAGAGAGGCAGGCAGAGAGGGGTGGGGGAAAGCAGGCTCCCTGCTGAGCAGAAAGCCCGATGTGAGGCTCGATCCCAGGACTCTGAGATCATGACCTGAGCCAAAGGCAGAGGCTTTAATCCACTGAGTCACCCAGGAGCCCCTAAAAAAAATTCTTTTTTATAATATTTTCAAACCTTAAAAATCCATTAAGTATTAATATCTCATATGAAAAATCATTTGTTTGAAGGTTAGCAATACCTTCAGTTTTATTTTTCCTTTTGCCTGTGTTAAATTCTGTAAAAAT
>CM052798.1:18707249-18836816 GCA_028533885.1 Nasua narica | reverse complement strand
TTTTCCTAAAGAGGAAACCAAGTTCAGAAGGATTCAATAATGTGCCCGACATCATTGTAGAAGCAGGATTCAAACCCAGGTCTTGAGCTTATAACTCTAGCTTGTGCTTATAATCATTACTCTGATCAAAAATAAGCCTTTCTTGAGGTTTTTCTACCTTTGAAGTAACAACAATAGATAAAATGGCAAACACCTATCGAGCATATCCTGGGGCTTTATTTACAGCACATCATGTCACTGAAGGTCAGGCCTGGGAGCAGACACTCTTAATCAGCATCTGTTGTCCCAAGGAAATCGGGTGAGAGGCTGGGCCAGTCCGGGAGTCAGGCCACACACCACGGTCCGGCTCCAGAGCCTGCGCTCCCCAACCCCCCCCTCCCCCCACCATGCTACATGGCCTCACTCTAACAGCCCGATCTCTGAGACAAATGCTGGAACATGGCGGCCATCAGTCACAGGGAAGGCCTTACTTCGACACGCCCGTCTGGTCCAAAACCACCTTGCCTCCCCGACAGGAGGGGTAGACTTTGACGAAGAATTCATACAGCATGCCATCATCCACATCTGGGGTCAGGTCCCCCACAAAGAGGGAATACTCAGGGCTGAGAGGAGAGAATAAGATTCAGAGACACACACCAAGAGTTTTGTTCTAACAAGCTCTTTGGGCCCCTTCTAGGTAAACCTCTCCTGGGCCTTCCCGGGGAACCGCACCTCTGATGGGTCCTTAGCCAGGTCCTAATTTGTTGCATCTGGCAGTCCTGGCAGAGATTTATGGAAGCAGCCCCTGTCCCAGGGGCCTTACCCACTGAACAAAGCCTGTCTGGCTTCAAATAACAGCAGTGCAGGTGGGGGGCCTGGTCAGAGGTGCTCAAAAGAGAAAACTAGACACTCGATATTTGCTGCAAATATATATATATACTTTTAAAGATTTTATTTATTTGATGAGAGAGAGAGAGATCACAAGCAGGCAGAGAGGCAGGCAGAGAGAGGGGGGAAGCAGGCTCCCCGCTGAGCAGAGAGCCCGATGTGGGGCTCAATCCCTGGACCCTGGGATCATGACCTGAGCTGAAGGCACAGGCTTTAACCCAGTGAACCACCCGGGCATCCCACTGTTGCAAATATTTTTGTAAGCAATCTCTATGTTCAATGTGGGGCTCGAACTCATGACCCTAAGATCAAGAGTCAAATGCCCTACCGACTAAGCCAGCCAAGAGCGCCTCACTGCATATTTTTAATTTGAATGGTGAAGATAGAGAATGAGAACTGGACCTTATCTCCTAAGACTGAAAGCAGAGCTAAAATGAAATCTGCCAACTTTTAGAACATGGGTCAGCAAACTTTTTCTGTAAAAGGCCAGATAGTAAAAATTTTAAGCTTGGTGGGGCACCTATGGTCTCCATTGCTTTTTGTTTTAACAATCCTTTGAAAGTGTAAAACTCGGGGTGCCTGGGTGGCTCAGTGGGTTAACGCCTCTGCCTTCTGCTCAGGTCGTGATCTCAGGGTCCTAGGATCGAGCCCCGCATCGGGCTCTCTGCTCAGCGGGGAGCCTGCTTCCCCCTCTCTCTCAGCCTGCCTCTCTTCCAACTTGTGATCTCTCTCTGTCAAATAAATAAATAAAATCTTTAAAAAAAAAAGAAAGTGTAAAACCCATTTTTAGCTCATGGGTGATGTAAGTCAGGTCACATTTTGTCACCATGACTTATACATGGATACATAGTACTCCAATTATTGAACATATTGTCATCTAAGACACTTCTCTATTACTAGATTTGGGTTTTTCCCCAATTTCTCCCATTATGTGGAATATTTCAATGAACACTTCTGAGGCTAATCTTTGCACACGTCCATGTATAAATTCTGAAGTGGAATTACAGGGTCAGTGGGTACAAATCTTTTTAAAGCTCTTGATACATTGTTTTAAAGCTTTTGAAGAGCGCCCGGAAACAATCGATTTCTGTCGCCACACCAGGTCAATTCTTACTGAACACAACATTAGTAGTGTGGGTACTACCAGGGCGGGAGGCCAGGGGCAGGACCAAGTAAAGAGAAGACACAGGTCCTGACAAGAAGGACCCTGGGCAGGTCCACCAGCGGGGAAGGGGAGGGAGTCATCCTTCAGGAGGAAGGCAGATTGGACCAAACTGGGCTCCCCTAACTCCTCTGTGGTGGTGATCAGCACAGTGATGCATGTTGTCTCTATCTAGACATTTCCTGGGGGCTTGAAGCTACCCTGGGGCTACCCTGCACTTACCTGTTATCCGGCTGTTTCCCGTAAGTGGCGTAATTCAGTTTAAAACGTTTTGCCTAGAAATTTAAAAACAAACAAACTAAAACAGAGAAAGGTGTTTCAAGAGTCAAACAATATTTGAAAAAAAAAGGAAATAAATTACCTTGGCCAAAACATCTCCCCCTCTCTAAGCCTCAGCTCTCTCTCCTGTATAAAGTGAGGGGGCTGCACGGGTGACCGCTAAGGGCACTGCCAGCTCCGTGGTTCTACGGGCCCAGGCGTGCCAGCTTGGTACGGCGGTAAGCTAACTGGAGGAAGAGCAGAATGTAACTCTCTTGCACTGTGTCCTCACTGCGGCCAGCCTGTTCTAGTTTCTCAATCAGGCAAGGGGTCTAGAGCTTCAAGTCTTCCGTGAAGGGAGGCAGCGGTGCAGAGTGCAAAGAGCCTGGATTTTAGAGGCAAACCAATCTTCAGTTTGCATCCTGCCTCTGCTACTTACTACCTGTGCTGCCTCGGGCAAGTCATTCCACTTCCCTGGGCTCCGGTTTCCTGGGCTGTCAAAGAGAACGATGCCCACTGTGCAGGGTTGTTATAGGATTAAATAGAGTAAGTATACAGTAGGGCTTCGATAGTTATCGATGACAATAAAAAGGGGAACATCATCATTATCCAAGTGTCCTTACAGGTGTGGCTCCTGGCAGGGGTTTCCCATTAATTTTATGCAAACACTTCTCAGCTGTGGCCAAATCTGCAAATTCTACAAAACAGTAGCCAGCTGGGATTCTGGAAAGAAAGCAAACAAGAGAGAAAGTATGGTTAAGATGGGATTCCCAGATGAGACTGAGCCCTGGCCCGAGGGGAGGGAAACATGTTTTTCTAATCAGAGCCCAACCTGTTTTTGTTTCTTGTCATATTCCAGTTCAGAACTAACTTACAAACCTGAATATAAGGACTGCCCATCTGGGCCAGTCCCAGACTCATCTGATAAACATTTATTTACGTACTGTACCACCTCTGAAGTACTTTTGCCAAAAATATACTTTTTTTAAGATTTATTAGAGAGAGAGAGAGAGAGAGAAAGAGAGAGCGGACGATCCCACCACCCTGAGATCATGACCTGAGCTGAAATCAAGACTCAGACACTTAACATACTGAGTCATTCAGGTGCCCCCAAAAGCATGTAATACAATCCAATCAAACCCTTAGAGCTAATCTCCAGTTTATAGGGAATCTTAGGGACAGAACAAGTAAAACACTACAAGGAAGCAAATAAAACTGATTCTAGAATGTAGGACCTTATGTAAGATAATTAGTTTTACCTCTTTAAAAAGTCAGTGTTATGAAAAAAAAAAAAGTCAGTGTTACGAGAAAAGGTAAGAAGTGAGCTTTCCTACATGTAAAACAGACAGGAGATGATCCTTTTGTAGTTCATAACTGTGATGACTGAGTGTTCTACTGTTGTGACATGTACCTCCCTTAAACTCTGTTACAACCTTAGCACACAACCTGCCTGAAATGAAAAAGAGAGAGAGAGACATAAAAAAAGCTATAACAGATATTCTGAGGGCGCCTGGGTGGCCGAGTTGGTTAAGCGCCCAACTCTTGGTTTGGGCTCAGGTCATGATCTCAGGGTACTGGAATCCAGTCCCTAGTCCCATTCCCTGCTCCAGTGGGGAGCCTGCTTCTCCCCCTGCCCCTTCCCACTGCACATGCTCACACGGTATCCCTCTCTCAAATAAATAAAGTCTTTTTTTTTTTTAAGATTTTATTTATTTATTTGACAGAGAGAGATCACAAGTAGGCAGAGAGGCAGGCAGAGAGAGAGCGGAGGAGCAGGCTCCCTGCTGAGCAGAGAGCCCGATGCGGGGCTCGATCCCAGGACCCCGAGATCACGACCTGAGCCAAAGGCAGAGGCCTTAACCCACTGAGCCACCTAGGTACCCCTCAAATAAATAAAGTCTTAAAAAAAAAAAGAATATTCACATTATTGTGCAACCACAAACTGCATTCTTTTATTTTTTTTTTTATTTTTGTTTTTTTAAAGATTTTATTTATTTATTTGAGAGAGAAAGTGAGAGAGAGCATGAGAGGAGAGAAGGTTAGAGGAAGAAGCAGACTCCCCATGGAGCTGGGAGCCCGATGTGGGACTCGATCCCAGAACTCAAGGATCATGACCCGAGCCGAAGGCAGTTGCTCAACCAACTGAGCCACCCAGGCGCCCCCACGAACTGCATTCTTAAGCACTATACTCTGTTGCACATATTTCCTACAAGTTTTATCTTTTTCCCTTATTTTCTCTGGTCTTAGTTTTTAAATTTGCATTTTTTAATTTTACAGTATTCTTATAGGCCACTTCAAAGGCTGTCAAATGAGGCAAGACATAAACATAATGCGACTGTAAGTATCACCATAAGAGGGGCACCTGGGTGGCTCAGTGGGTTAAAGCCTCTGCCTTCAGCTCAGGTCATGATCTCAGGGTCCTGGGATCGAGCCCCGCATTGGGCTCTCTGCTCAGCGGGGAGCCTGCTTCCCCCTCTCTCTCTGCCTGACTCTCTGCCTGCTTATGATCTCTGTCAAATAAATAAATAAAAATCTTAAAAAAAAAAAAAGCATCACCATAAGAAACAGCTAAGAGTTTAGGGGCGCCTGGGTGGCTCAGTGGGTTAAAGTCTGCCTTCGACTCAGGTCATGATCTCAGGGTCCTGGGATAGAGCCCCACATCAAGCTCTCTGCTCAGCAGTGAGCCCGCTTCCCCTTCTCTCTCTGCCTGCCTCTCTGCCTGCTTGTGATCTTTCTCTCGTCAAATAAATAAATAAAATCTTAAAAAAAAAAAAGAAATAGCTAGAGTTTAGTAATTATGGATAGAAAAAGATAGTTCCAAATCTTATTTCAATAAAGTAGAAAGTATTACAGAATGTGTTTTCATATCAGTAGCTGATTATCTGGGGTTTTCTGTCTATAAGAGCAAAAAGAAAAAAAATATTTAGGCTAGTATGATCTACCAGTCAGAGAACCCGTTCCTAGAATACAATGCAAATAAAAAGCAAGTGGAGAGAGTATGTAGGGAATTGGGGGGATGAAGGCACCAACTCCGAAGAGGAGGAGCAGCAGAGGCCTGGCCTCTCAGGGAAAGGCTGGCCCGCTCTCGGTTCTCCCCAAGTGTAGCTCGCACGGTTCTTCATCCCTGCTCTGGGCTGCAGCTCCCAGACCTCAGGATGAAAACTGGGAGCCCTGTGGACTAGTGCGCGTGGGGGGTTCTTCCTGAGAAACATTCCACGGATGGGCACTGGGTCCTTTCCGAGACTGTTCACCAGACCTGAAGGCTCAGTCAAGGTGTGTTAATGGCCTCCTGTAGCAGGACCTGGGGAGCCCCTCTGTGGTCCCCTCTCACCAGATTTTCTTCCAGGCTGTGTAGTCGCTTCTCCCTTTCCACCTGTCTCCTGTCACATCCTGGCATCCCAGGAGCCAGGTGGGGCCAGGCAATGAGTTCTCTATGCCTGCATCAGAGTCACTGAAAACCTCTACTTCATTTAATTAGCAATAATCGCACCTCGGATAAACTTCATTGGCTACGATACTGCCACTGCGCAAAGCTCATTTAATACAGAAAAACCTACCGAGAGGGGCCAGTGGAAAGGCGTGTCCTTGCCAACTGCAGAGAATAGGCATGGAACCAAGTTTATTCCTGTAGGACCTATATAAATATACTCCTGTCTAGAGTGTTCTGCTGTTAGGAGTTTGGGGAAGTTGGTTCCCAGTGATCACCTGGCATGGTGCTAGTTTTTCCTCTGTCCCTTCCTCGTCCACGCTGCATACTTGTACGTGAATGGCTTCGTGGCTACCTTGGTCTTTTCTCATTTCATAAAATGGTGGAAAGACAAAAAACAAAAACAAACGGTTTCTAGGTATGAAGCTGCCTTGGCCCCTCCAGCCAACCTAGTAGTCTTTTAAGTTTTAGCAAGCACCCTTAACCCACATGACTGATGAACCAAACCTTTGTACATTTAGAGACCATGCATTCTTTCCCGGAAAGCACCCAGCACTTCTACACGTCGCCAGGCTCTCTTGCACCGCCCGGCGCACCAAGCAACCAAACTCTCTTGCACAACACCCCTCTTATCCCTCACCAAGGAACCAGATGCCACTGAGATGCCTTCGAGCACCATGATAACATCTGTAGCTGGCACCATTGAGACTGCACATAGTCAAGAGTTGTCACAGACCGGGGTGCCTGGATGGCTCAGTGGGTTAAGGCCTCTGCCTTCGGCTCAGGTAGTGATCTCGGCGTCCTGGGAGTGAGCCCCGCATCAGGCTCTCTGCTCAGTGGGGAGCCTGCTTCCCCCTCTCTCTCTGCCTGCCTCTCTGCCTACTTGTGATCTCTCTCTGTCAAATAAATAAGTAAAAAAAAAAAAAAAGTTGTCACAGACCACTGCACTCCCTTAACTGATTAACTGCCCCCAAATCATTTTAAAAATTTCTGGGCCAGGAGAAACCTTGGAGTTGGCTTTTGGACAAGAGCCTGCCTTCTCCCTAGGTAGCCGATCTCCTGAATAAATCTCACAGACCCTGCCAATCAAAACTCATCTCTTGCGGCGGGTGGGGGGGAATGTAAGAGGGGAAAAAACTAGCCTTCTAGAACACTGGCCTTCCCAGCTACAGGCAGCTGCACCTGGGTTTCAGTAACAGGTACTGGATTCTGAATACACGAAGTACCTGTCAACAAAACAGCCAGAATTGACCACACTTCATCTCTCTCATTTGTATTTTTCAACCGTTTGACCTTTTCACAAGCTGCTTTAGTGGAGTACTGGCACAGCAGCTGCTTAGTAAACACTGTCAAATTGATAAGAGAATCCTTCTTTTTCTACCTAGAACCCTAAGGAAAACTGAGACCCCTCAAAAGAAGGAAGAATGTGGAGGCAGTATAGCACCACTATCTCAAAATATTCTCTGCATTTTGTTTTGTTTACATATTCACTGTTTTGTTTCCCCATGAGAATGTAGTAAATTCCATGAGAGGAGAGCCTATGTCTAGTTTGTTTCAGCCACATATCCGAGGAACCTAGAACAACAGCACATAGTACTCTTTCTATAAATAACTTAAGTGAATGAGTTAAGGGCACTCTCGACTTTAAGAACAGATCTGGGTCCTGGCCTGTCATTTAATAGCACTGTAAACTTTAAGACAGTTATGAAGCTTCCCTAATAATAGTACTTAGCTCAGACATTTTTATTTAAAAAGATTTTAGGGGTGCCTGGCTGGCTTAGTCCATAGAGCATGTGACTCTTGATTTTGGGGTTGTAAGGTTTGCTTGTTTTAGAGATTTTATTTATTTATTTGACATGGTGGGCGGGGGGAGAGCAAGCCCAAGCAGAGGGAGCACCAGGCAGAGGGAGAAGCAGGCTCCCCGCTGAGCAAGGAGGCCGATGTGGGGCTCGATCCCAGGACCCCAGAATCAACCTGAGTGGAAGCCGGCCACTTTACCGACTGAGCCACCCAGGTGTCCAAATGGGGTTGTAAGTTTGAGCTCCACATTGGGTGTGGAGATTACTTAAAAATAAAATCCTTTTTTTTTTTTTAAGATTTATTTATTGGGGCACCTGGGTGACACAGTCAGTTAAGCATCTGGCTCAGGTCATGATCTCAGGGTTGTACAATCAAGCTCCATATGGGATAAATAAATCTAAAAAAATAGAATTTTTTCTTAAGATTTTATTTATTTATGACAGAGAAAGAGAGAGAGGGAACACAAGCATGGGGGAATTGGAGAGAGAGAAGCAGGCTCCCCGCTCAGGAGCCCCATATGGGGCTCAACCCCAGGACGCTGGGATCATGACCTGAGTCAAAGGCAAACACTTAATGACTGAGGCACCCAGGTGCTCCTGAAAAAATAGAATCTTAGGGGCGCCTGGGTGGCTCAGTGGGTTAAAGCCTCTGCCCTCGGCTCAGGTCATGATCTCGGGGTCCTGGGATCGAGCCCCACGTCGGGCTCTGTGCTTGGCCGGGAGCCTGCTTCCCCCTCTCTCTCTGCCTGCCTCTCTGCCTACTTGTGATCTCTCTCTCTCTCTGTCAAATAAATAAATAAAAAATTTTTTTTAAGATTTTATTTATTTGACAGAGAGATCACAAGTAGACAGGCAGGCAGAGAGAGAGGGGCAAGCAGGCTCCCGGCCAAGCACAGAGCCCGACGTGGGGCTCGATCCCAGGACCCCGAGATCATGACCTGAGCCGAGGGCAGAGGCTTTAACCCACTGAGCCACCCAGGTACCCCCATAAATAAAATCTTTAAAAAAAATAGAATCTTGGATTATTTCTATTTCTTATTTTTTTTTGGAGGGAGAGGGGGGGGGGAGGGGGAGAGGGAGAGAGGGAGAGGGAGAGGGAGAGAGGGAGAGAGAGAGATAGAGAGAGAGAGAGAGAGAGAGCGAGCATGAGCAGGGGAAGGGGCAGAAGCAGACTCCCGACTGAGCAGGAAGCCCAGTTCCCAAGACCCTGAGAGCATGACCTCAGCTGAAAGCAGACGCTTAACTGACTGAGCCACCCAGGTGCCCTGGGAGAGAGAAAATCTTAAGCAGGCTCCACACCCAAAGCAAAGCCCTGCTGCGGGCTTGACCTCAGGACCCTGAAACTATGACCTGAGCCAAAATCAAGAGCCCAGGATTAATGATTGAGCCACCCAGGTGCCCCCCACCAAAAAATGATTTTAAAGTGCTTACTACCTAGCAGATCATAATCTGCTTATATTTATTGAGCATATGCCATACTATTCTAAATGCTGAATGTAAATTAACCATTTAATCCTCACCATAACTGTATTAGTTAGTGTTATCTCCATTTTCATAGTCACGGTGAGATGGAAATGGAAAGGTTTAGTAATTTGCCCAAGGTCACGCAGTGGACCAAACTTTTCCAGTCTGGCTCCAAAGTCCAGTCCTTAAGCAATATGCTATACTTCCTCTCAGTAAGCCCCCAAAAGCTTAACGTTTATAACCTCATATTAACTATTATTAGGGGTGAGAAGCCCTGACTTTACGATGTTTACATTCTCAAGAATGACAGTAGCAGCACAGTATCAAAGGAGAACTAAGAAGATGGAAGGAGAAAAATGTACCCAGTGAGGCGGTTTCGGATAATTTTGACGCTCATCACGGTCTCCCCCATGGTGGCAAAGGCTCTGGAGATGAAATTCTCATCCATGTAGGGCTCCAGCTGCGTAAACACAAGAGCAGAGCATTGAGGCTAGCGTCCAGGCTCCCCATTCCCGGTTCCAGAGCCCACCCAGGGTTGGCTACACGCTGCTGGTGGGGGCGGGAGTGAGGGAAGTTCAGATTTTCATCTACACAGTGGCCTGAATCCCACCTCCCACGTTTTCAATGCTTGCCTCCCCTCCCTTCAAACTTGCTCCCTTTAGGGAGCCTCCTCCCTGGATCTAGGAACCCTACCCCTCTAGTCCTAGAGCCATAGCGCCCTTCAGTCCTTGGGATTCCTGCCATTCTATCCCCCTAAAGAACTTCCCTTTCAGGGGCACCTGGGTGGCTCAGTGGGTTAAAACCTCTGCTTCGGCTCGGGTCATGATCTCGGGGTCCTGGGATCGAGCCCCGCATCGAGCCCCGCATCGGGCTCTCTGCTCGGCGGGGAGCCTGCTTCCCCCCCTCTCTCTCTTAAATAAATAAATGGAATCTTTAAAAAAAAAAAAAAGAACTTCCCTTTCCCTTCCATGAATGCAGGCGGAAGGCCAGGAAGCCTCATCCTCAGACTCGGGCCCCTTCACCTAAATTCTGGGACCCGCCTGTGTCACACAAAGACACCCTTTCCCCATTCACTTCCACCCTTTTGGGACTCGAGAACCCCCTCCCCTTCAGACTCTTCCTCCCCCCGTGAGACTAAGATTCGTCCTCCTCGGACCCAGGCAGCCGCCCTCACTCACGTCGCCCATCCACAGACTGGCCGCCATGCCTGCAGCCGGGCCGGGACTCTGCCGGCCGAGAAGGCCAGCCCGGGCGCCAGACTCGGGGGCCGCCAGGGAGCATGCGCCTCCGACGCCTTCTGCGCACGCTCCGAATCTCAGCGCCCCGGGCCGCGCCAGGATTCGCCGCTCCGGGTTTTTCCGACGATCCTGAGCGCGGCTAGCAGAGCGCCGAGCTCCGCTGGAGTCTCCGGGCTAGGGCGGAGCAGACGCTACGCTGGGGCTGGGGTTGCTCGGGGAATTGGCTTTCTCGGGCTTCTTTTTGACTATGCATTCAAACACACACACCTTTAAAATTACAAAACTTGGGGCGCCTGTCCCAAGGGGTGACTCAGTTGGTTAAGCGTCTACCTTCGGCTTAGGTCATGATCCCAGAGTCCTGGGATCCAGCCCCATGTCGGGCTCCCTGCTCGGTGGATAGCCTGCTTCTCCCTCTGCCCCTCCTCCTGCTCACTTGCTCCCGCTGTCTCAAATAAATAAAATCTTTAAAAAATAAAAATAAAATTACAAAACCAATTATGCCCCTTGTAAAAAACAAAACAACAAAAACTTGCAAATAGTCCCCTTTAGGAGCCAGGACGACCCAGTTTCACTGTGTGACCTTAGGAAAACCACAGGTCTGCCCCGGCCACCCCCTCACCCTGTTTCCCAGTTTGCCAGGGGTGAGATTGTTGTTGAAGTTGGATAGGATTCTTCTATCATTCCCTGTATATAGCCCTGGGGTGGAAAGAGGGGGCGGAGGGTTACAGGGAGTAAATTGACACAACCCTGTCATCTCAACCAAATAATCCCAAATCTCATCACTCTACTTTTTGGAGTCCCATATCGACTACCCTAACCCAAAGCACCAGCTCTTAACTTGTCGCAGAACAATGACCTGTCCATGGAAGGCCGTCAGTGAACACGATTATAATGACTAGATAATCCCGATAGTTTTAACTCTCCTAGTCTGGGAGCGTCTCAGGCCAAAGCCTTACCCTGGCGCCCATTTCTCAGAATAGGAAGCTTCTGTAAGTGATCATTAACTCTAACCGTGAAGTTCACCCCAAGTGCCTGAGGATTCCTTTCTGGGGCTTCCTCTGACTGAAAACGCACTAGGCCCTTCTTTACCAGTTAATACCTCCTGAATTTAGAGGTCGGGCCCCCAAGTCAAGTGCTTACCGGCCTGAAAACTTGAGATCCAGCCACTAACTGCCACATTTCCAGGTTTATCCTACTTACTGTAATAGCAAGTGTAGTGGCTGGGCACTTTGGCTATCAATCCCAGCCCCCTCTCACTAATTATTTTGGCAAGTTACTTAACCTGAGACTAATATGGATAATAGCAGTGCTTACTACATAGGGTGTCGTATGGAGAAAATGAGAAGTTGGGAAAGCACTTGGCCCAATGACTGGCATCCAGTAAATTCTCCAACGTGGTATTTGGAGGCCTTCAAATTATAGTGGAGAGCTATTTATTTAGTACTCTTTGCCAGCCCCGCTGTGGTGCTCTTTGCTTACTACAGGTGGAAGATTTTTAAACGTTTTATAATTCAGAGTGTAAGCTTCATGAGGCGGGGATTTTTTTTTTTTAAGATTTTATTTATTTGAGAGACAGAGAATGTGAGAGAGAGCATGAGAGGAGAGGTTAGAGGAAGAAGCAGACTTCCTGTGGAGCTGGGATCCCGATGTGGGACTTGATCTTGGAACTCAGGGATCATGACCTGAGCCGAAGGCAGTTGCTCAACCAACTGAGCCACCCAGGCGCTGGAGACGGGGATTCTTGTGTTTTTTTTCCAATCAAATTCCTACAATGTCTGAGATATGACAGGCGCTGAGAAAATATTTGCTGATTTTATGAAATGATAGCAGTTCCTTACTCTTTCTATCCCTACCCCCAATTTCCACTCTCTCTCTTTTTAAAAAAGATTTTATTTATTTATTCATTAGAGAAAGAGAGAGAGTGAGAGAGAACATGAGAAGGGAGAAGGTCAGAGTGAGAAGCGGACTCCCGGTGAAGCTGGGAGCCCGATGTGGGACTCGATCTGGGGGTCTCCGGGATCATGACCTGAGCCGAAGGCAGTTGCGCAACCAACTGAGCCACCTAGGCGCCCCCTAATTTCCACTCTCTTGAGGCAAGTTTCCACATCTCCCTAGCATCTGCACATTTCTAAATGATGTGCTTTCTCATTTGTAGGTTCAGATATCTTAGCGACTGTCCATTCACACATATACACTTCTCCATCTTCTGATTATAATTTCTCACAAAGTAGGAGCACCTGTCTGGCTCAGTTAGTAGGGCATATCACTCTTGATCTGGCGGGGGAGGGGGATGTGAGTTCAAGACCCACATTGGGCAAAAAAATAAATCATGTCTGTCAAAGCAATATTGAACATTTACATTACAACTTTATAAATATTTATAGCAGAGCCACAATTTGTACTATGATTCTATTTGTTTTGGGGTAATCGATCCAGGTTGGAAGAGGATGGGGGAAAAGATGAACAGAGTACGTGATGTACTTGAACAAAAGGAAATTTACACTTAAGACATTGGCACTAACTACCTAACACCAAAACCCACTCATGTGAAAAACAAGGCAATTATTAACTACAGGGAACAACAACTAAATGCACAATTGTCGGAATGGCAAAGAGTAGATTATAGAGTACTATGTGACTGTTCTCATGTATGTAAAAAGCACCTTCAGGGAGCTTTACAGCCATACAAGGAAAAGGAATTGAAGTTCCAGGGTCAGGTAGAGGCTGATTTAGATTCCAGCCTAGTTTGTGCATTTGGTAGGTAGCTTCTTGACCTTAAGCAAGTCACAACTCTCACGGATTGTTTCCCAAGGGACAAGTCTAACTTTGCAGGGCAGATGTAAGGATTAAAAGAGCCATTATTGCATGTAAAGTGTTCAGCACAATGCCTGGCCCATTTTAAGTTCCAATACAGAAGAGCTGTTATTAAGAACAGAGTATTTTCAACATGCTATCCTGTCAAAAGGGGAAACTCCAGTAAGCCTAAACCAAATGGACTTTGCGGGGGGCGGGGTAGGAGGAGTAGCAGACACACAAGTGCTTCTTTTCAAAGCAAATATTAGAATCAAAGGTGCAATGTCCCTTCTAAGTCAGTTTCCAATCAGTATATCGCCTGTATTAAAACTAAAACTTCAGGGGGGAAAAAAATCACAGAATACATTGAAGTTCTTTTACATCATATTCATTTTTCCAAGTCTTTTCCAAGAAGAAACCTTCTGGTGATTATAAAATCTTCCTGTTATACATTAACAGACCTTCTAGATCAGCATTGTCCGCTATACCTTTCTGCAATTACAGATATGTTCTGTGTTTGCATAGCCCAATCCCATAGTCACCAGCCATATAGGACTGCTGAGGACTTGAAATGTGGCTAGTGAAACCAAAGAAATTAATTGTAAATTTTTACAAATTTTAATTTATTTAAATGTCAAGAGCCACATGTGGCTAGTGCCCAGCATCGTAGACAGGTCAGCTGTATGATTTGGTTGCTCAAATGCCTGGGAAGCTCTACATTAATATGCATAGTAAGTAGTCTCAAGAGTTATTGTGCAGTTAACCATGTTTAATCAAATCACATCAGCTGTTGAGAAATGATAGAACAGCAAGCTTAGTCTAAGTATTCATAGGTATGTACTATACTCAAATCTTGGTTTGGGATTAGGATATTAAAAGATCCATTCCACGTCTCACATTATGCAGCATAATTTTTTTTTAAAAAAAATCCACTGATTCCTGAAACGTAAATACCCAAGCAATTTCTCTTTTCTGATTTGTATGAAACAGCCACATTGACAGCTGACTGGCACATACCAGGACATGGCGACATCACTTAAGTCCTAGCCTCGCCCAGGTGCATAGGTATGGGTTTATTCTGCTCGTCCCAACACAGCAGGGGCTCCCTTAAAAAAGCAGGGAGTATGTAGAAAACAAGTGGCCTGTTTTATAAAACTCTAAATTTATTCAAAGTGTTAAAAGATTTCACTCTCCCCTCCAAAATACTTTACATTAAAAAAAAAAAAAAATCAAAACTGTTCTCTATTTTCTCAGCCACTGTACAAGCTGCTGCTCCCTTTTCTGAGCACCAGCCTCTGCCCCTCTGACCCCACTCTCCCCTCCCTCCCTTCACTCTCAATATTGCTATAAGTTTGTTTATAAAACTCTCCTCCCCCACTCTCCCTCCGTGGCCTCCCCTGCAGATGGAGCTTCCTTTCCTGACTTCAGGCCCTTGGCCGCAGGTAAGGCAGGTCGGATGGGCAGGATACTCAGGCAATGCCTGAAGGGCAGAATGCTTTGTGCTTCTGGGAGAAAGGCTGATTGGCTTTTTTCTTGATCAAGTTGAGGATCATTGTTTTTTCTTCTCCATGGACATCTGTTGAGGGCCAAATATTTGGCTTGGGGGTGCCCACGGCTGGGCAGCCCTGCCCCATCTCCAGTTTCCCCCAGGCATAGGCCCATGACAGCTGGGGCTGACCACCATACCACTTGTCTGCCTGTGGATTCTGAAGGACAGAGAGTGGCACATGGCTAGAGTAGGGCGTGATGATTCCCAACTTTTCAAAACGTGGGCACCAAATCCCCAGGGGAGGAATTTTTGGTTTTTGGCAGGCAAAACCAGGGTCAGCCAGGACCATGGGAGGCAGGGATGAGGGGGAAAGGTCTAGCCACACAGCTCTGGGGTGAGCAATGTTCCGGCTGCCAAAACCCCCTCCCCTCTTCCATTTTCCCCTGCCCCCCTTCATTCTGTAGGTTGCAGGATGATTCAGGAAAGGTGGACGGAAAAGAGGAAAAGGATTCTGTTCTGCTGAAAGGAAAAAGGCAGGAGATGACAAGAGTACTCGGGGCTGGGGGAGGCCTGCTGGAATCTGCAGCCGTCATAGCTTTCCAGTTCCGGGAGGGAGGGTGGTGGGGCCAGGAGCAAGGCCCGCCGAGGCTTCATCAGCTCTGCTCTTTGTCCTTGACTAGTAAGACTGTGTGCTGGCCCCCACTGGACACCGATAAGACCACACGGTTCTCCAGCTGTTTGCCTGTCATCTCCACCGGGCTCCAGGCATCCTCCTCCTGCCCTGTGCCCAGCTGGTAGTTGGTGCCCATGCCCCAGGCGAAAACACGACCTACAGGGGAGAGAAAAGGGGGCAGCTGTCTCCAGGATCTCTAGCCCCACCTCCCATACTGTGAGAAGCCACGAGGGTGAATTTTGGCTTTGGCCTGTGGCAGTCTAGCCATGTCTCAGCCTCTGGGAGTTCAGGGAAGCTGGGAGAAGCCAAAGAGATGATGCATTAAAAAAATAGCTTTGTCAACCACAGACAACAGTCTTTACACACTGCCAAAGACTTCTCCCTGCTCCTGGGCATGGCATTCAAGGCTCTACATGACTGGCCTCTCCCCAAAGCCCTACAATACCCTCCCTCCCAAGGACCTTTGAGACTGCTTTGGATGTTCCTGTGCCTGGGATGCCCTTCACTGTTTATCCTAAGGGACTGGACCTTTAAGGTGTAGTACAACCTCCACTTCCTCAGGAACTCTTCCCAGGTAATTCTGGTCAAGTGTTTCCACCAGCTCCAGACTTCTCAAAGTGTCTGTGGCTATCCCACTCACCCACTCAGGCTTTGGTGACCACCTGCTTCATACCCTCCTCTGCTGTGCCTGCTAAAACCCCAGTGACAAAGTCTTCTCTCTCTAATAAAAGTCTAAGTACAACTCCCTGGGAAGCTGGCACATACTAGGTTGTAAATAAAGGGGTCACCTTGGTGGAAAGTGTAAAGAGAAGCCTAAGTTAAGACTCTGGAGACCTGGAGGCGCCTGGGTGGCTCAGTGGGTTAAAGCCTCTGCCTTCGGCTCACGTCATGATCTCAGGGTCCTGGGATTGAGCCCCGCATCAGGCTCTCTGCTCAGCAGGGAGCCTGCTTCCCCCTCTCTCTCTCTGCCTGCCTCTCTGCCTACTTGTGATCTCTCTGTCAAATAAATAAATAAAAATCTTAGAGAAAAAAAAAAAAAAAGACTCTGGAGACCTGGATTCAAGTCCTACTGCCCGTGTGGGCTCAGTGATATATTTCTACTATTTTTCTATGCTACGAAACAAATCACCCTTATGAAAATAACTTGTTTACTCGTTTTATGTTCATCAAAGCGAGAGCTTCTGCCAGTCAGGAGAAAAGCAATGTCATCACAAACAGTGCTCTCTGAGTCTCAGCTCCGTCTGATCGTGGACATCAGAGCCTGATGAGAAGTCTGGTAAGAATCATGACCCCAAGACCCAACCACACCAAGGGTGGGCAGCCCCAACTCACCATCCTTGGTCACAGCATATCCCACGGAAGCCCCACAAGCCACCGAGGAGACGGCAGGGAGCCTGGAGATGAGGGTGGGTATGCTCTTCTCTTCAGCACCCTCCCCAAGGCCCAGCCGCCCATACTCAGCCCGGCCCAGGCTGTACGCTCTTCCTGTGGAAGGAGGGAGGAGAGATGAAGAGGAGCAGAAGGCATGCTCCAGGTAGCCCAGGTGAGTTCCCATGTCCACGGGAGCTGGTCCCCACTCCCAGGGTGGCGAGAAGCAGGTCTGCAGCATCTATCCCAGTTTTGGGGGAGGCCTGGGAGAACCCCGTAGGACCCCACTGAACTCATGCTTGGAAGAGTGCCAGGACTCTGGGGGATGGGGACGGCCCTCATGGACCCACATCTGACCCAACCCATGAGCAGACCCAGGTTGCAAAGACCCTGGTCTCAGGAGTCTGGCTGGGCTATGCCCAAGGAATACTCCATCCCCAACCCAGCGGTCCCACCTTCCGAATCCATGCAGACCGTATGATGCTGGCCACCAGAGAAGCCCACCCAGGACTTGGTAGAGTTCTTGAAGGATGTCAAGTTTTGGGGTACAAAGCAAGATTCTGTGCCTGGGGTTCCTGGGAGGAAAAGGCCAGGATAGAGCTGTCAGGGGTGAAGCTGTCCAAGGAGATGTCCTTCTTCATCCCCTCACACAGCGAGGCCGCCTCCCCCACACCAACACCAAGGTAAGGATATTCTCACTTTACAGATAACAAACCTATGGCTCTGAAGGGTTATCTGACCCCAACAAGGGTGCCCAACAAATGATTGGTGAAGCCAGGACTGGAACCCAAGTCACTCTGGGCTATGCCAGATGTTGGGCTTGGGACTCACCAAGCTGATGATAGTTGGAGAGGCCAAAACCATATACATGGCCCTCACAGGAGATGGCAAAGGTGAAGTAGGCACCACAGAAGGCATCCTGGAATCTCACATGACCCCGGCTTCCTCTGGATTTCAGCATCACGCACTTGGGGACCAGGAGTCGTTCTGTAGGCAGAGAGGAGGCCGGGGTCAGCGGCAGACAACACAGCTTCTCTCTCTGCCCTCTTCCCCATTACTACAGCCCCTGGAGGGAAGGTAAGCAGTGATTCTTCTTCCTTTTCCCCATTAAAAAGAAGAGGAAACTGAGATCAGAGGAAACTGAGGTCAAGAGAGTACAAGTGTCTCACTCAGACTCCCCAAGTCGTAAAAGGTAACATTTACATGGAACTTCCCATGTGCCAAACGTTCTATGTTAATTCATTTTACTTCACCACAACCGGATGAAGTATGTTTAGAGATGAGAAAACTATGTCTGGGGTCCCACAGCCAGGAGGTAGCAGAACTAGGACTCAAATCCACGGTGGGCCGGCTCTAGAGTCAAGAGATCTTACCTACCACCACAGGCCCAGCTGATGTAAGCCCAAACACACAGGGAGAATCCCTCCTGCTTCTGACCTTCCCCAGGGGGTGGCTTACCTAGCTGTCCCGCCAGAGGGACCTACGCTACCTACCAAGGCCCTGCCGGCCACCGCGGTTGGCAAATAATTCAGGCACACGGCCCAGTTGGCCCTGCTCCCCGCAGCCCAAAGTGTAGAGGTCACCGTCAGCTGTCAGCATCACCAAGTGGTCATTTCCTGCGGGGGAGACGAAGGCAGAGGACACAGGGCTTGTCTGTAAGGCCTAAGACCAGGCCCGCCTTGGAACGAGGTTCTCCAGCTCCTGCCTAACCTGAGGACCCCCAGGCTCACCTGAGGCCACCTTCACTACAGGCACAGTCAGCTGCACGTGCACGGGCACCATGCTCTTCTTCATGGGCTCCAAGAGTCCAATCACACCGTTATTGTCCTGGAAGGCAGGACAGAGCACTTACTGGCCGGTCCTGGCTGCCCCAGACCAGCCAGGTCCAGGTTTGTGGCAACCGCAGAGCTGCCTGGTGAAGGGGACTGCGGCCAGATGGGGGTGAGGAGGTGGGCAGGAGCCAGGACAAACAGAGAAATCCTTCATGAGCGAAATCCTATGTGGCTTGTGATTTGCATTACAATAACAAAGAAGTAGGGTAGCGGATGGGAGTAGAGAGGAAACCAGCTTGGCCAAAAGTTGATGACTGTGGAGGCAAGTAGATGGGTATTAGATATTTTTCTGCCTACTTTCAGGTGTTTGAAATTCTCCCTAAGAAGCTTTAAAAACAGTCCTGATGAGGACATAACTCATCAGGTTCCTTTATTTTTGATATTTCAAAATAAATTAAATACCAAAGTACCAAAACAATTTTAATGCTGATGCTACTGTTTGAACTCCCTTGCCTCAGAAATTCTGAGATGTGGGACACCTGGGTGGCTCAGTTGGTTAAGCGTCTGCCTTCGGCTTGGGTCATGATCCCGGGGTCCTGGGATTGAGCCCTATATCAGGCTCCCTGCTCAACGGGGAGCCTGCTTCTCCCTCTCCCTCTGCTGCTCCCCCTGCTTGTCCGCTCTCTCTCTGTCAAATGAATGAATAAAATCTCAAAGAAAGAAAGAAAAAATTTCTGAGATGTGACAATCCTTCCCATGCACCCCAAAACCCCTGACAGATGTAGAAAAGGGCCGGGGAGGGGGGAGGTTGAAGACAGGGAGATGGGTGAGGACAGCAGGCCTCCTGGACCAGCCTCAGCCCAAAGGCATCCTTGACCCACCCCTTTCCCAAGATAACACACTTTGTAATACAGATTCAAGGAAAGAGCCAGTGGTGTGGACAGGCCTGGATGAAGAGACCTGGGTCTGAGCCCAAGCTCTGCCTCTGGGCCTTGATTTCCCCGCCATTAAGTACAAGAGGGAGGTGGAGATGGATTATCACTGGGGTCTCACCAGTCAATATGGCCAGCCAGCCCCCATCCAGTCTTGCAGGCCCAGTCTTACCCGGAAGGAGCCCCACAGGAAAACGCGACCATCCTCAGTGAGGGCTGCTGTGTGACTGTCTCCTGCTGACACCTGTACCACTTTCTCTTGCAGTTCCACTTTCCCGGGGACCATCTCTGAGCCCTCCACCGATGTGTCCCTTCCCAGGGCACCCTCATCGTTGCAGCCGAAGGAGTAGACCTGTGCCCAAGATGCCCCCATTAGCGCAAGGTCTGGCTTCAGCCCATTCCTGTTCCAACCACTCCCCGTGCAGCTGACCAGCTCCATCTCCACGGAGTAATGTGTGTGGCTCAAAGCTCCTCCCTCAAGCTCTCCAACCACAGGCCCAGTCCTGGGCCACCCACCCCAACCTACCTGGCCACTTTTGCTTAGACATACAGTGTGCATGCCCCCAGCCTCGGCTTGCACGATGTCCTCCGGAATAGGCACCAGAGCCGGCTTCTTCCTCTCCATCACATTCTCGCCCAGCCCCAGCTGGCCCACATCACCCTGGCCCAGTGTCAGCACCATGCCTGGTTCTGTGCTGTGGGACCTATGGGAGACTGAGGGGTGAAGAAGACAGCCCTTAAGTGTGCAGGATGACAGGAGAGAGGAGGGGTTGCTGCATGGGCTCTGGGACCACAGAGACCTGGGTTCAAGCCCTTGCTCTGCCACAGACCAGTCACAGGAACTTTCTAGGAAGCCTAAGTCTCCTCATCTGTGAAATGTGACTAGCAAAGATAACTATGTCTTTAGGTTTTTGTGAAAATTAAAAACTGCGCATGTTATTAATATGAGGGAGGAGACGGAAACACGAAGACACTCAATATTGTGAAATGAATCTTGGTGGGGAGGGGAAGAGGACAGTGAGGATACAAATAGTTTTCCTGAATAGCTCTAAGTTCTCAGGAGTTGTGGTGCCAACAGTGAGGACTCAGATGATGTCTACCCTTTACTGGCTGCTTATCCTACGAATGTTAAATTGCTCTGTAGTCCCCTAAATTATACTACAGACCTTCCTTATTTAGGCTCCCCTTTTATAGCAAAGGAAACAGACTCAGAGAGCTTAAGTAACCCTTCCAGACTCATGGAGCTAATAAACAGTATAAGGTTTGCACTGCAGCCAAGGGAACCTACATGGGTCAGAGTACTGTCCCTAGCCTCCACCCTCAGGCTGTGACTTAAGTCCTACACCTACTCCCACGGAACCCTTCCGCTCCTATCTGGGAGCAGACACGCAGCTGAAGAGGAAGGGGCGGGAGTAAGACAGAAGACAAGCATTCGTGAAAGATACAAGCCAACCAGGGGAAGGCACAGGACCACCAGAGGGCCAATGGCGCTCGCCCGCAGCCCCGGACAGCCAATGGCGTCCAGCTCCTCCCCCCGGGGGTGTGGCCACGGCTGCCAGGGCCAGTACGACAGCGCAGAGGGTGCCCTGGGCAGGGAGCCACCTGGTCGGGTTTTCTGGTCAGGAGGGCTCGGCCTCTGGGCACCTGGAACGCGATGGGAGGCAACGGCCCTCACTGCCTGGTTACGACGGTCTGCAAAAGACAGACACTGTCTGAGTGTGGGTCCACACTATTCCCTCCCAGATTGGGGGTGGATTTTTCTACTCCCCATCTCCCTCCAGGGTCCCAGGAAAGAGGAAAGCACAGCTACCTCCCTCATATGCTACCAGGACATTATCTCATTTTCCTCTTAACAACCCAGCGGGATTGGTGCTGTTCTTGCCTCTATTTTATGAATGGGGTAATTCAAGCTCAGCGAGGTTAAGTCACCTGCCCAAAGCTACAAAGCTAGAAAGTGGCAGAGCCTGGACTTGAACCCACTTCTGGAAGTCAATGGTCCTAGCCATAGTACATTACTGCCTGGAGCCAACTCCTAGCTAGGGTCTTGGTTTTTGTTTCTTGGTTTTTTTCCGCCAGTACTGCCTGAGTGCTTATAAACAAGTCTGCTCCTTTATGATGGCCAGAGGGCGGGATTCAGTAAGCTACAAGAGACCCTCCATCTGGGTGGAGTTCCTGGGCTTCCAGGCCCCTCAGCTTCAGATGTTAGGGAGGAAGGAGCCCAGTCCTAGATTCTGGGGGCTCCAAGAGGTCCCCCATTCAGAGATAGAGGCCAACACCAACTTACCCTTCACCTTCTTGCTTTTGGGGAGAGCATCTTCTGGGGGTGACCTTCTCTTAGCTATACGTTTGGGTGGCATCTTCCTTTCCTGAAAAACCGAGGCAAATATTCCATTTCAGAAATGGCAATCATTTTCCTGCTTTAACTAGGCAACATTTACCAAAACCCCTAAAAAAGGTAAGAGGAATTCTGGCAATTCCACTTCTCAGAATTTATCTGAGAAGAACAAGAACAGAATAATGGATACAACCAAAGTTTAGGTTTCATAAATATTCTCTACTGTATTCTTCCTAACATTAAAAAAAAAAAAAGAAAAAAATGGAGCAACCCATGTGCTCCATGGTAGGGAGCTGCCTAGAAAATATGCAGTATATTCAGGATAGAACAATATGAGGCCACTAAAAGTGATGCTTTCAGAGATTTGTTTATTGAATAGGAAGATGTTCATTGCCAAACAATATAAGCAGCTTGAAAAATAGTCCATTGTCCCATGAAAAAAGGTATATGCATGCAAAAACAGGTGTAGGAGACTGTGTGGAAGGAAATACATTCACTATTAACAATGGTAACCTCTGAAAAATGGGATGACGGACACTTACTTTTTTCTTTGTACCTTCCTGTATTATCTAAGATAGCTGATAAAGAACTTTACATGTATTATTTATTTATTTATTTATTTAGGTTTATTTATGTACTTTTGTAATTTCTCCACCTGTGAGATTTAAACTCATGACCCTGAGATCAAGAGTTGCATGCTCTTCTGACTGAGCCAGCCAGGCACCCCTATTTTTTATTTTATTATAAAAAATTAAAACCTTGAAGAACAAAATCAAGTAAAGTATCTCTCACAGCTCCCCCTCAACCCTGAGATAACCAATAGTAACTCTGGTAAAGCACTACTGTTATCAGAGAAAAGAAAAACCAACCAAACAAGAAAAAAACAAAAAAGCTATTCTCATTACATAAAGCCAAAACAGACCATCTGTGCCCTCTGATCCAAAAGTGCCACTCCTGAGAAGACACTGGCTTTCCTAAACAGTCCAATTAAGAAATAAACACTGTAGGGCGCCTGGGTGGCTCAGTCATTAAGCATCTGTGTTCAGCTCAGGTCATGATCCCAGGGTACTGGGATGGAGTCCCGCATGGGGCTCCATGCTCAGCAGTGAACCTGCTTTTCCCTCTGCCTGCCGCTCCCCCTGCTGTACTCTCACCCGCTCTCTAGCAAATAAATAAAATCTTAAAAAAAAAAAAGAAAGAAAGAAAAGAAATAAATCCTGTAAAACACACTCACCAGGTGTTACAAAAAGGGGAAAGGAAAGCACTGGATGCCAGAGAAGGTTCTTGGACCTAGCACCATCAGGAGAGCTGAGGGCTTCAGCCCCAAACCGCTCCCTCATTTGGCTGCTGCTGCCCCCCAACCGTCTCCCTGTCTTCCTCACGGCTGCTGAGAACAGAGATATTCTCCCTAGCTCTCTCACTTCCAATCCAGCCCAGACTGGGTCCAAAGCCTTCTTCCTCCACCCACCCAGCCCCGGAAAGAAATCTTTTTTTTTTTTTCTTTTTTTTTTTTTAAAGATTTTATTTATTTATTGGAGAGAGAAAGACTGAGAATGAGAGGGAAGAAGGTCAGAGGGAGAAGCAGACTTCCCGCAGAGCCGGGAGTCCGACATGGGACTCGATCCCAGGACTCCGGGATCATGACCCAAGCTGAAGGCAGTCACTCAACCAACTGAGCCACCCAGGCGCCCCCCGGAAAGAAATCTTTATTGAGCCCGGTCTTTAAGGTTGTGAAACTGTCTAAGCTTGGGGCTCTCCAATCTGGACTGGAAAGGTTCTGGAATGGCTGGCAGGGGTCAGGGCCCTTCAGAGCTACCCTGATATGGAAGTGGGATGGCCTGTGCCCATGGAGAGTCTCAGGGCCAGAATCTGGGCTCAGCTACTCTCTAGCTGCTTGTCCTTGGGCAGAATTACATAATCTCTTCAAGATTCAGTTTCTTCCTCAGTAAAACAGGGATAATAATCGTACCTACATCTTTGTTATTTAGGATTAAATGAGCTAATACTGTAAACTATACACTCATATCAGTATTGTAACATCTGGAGCCTGCCCTAGGCAATGCCTGAGCACAGCTCTAAACTAATCTAACCCACCTCTCCTCCATTTTGCGGTTAAGGGATAAGACTCTACCCAAGACTATAAACGGAGTAAGAACTTCAAGAGCCCTTCTGAGGCTCAGCTTTCCCATCTCCTCTTTCCAGCAGGTCCCGGAGCATTAGCCCTCCACTCCCCGCCGCATGGTAATGAACACAAGGCCAATGGCCTCTGAATTTCTGAGCACATCTCTGTTAACTATCCTGGCAGAGAACAAAGGACTGAAGATAAGGAAGCAGCCAAAGGTTCAGAATCATCCGAACCTGTATAGGCTGAGCTTCCTCTACATGTTGTGACTGGCCCAGTTCTGACTCCGATGAGGTGGCAGTTTTGAGTGCCACCCAACTTTCATTCTCTTGGAGTGGGACTCCTCCTCTCCAGCCCCCCTCTTTGAGACCCCTCTTACGATGCTACATACAGATGCACATTCTCGGGGATTAGAGGGAACTGGATTCATCTGCTGGAGCTGTGGCTTGTTCACCCTGGCTTTTGTGACCCCTGGTTGGCCAGCAGCCTTGACCTCTCTGAGCTGTATCCTCTTCTGTAGAGGGGAATGCTATGACCACTTCTCAGGGCTGCTGTCAAAACTGAATGCAATGTTCGTAATGGACTTTGCAGTGCCAAGCACACAGTAAGTACCCAGTACAGGGCAGCATTTATTCATTTGTTCCACAAATATTGAGTGCCTATTGCCAGTGCTCGGCGTTGGGCCAGGTCTAGCAAGGATAAAGGAGACTAACCCTCTCCCTGTTCTCATGGAGCTTACATTGTAGCAGGAAAGAAACATTACTGATACTGCTGAGTGAAAGATGAGCAAGGTGACATAAGAGATAACTTGGGGGTGCACAACAATGTGAGTGTGCTTAACGACACTGAGCTATATGTTTAAACATGGTTAAAGTGGAAAAAAATGGTGAAAATGGTAAATTTCATGTATATTTTAACCCACCAAAAACAATGAAAGAAAAAGAAAATAACCGGGAGTAGGAGAAGGGAGTGGTGAGGGAGGTGATGTTTCAGCTGGGACCTGAAATCTGAGAGAAAGTCAGCAGGGCAAGACCTGGACAAAAGTGGCCTGGGACACCGTGTGGTAAGTTTGGGAACCGGGAGAGGCCAGTGCGGCTGCACCTGGAGAACTGGTCAGATGGCAAGAGGTGAGCAGGGGCTGGGTCATGCAAGGCCTTCTGGGGAAAACGGGAAACTTTTAAGAAAGTCTTCATCAGATTTACATTCTTAAACAGTTGTTCTGGCTACTGTAGAGAAAGCAGGATGGGGAAGAGGAGGCCACTGCAGGCGTCCAAACGCGAGATGACGGTGACTTGACTGAGTCTGTCTGAGGTAAGAGAGGAAAAGGAAACAAAACAGATCAACTCAGGAGACAATTTCGATTTGTGGATGAGATGTGTGCAGTGAGGGAGAGGGAGGGATCCAGAATGACTTTCTTCATCCTAAAAAAAACCCAGGAGATCCTGGGCAGGCCTCCCCAGGATCCTCCTGTAAGCCTGGCCAAACACAAGGACTCTCAGGGCTTGGCTTAAATGACTAGGAAGACTGAATGGGGCACTTGGCTGGCTCAGCTGGTGGAACATGTGAGTTATCTTAATCTCAAGGTTGTGAGTTCGAGCCCCACACTGGGTAGAGAGATCACTTAAAAATAAAATCTTAAAAATGACTCGAGGGGCGCCTGGGTGGCTCAGTGGGTTAAAGCCTCTGCCTTTGGCTCAGGCTGTGGTCTCAGGGTCCTGGGATCGAGCCCCGCATCGGGCTCTCTGCTCAGCGCGGAGCCTGCTTCCCCCTCTCTCTCTGCCTGCCTCTCTGCCTACTTGTGATCTCTCTCTGTCAAATAAATAAATAAAACCTTTTAAAAAAATGACTTGGAGGGGTACCTGGGTGGCTCAGTCGGTTAAGTGTCTGCCTTCAGCTCAGGTCATGATCCCAGGATCCTGGGATCGAGCCCCACATCGGGCTCCTTGCTCTGTGGGGAGCCTGCTTCTCCTTCTCCCTTTGCCTGCCACTCACCCTGCTTGTGTTCACACTCTCTCGGTCAAATAAATAAATAAAATCTTAAAAAAAAATGACTTGGAGGATGGTAAACTTCTATTTAGTGAAGTGGGAGAACACTGGGGGATAAACAAGGGAGAAGAGACCTGAGAGCCCCATTTTACCAGATATTTTCATTAAGTCTGAAGTCGTTGGGAGCCAACGAGAGCGGATGTCAAGTATGCAGAGCTGGGTGGGTTAAGGGGTGTGGGACAAAACAGGTATCTCTTGTTTCGGGTAGAAAGACTGAAAGACTGTATCTCTGGCCAAGCTGGCAGCCAGTTCGCTCTGTCCAAGGCGCTTTCCTGCCAAAGGCGGCTCTCCTGTCGGTTCATCGGAAGGACCTGTAGAGGTTAGCCGTGGCGGGGAGGGACACGGTGTTGTAGCGTGGAAAAGTACTCACAGCAAGAAGTGAAAATACCGGGAAGAGAATTATGTCAGCATACTGCTGATGCTAGGCTGACCTGTAGGCAAGGCCTGGAGTGGAGACGGAAAGATAAACACGAGGTGACTGGTATCGTGGGGCACTGACAAAAACGTGTTACCGTGGGTCGGAGCCCGGTGGACATCTCGTTAGCACCCGTGTTTTGGTGAACACTGTGGGGCGTCTCCCTGTAAGCTAAGCACACTGATCCTACTTGACAGATGAGGAAGCTGAGGCTCAGGAAGGTAGAGTCTCTCACCCAGGACTGGAAAAGGAAGTGAAGGTCTCGACCAGGTCGGTCAGACTCCAAAGCGGTGCCCTTGCCAACTTCCTCCCCAAGCTCCCCAGTCTCTCGGCCTGCCTGGGGACGGTCCTCCTGCCCTCTCCCCAAGAAAAGGTAGCCCCTTGGCTCTGCTCTTCCTGATCCCCAACCCGTGTCATTCCGTAAGTCAATCATGATCTTTCTAAACCTCAAAGCTGAAACAAGCTGCTTTCTTGCACAGACTCCCCAGTGGTTCCCCTGCCTGGGAGACAAAGCCCACATTTCTTAGCCTGGTGGGAAAGGCCTCCAGAGTCTGGTACTGATATAACCGCCTCTTCTCTTCTCTGTCACAACCTCCTTTTGCTTCCTACACCTTCCTACAGATGGCTTACTGTTCTCTCCAGACCATTCGCATCTCTATACCTTCCCATCCTTTATCTTACTGGAAGAAGGTCTACTCAGTCCCAAATTCACCTCCACTGGTAAACCTTCCTGGTCCCTCCCCTCATTCTAAACTAACCATTCTCTCCCAGAGAAACCGGGACAGACTTCTGGGCCATAACTACTCTAGAGTTCACATGTCTGTCCTCCATACCAACCTACTCCTTGAAATACAAGCCACTTCGAGGCACCGGGCACTCCTATTTTCTGTATGTCAACAGCCTTTTACTTCTCACGACAAGCTGAAGTACTCTCACTTCTAATTCAACTGATGGGCCTGAGGCTCAGAGAATACAGCCAGTAAAGGAGAGTCAGGAATAGAACCCAGGTATATCTGATTGACCTAAAACAAAAACAAAAACCAGGGTGGCCAAAGGCAGGCCATGATCCAGGCAGGGGTGGAGGCAGGCTTCCCCAGAATCCATGAACTTGGCCAAATAGGACAAGTCAGGGCAGAAGTCAGCTGAGTGGAAGAGGACGGTGAGACCAGAGAGGAGACACTGAGGCGGGCAGTTTGAGTCTGAGTGGGTAGGCCAGGTGGGTGTGGGAGCCACTGAAGGACATGAGGAAGGACAGACCTGAGTTCTCTGTGAGCCTCGGAACATTTGTCTCTCAGACAGAAGACTCTAGGTACTGCAGAATGTTGTTGTGAGAGATCCCAGAGGCAGGCAGGGGGTGAGGGCTTTCCTAAAAGGTGGAGCCCTGGGGGCACCTGGCTGGCTCATTCAGAAAAGCAAGCGACTCTGGATCTCAGGGTTGTGAGTTCGAGCCCCACAGTGGGTATAGAGATTACTTAAAGAAAGAAAGAAGCTATAGATGAGGGCACCTGGGTGGCTTAGTGGGTTAAAGCCTCTGCCTTCAGCTCAGGTTGTGATCTCAGAGTCCTGGGATCGAGCCCCCAGCTCCACATCAGACTCTCTGCTCAGCAGCGAGCCTGCTTCCCCCTCTCTGCCTACTTGTGGTCTCTCTTTCTGTCAAATAAATTTAAAAAATCTTAAAAAAAAAAAAAGAAGCTATAGATGAATGAATGAATAAAATAAAGGGTGGAGCCCAGCACCCATTACCCACCTGCATATCTTCGATTGCCCAAATCAGTCCTTTGTACGGACTCCTTTTCGAACTGCTCTGGGTGTGTTTTCTTAACCACACACTAAGTGTCTGAGCTAGAAATGAGTAGCAATCTTTGGCCCCCACCCCCCATTCTCCAGCAGACAAACACAGCCTCCATCCTCAGCAGCTTACTGTCCGGGAGAAGAGGGAGACCCAGTCACGAATGAGTAGAGGTCAGGTACAGAGTTCACTTCCACTAAGAGCCACCTATGACGCCTTCTGAGGCGAGTATGATCACCCTGGTTTTACAGATAAGAAAGCTGAGGCTCAGGAAAGGTGCCCCAGGCCACACAGGTGGGATGAGATCCCAGGTCTCCTGACCCACTCCTCACCAGGGCCAGAGTGGTCACCCCCCCCCTTTCCTCCCCTCTTCTCCCCGGGCTCCAGTTTCCTCATGTGGTGAATGAAGGCACACCAGACTAGACAGTGTACCATGGGCCCCGTGTTCCTGTTGTGACCTCCTATGACCTCCACAGCCTTGTTTCTGCAAAGAAAGACAGGGCCCTCTCTGACCACAGCAGCTGTCCTGGCCACCCTCCCCCCCCCGCCCCCCCCCCTTACCAACGTCAGAAGGCAGACACTTGCCTGCCAGTCTCAGAGGCTTAGGAATGTCTTTGTGAGAAAGGTCCCCGGGAGGAAAGGGAGAAGAGGGTCTCATGTGCCAACAAACACTTGCTGAGCTCCTGCTATATGCCAGGCACAGTGCTAGTAATACTTCTTCCCAGGATTTCCTTGCCAGAGGAGCCCCCTCGTATACAGAGCTATGCCTGGGCGGAAAGGGGGCTCAGCTTCCACCGGATGTTAGAATCACTGCTTTATGAAAAATACAGGATATTAGTAAATCTCACCACATGCCTCTTACCTTCATTTTACAGATAAGGAAACTAACACCCAGGGAGATTGGGTGGGTGGCCCAAGGGCGCCCAACTGGTAAGTTGCAAAGCTGAACAGTATTCTTGCTCTTGGGATGTCTTTGCAACAAGAGCAAGGTGAACTCCGAATTCATCTTTCCAGATGCCATTCTGATACCCTTCTTGGGTGACACCCTCCCTGCCTCCTCCACCCCCACCCAGTGTTTCTTAGTCTTGCACTACAGACCTTTCAAGACCCAGCCCTTGCTGTATTACCTTGTTACTCCCTTCTTTGTACTCCAGACTTAAACATGGGTGGTATTCCTGACCTCAACACTCACCTGTACCTTCATGCCCTTGCATGCCCCTGCCTGGATGGCAATGATCCCTCCACCCTGGCCAGCTAAGTAACTCCGCTGTCCTTTCAAAACCCCTTCAAGAGTCACCTCACCTGGAAAGCCATCCTGACCCTCCTGGGCAGGGCTGGCTGACCCCCTCAAGCGTTCCTGTCCGCTCTCTACACTCAACTTCTGCTAGCGCACACAAGTCACACTTGGTTGGAGCACCTCCATTACCATCTGAATGAATGAATGGTTCCAGGGACAGACTTCGGTGACACCAGACGGGTCTCCCCAAGGAGACCGGGGGATCCGTAAAGGCCACACGGGGCCCTTCCCCCTAACTGTTCCCCAGCCCCGCCTGCGCAGCACGGAGCAGTCAGTAAATAACCGGTTGACAGATGAGCTGATGCGGGGTTCCCAGCACACTTCTCCAAGGGTCAACAGTCTTCGTCCTGGTGCCTGTTGACGCTGAGACTTTTTTCCCCCGGAGACCCTTCCCAGCCTACCCTCGCGCTCCTAAAGCACACACTCTCGCCGGGCAGGATCCCTCCCCTTGCTCTGCCGAACACATCCTCCAGCCGGAACGCTGGGCAAAACCACTTTGCCCGCTCCGGAAGCGCAGCCCCTGGCGGGGCAGCGGGTCCTGGGCCGCGAGGCGCGCGGCTCGGCGCCCGGCGGGGTCACCGCGGCCGCGCGCACCCGGCCGGCCGCGCTCGGGCCGTTTGAATCTCCCGCCCGCGCGGGCGCCGCGGGCCGGACAAGAGAGGCGCGGCGGCACAGGGGCCGCGCGGCCCTCGCTCGAGCCAGGCGGGGCCAGGCCCGCGCCAGGGCGCCCCATGGGGCCGGGGACCCGCGCGCCCGCACCCGCGCCTTCCTGCCGCCCGGCTTCACGTGGGGCCGGCGCCGCCGACACGAGCGCGCGGGCAACGGCCCCGGCCCGCCAGGGTTCCGGCTGCGGCCGCCCCGCGCGCCGCCCTCCGCCCCGACCCGCCGCCCCGACCCTCCGCCCATGACGGGCGCGACCTACCTCGCTGCAGGTCGGCCACAAGCAACTCCTCCGCTCGCCGGCCCGGCCGCGAACTGCCCCAGAGCATGCGCTCTGCAGGCCTCGGGCCCCGACCCCGGGCCAGAAAGGAAAACAAAGAGCCCGGCGGCCCCTGGCGGCCACCCCGGGAAGTGCAAGTGGCGCGCTCGGGCTAGAGCGCTCTTGACCAGGCTCTCTCCGCCCCTAGCCCGCGTACCGTGGGTATGTATTTGGGAGGCTCCAAATCCGGACCAGTTGACTGACAACCAGAGGCCACTTGAAACCAGGGTTTGTTTGTTCGGGGCAGGGACTGTACGGGGGAAAGAGAAACTGATCTTCCCTGCTCTCAAAAGGGTCTCCATCAGAGAAAGATGAGCAATCAGACCATCAACAACCACGCAGGGCATCTGGCTCAGCCTGGGGCTTGAGGAAGGCTTTCCAAGGTAAGTCTAAGAGGGCAGGGCATCTAGGAGATGCATCCCTTGCGAAGATAGGGAACGAAGAGAACCTAGGGTGGTTCTGGGACACTGCCAAGGTGTGACCTGAGCAGAGAGCGCCCGTGGGAGTGAGTGGAGAACGCTCTCGAGAGGGAGAGTCAGATCTTGATGGGAAGGTATCTGAGCAAGGGTGTGACCTGCGCAGAGTTTTGTTTTAGAGCAAAATGGAAAATGGAGTCGGTGGGAGGGAAAACCAAGAGTGGGGCGCGGGGGGGAGGGTGAGGCAAGAGAAGCGAAGGAGACCAGCTAAGAAAGAAGATGAGGGTGCCGATTGGGGTTGGGTGCTAGAGATGGGAAAAAAAGCATCAAGCTGACTACACTCTCTTGTTAACACGCTCGTTCTTCAGGATGGATACAAACTGTCCAGGATTTCAGGTGTTGCCCGAGGTGACCTCTTGGGTCATCTGATTGTGGCTGGGAATTTGTGAGATCAGGGGAGGGACCTCTGCAGAAGGGTATTTTCTCCATTTCATGTTGATTCTGACTCTGAAAGTCATTCAATCATACCCTCACCCTAGATGGACACTTTTGATGAGTATTTACCAACTAAATTTCTCCTACAATGCGGAGCCCACCCCAAAGGACTCGCCATCTTCAGGGCCTCTTACCTCTCCAAGTTTACTTCCGCCTCCATCATGGACTCCTCTTTGGGATGATATTCTGTGAAATTTCTCCAAGTTTTAACTCTGGATCTTTGATCTCTCTGCTGTCTTCTCCCAAGATCTTACTCATTCACATGGCTTAATACAATTATAAGAATGATGATTATCACCCATTTTATAAAACCCTTTACTTTGTTAACTACAAAAACACATCCACCCATGTCCATGAGCTTGTTTGTTCCTTACACAACCTCATTATCATTGGAAAATGAGACAAATGAGGTTCATAGAGCTGAGCCAAGTTCTCTGGGGTCAGCACGCAAGCAGAAAGGGACCAGAACTCTTATTCTTTCAACTGAGAGGACAGTCCGTTTGGTCTGGTTCTGACTTCCACCCTAAGTTTCAGCCCTGTATCTCTTCCCAGAAGACCCAACACCTAAAATAAAACATGTTTTATATGGATCTAGACTCCCTTCCCAACATCATCCTTACAGCCAAATTAAGGTTCTCTGAGAAGTAAAGATTTAATCCTTAACTTAAATCCTTTTCTGATTCTTCCTTCTTTTCTCCTCTTGCTCCTAGGTCCCCACATTAGTCTCCCTAAATCATGGCTGTGAGAACTTGCTCTGCTTCAGAATCTTTATTTTTTTTATATTTTTTTTCTAAAAAAAATTTAAAACATTTTTTTAAATTAACATTTAGAAAACTTTACCAAGTTGTTAGCACTGGTTTTGATGAAGCTTTACAAAATTACTTATTATGAAAATGTTTCCATCATTAAGATTTCTTATAGCCATTTTCAGGGACCTTAAGGACTTCGATGTCTTTAAGGCTCGTAACATGGCATTACTATTGCCAGCCGTTTTCTAAGTTTCTGCAGAAACACGTTCAGGTAAGCAGATTAATTGGCTGGCTTCAGAATCTTTAAATCAGATATTTCTTCACTGCTGTGCTTGGAACACCGGTGGCAAACGCCCCAGGCTGTTGATTTCCTATTCTCCCCTTCCCCTCTGCACCATACTCCAAAGGTGCCCACAGTCATTCTACCTTCTCACCTTTATCTGGGCTGTTTTCCCTAACAAGTGCCTTCCTTCCTGCCTTGCTGAGCTCTTGATGTATCTTAAGGCACTGTCGAGTCCCCATCTCTGTGAAGCCTTCCTTGACTCCACTTCTCCTATTCTGAACCCAAATACTAATTTTAATTTTTTCACATTCTGTCATTGTTTTATTTATTGAATGAAAACCATAAGGACAAGCAATTGAACCCAGCCCAGAACTGTCTCAAATGGTAGAAGTGAAAGACACTGAAAGTTACTGTAGGGGCCCCTGGTGGCTCTGTTGGTTAAGTATCTGCCTTCAGCTCAGGTCATGATCCTGGGGTCCTGGGATTGAGTCTTGCATGGGGCTCCCTGCTCAGCAGGGAGCCTGCTTCTCTCTCTCCTCCCCGCTTATGCTCTATCTCTGTCTCTCTCTCAAGTAAAATAAAATCTTAAAAAAAAAAAGTCATTGTAACTTTATTCCATATGCATAAAAGTTAAGAAGAGACATAGAAGATATAAAAAGACCATAAGTGAATTTCTTGACAATATCTAAGATTGCAGTTAACTGGATTGCTATTAACAATAGATTAGATATTGCAGAAACAATGATTAGTCACCTTGAGGGCAAAGCAATACAAACTATCCAAAATGAAACACAGAGAAAAAAGAATTTTTGAAAAATTGAAAATAGCATCGGTGAGCTATCGAATAATTTTAAGTGGCCAAATGTACAGGAAAGCAAGGAGCAAGGAGCTGGGGACAGAGAATATATGAAGAAATAACCAGCTTAAAAATGTGCAGGCTATAACCCTAGAGATCTGTGATAGCTGATTTTATATGTCTGCTTGGCGAGGCCATGGTGGCCAGCTGTTTGGCCAAATGCCAGTCTAGATGTTGCTGTGATGGTATTTTTTGGGTATGATAACCTTTAAATCAGTAGATTTTAAGGAAGCAGATTACCTCCTGTAATGTGGGTGGGCTTCATCCAATCAGTTGAAGGCCTTAAGGAATTCTGCCAAGACCGTATGCAGGCTCAGGACTGCAACACCAGCTCTTGCTGAAATTTCTAGCCTGCCAAAATGCTCTACAGATTTCTGACTTGCCAGCCCCCACAACTACGTGTGCCAGATCTTCAAAATAAATCTCTTATCGGGACATCTGGGTGGCTCAGTCAGGTTAAGTGTCTGCCTTGGGCTCGGGTCATGATCCCAGGGTTGGGATCCCTGGGATCCCACATTGGGCTCCCTGCTCAGCGGGGAGTTTGCTTCTCCTTCAGCCTGTGGCTTCCCCTGCTTGTGTGCACTCTCTCTCTCTCTCTCTGACAAAGAAAATCTTTTTAAAAAATAAATAATTCTCGATCGATCGATCTATCTATACACATACCTCCTATTGGTTCCGTTTCTCTGGAGACCCTTGACCAACACAAAATCCAAGAAGCGCAAGTAACTCCAAGCACAGAAAAACAAGACACATCAAAGTCAAATTGCTTAAAACCATGGTCGAAAATCGTAAAAGCAGTCAAAAACAGACATGTTACATACAGAGAAATGAGAAGGATACAACGCAACATGTTAGGTACAGAGGAACAAAGGCAAGGATACAGTGCAGAGAAGATGACAGAGCAACATCTCTAAAGGACTCCGGCAAAATTATATCTAATAAGGTATATCCAGCAAAACCATCTCTCAAAAATGAAGGTGAAAATAAGTTATTTTCAGACATATAAAAGCTGAAAGAGGGGCGCCTGGGTGGCTCAGTGGGTTAAAGCCTCTGCCTTTGGCTCGGGTCATGTTCTCAGGGTCCTGGGATTGAGCCCCACATGGGGCTCTCTGCTAAGCAGGGAGCCTGCTTCCCCGCCCCCTCTGCCTGCTTCTCTGCCTACTTGTGATCTCTCTCTCTCTCTCTGTCAAATAAATAAATAAAATCTTTTTAAAAAATAAATAAAAGCTGAAAGAATTCATTACCAGTTGAACCACTGTAAAAGAGATGTTAAAGGAAGACCTCTGGGAAGAAGGAACATGATAGCGGATGAGAATCTGGATCTACACAGAGGAATGAAGAGCACTGGAAATTATTTCACCTTATTTCACCTTCATTTTTTTTTCAAAGATTTTATTTATTTATTAGGAAAGAGAGAGTGAGAGAGAACATGAGAAGGGAGAAGGTCAGAGTGAGAAGCAGACTCCCCATGGAGCTGGGAGCCCGATGTGGGACTTGATCCTGGGACTCCAGGATCATGACCTGAGCCAAAGGCAGTTGCTCAACCAACTGAGCCACCCAGGCACCCATTTCACCTTCATTTTTGAATGATTGTTTTCTTTCTTAAAACTTTAAAAAGGATAATTGCCTGTTTAAACAAAATAACGTATTGTGGGCTTTATAACATATATAAAAGTGATACACATGACAACAATAACTGACTATGGGGTGACAAACGTATGGTTCTTATATTATCCTAAGTGATATAATATTAATGTGGACTCTGAGAAGCTGAGGATGTATACTATAAACCCTAAAGCAACCACAGAGATAACAAAACAAAGCTATAGCTAGTACGCCAACAAAGAAGGTAATATAGAATCAGAAAAAAAATACTCACTTTTTTTTTTTTTTAAGAGAGAGGGAGGGCAGTGGGAAAGGGAGAGAGAAAATCTTAAGCAGGCTCCACACCAAATGCGGGGCTCTATGCGGGGTTCGATCTTGCAGCCTTGAGATTATGAGCTAAAATCAAGAGTCAGATGCTCAACCAAATGAGCCACCAAGGTGCCCAATACCAATTTTTTTAAATGATTTATTTATTCGTTTGAAAGAGAGAGTGTGCACAAGCACGGCGGGGGGGGGGAACAAAGGGAAAGGGAGAGAGAGCTGACTCCCAAGCGGAATCCCTGCTGAGCGAGGAGCCCTATGTGGGGCTCCATCTCAGGACCCTAGGATCATGACCCAAGCAGAAATCAAGAGTCAGATTCTCAACTGACTGAACCACCCATGTACCCCCAATATTCATTTTTTTAAAGGCAGAATAAGAAGACAAAAGAAACAAAGAACAGATGAGACAAATAGAAAACATATAGCAAGATGATAAGACTCTAGGGCCCTGGGTGGCTCAGTTTGTTAAGTGTCTGCCTTCAGTTCAGGTCATGATCCCAAGGTCCTGGGATTGAGCCCTGCATCCCGCTCCCTGCTCGGCGGGGAGTCAGCTTCTCTCTCTGCCCCTCCACCTGTCCATGTTTTTTCTCTAATTAAAAAAAAAATGATAAGACTCAAACCTAAGCACATTAATCATATAAACATAGGGTCTAAACACTCCAGGTGAAAGGTAGAGATCATCATAATCAAAAAAGGAAGACTCAATTATACACTGCCTACAAGATATATAGTTTAAATATAAATGCACAAATAGGTTAAAAGAAAAAGGATAGAAAAGATACTCTGGTAATACTAGTCAAAAGAAAGCTGGAGCAGCTATATTAATAACAGGTTAAGTAGATTTCAGAGCAAAGAATATTATTGAAATAAAGGAAGGAATTTCATAAATGATGGAGTCAACTAAACCAAATATACAACCCTAAACATATATGCAACTAATGACAGTTTCACAATACATGAAGCAAAAATTGATAGAACTTTTTTCTTAATATTTATTTATTTATTTATTTATTTATTTATTTATTTATTTATTTATTTATTATTTGACAGCACAAGCAGGGCAAGTGATAGGCAGAGGGAGAGGGAGAAGCAGGCTTCCCACTGAGCAGGGAGCCTGATGTGGGGCTGGATCCCAGGACCCTGGGATCATGACCTGAGCCAAAGGTAGATGCTTAAGTGACTGAGCCACCTAGACGCCCCTTGATAGAACTTATTGAAGAAATAGACAAATCCACAAATATAGCTGGAGATTTTGATAACCCACTCTGGATAATTAATAGAACAAGTAGGCAGAAAACAAGCAAGGATACAGACTTCAACAATTGCAACCAACTTGACTGATAGACATTTATAAAATGGTTTACCTTTCTTCACATTCCACTTTGCTTTCTTCAAAAAACAGTAAAATACATATTCTTCTCAAGTGCACATGAAACATTTACCAAGATAGACCATGTTCTAGGTCATAGAACAAATCTTGGTAAATTTAAAAGGATTCAAGTCGTATAAAGCATATTCTTAGACTACACTGACATTAAAATAGACACCGATAACAGAAAGATCTTTGGAAAACTCCCAAGTATGTAAAAACGAATACACTTTTAAATAGTCAATAGATAAAAGAAATCAAAAGGGAATTTGCAGGTATTTTGAGCTGAATTAAAATGCAAACACACACACACAAAAATAAAAAACACAACATACCAGAAGTTTAGGATATTATTAAAGCAATATTTGGGGGAAACTTATAGCACTAAATGCCTATATTTAAAAAGAGGAGAGCTCTTAAATCAATGACCTCGACTTCTACCTTAGGAAGTGAGGGAAAGAGGGGTGCCTGTGTGGCTCAGTCAGGTAAGGGTCCCACTCTTGATTTCAGCTCAGGTCATGATCTCAGGATTGTGAAATTGAGCCCGGTGTGTTGCTCCATGCTCGGCAGAGAATCTGCTCTGGATTTTCTCCCTCTGCCTCTGCCTCTGCCCCTCTCCCCACTCGTGCGCTATCAAATCTTTTTAAAAAGATTTTATTAGGATTTACTTGACGGAGAGACAGCGAGAGAGGGAACACAAGCAGGGGGAGTGGGAGAGGGAGCCCAATGTGAGGCTCGATCCCAGGACCCCGGGATAATGACCTGAAGGCAGATGCTTAATGACAGAGCCACCCAGGCGCCCCTCAAAAAAAATAAATCATTTTTTTTTAAAGATTTTATTTATTTGACAGAAAGAGAGATCACAAGTAGGCAGAGAGGCAGGCAGAAAGTGAGGGGGAAGCAGGCTCCCCGCTGAGCAGAGAGCCTGATGGGGCTCGATCCCAGGACCTTGAGATCATGACCTGAGTCCAAGGCAGAGGCTTTAACCCACTGAGTCACCCAGACGCCAACCACCGTCCCCCCCCCCCCGCCAAGATAAATCTTAGTAAAAGAAATGAGGAAGAGTAAACTACATCTAATCATAAGAAAATGATAAAGATAAAAGCAGACATCAATAGGAGATAGAAAAAAAAATCAACCAGTGTTTGCCACGTTCCTGGCAGTACAGGTTCTGAGCTTCCACAGATGGTCCCATTCCTTGAGGGCCCAAATAGTAAGATGTACCTCAGTTTAAAAACAATCACATCAGAATGCCATCTATCGTAATGGAATACTCAAGGTGCTGCGCTTGTAGCGCAAAGTGAAGACAGTGGTGCAGAGTTCAGGCCCTAGAGACAAAGACCTTTAAGTTCCACTCTGTGTGGCCTTGGGCAAATGATATAACCTTGATTTTGTCTTCCTTTTCTAGAACATGGATTTAATAAAATTCCCTGAACTGCATAAGGCTGTTTTAAGGATTAAAGAATGTGGAGCACCTGAGTGGCTCAGTCGGTTGTGTCTGCCTTTGGCTTGGGTCGTGATTTCAGAGTCCTAGGATGGAGCCCCATGTTGGGCTCCCTGCTCAGCACGGACTCTGCTTTTCCCTCTTCCTCTGCCCCTTCCCCAGCAGGTGCTCTCCCTCTTTTGCTCTCGATCAAATAGAGAAAATCTTTAAAAAATTTTTTTTAAGATTTTATTTATTTATTTGACAGAGAGAGAGAGATCACAAGTAGGCAGAGAGGCAGGCAGAGAGAGAGGGGGAAGCAGGGTCCCCGCTGAGCAGAGCCGGATGTGGGGCTCAATCCCTGGACCCTGAGATCATGACCTGAGCCGAAGGCAGAGGCTTAACCCACTGAGCCACCCAGGCGCCCCCAAATAAAGAAAATCTTAAAAAAAAAAAAAGGATTAAAGAATGCCTAGCACATGGCAAATCTTCATCAAATGTCAGATACTCTCATTAAAACGTGGGTCTCCTCCATCCTAAAGATGGAAAGGTATGAAAGAAGGAGGCATGGCCAGGGAAAGGCTCTCACTCCCCAGGAAACTACTCATTTCCACTTTATTTTCCACTGTCAAGTAAAACTGGGCACATAGGTTTAGAATTCATTACAACTGAAACCGAGGTTTTAGGATGCAGTGGTTATTACATTAGCTTAATACAAAAAAGTGGTTTAAACCAGGTGGAAATAGTTAATATTTTTTGAGGCATATGACCTAGGTTGAAAATAGGTTCTTATCAGCTGCCTTGCTCACATGCGTGCTCTGCCGCTTACTGGCTGTGTAACTTGGGCGAGTTCCTCATATCCTCCAACTTCAGTTTTCCTCATCTGCAAAAGGGACACAGAGTACCTACTTTACAGAGGTGCATGAAGTATTAAATAATGTGCATATATCACCACCGCCTTGCTCAAAGCTCTTAATATATATGGTTTTGGACGTAGGTTTGAATCCTGGTTCTTCTCCTTGGAGCTAGTTACTAACCCCTTAACCTCTCCTGGGAAGATAGGGTTGGTTCTGAGATAAACTTGGTTTGGTAATAGCTATTTAGACAAAATTTAGATACCTTAGATTAGATACCTTATTATCTAATAATATTATTAGATACCTTATCCCAGGTTGTCTGCCTGAGAAGTGGTATTTAACAAACTCACACTTTTATGAAACTAAGCTTTTTACAAAATAACTCATTTCTCATTAGGACCCCAACAGGTAGGTACTTTTATCATCCCCATTCTATGGACGAAAAAAATGGAGGCAGAGGTTAAGTGGCTCGCCCAAGGTCACATGGACAGCAAGTGGTGCTATTTGGATTCAAATGCAGGCAGGCCGAGACTCCTAAGACTTCAAGTTTGGCAGCGACAGATAGGACTGTCTATACTCAAAGGCTAAAAGAGCCTGTTTGAAAAACCTACAGACAGGAATGTCCAAGTAGGAGTCTGAGAGGGTGGGGCCTAGAGTACCTGACAGCTTTGCTTCAGCTGCACTTTGGACACAGAGAGAAAAATGCACGTTACTTCCTGCCCAGCAGGTTACCCAGCCTGTGTTCATTTGTACTAGAAACTTAAATTCCCTGCCTGGTTCTAGGGAAAACACCATTTTACTGAGCACCTCCTCTCTGTAAGCTGCTTATGTAGTAACAATATGAAAGATGAGGACTGGACAAAAGGTTGGCCCTAGATATAGCAGTTCCCTGCCAGCAAGTCTGCAGTTGATTTGTAGCTCTACTTAGCTGTTGGCTTGGACAATTAGCCTATTTGTTAAATCTGATACCTCAGAGTTGTGAATGTATGTCAACCTTAGGTAAGTGCCTGGCACAGGCTAAGTACCAAGTGCACTTGTTCTAACAGATCACCTTAATCTTACTCCTTAAAAGTAAGTCCAACAAGCTCTCCCAGGTTTTTTCTATCATGGCTATGAATGCTTCATTAGCTTCAGGTCTATCCTCTGGCCCTGAACTGGGTGAAGCAGTCTGCCCATGCATTCCAGGATTACTCAAATCACCCACTTCCCTTAAACTTGACCCTGATGGCTTCCAACTGGTCACATGGCTATTACAAGCCCCCTCCACACCTTATGTTCATTTAGCCCACTCTGGATCTAGACTCTACCTTCTAGATGGTTCCCTGCTAGTCCCCATCCTTCAGAGTCTCAACTGCCCTATAATGCCAGCAGCTAGTACATGAGCTTGACAAGATTTCCATTGTGACTCACTATCACATCACTCATAGGCAGGATGACAATTTTCTCAGGCTTAAGTTCCACTTAGAACATTGGCAGTACAGAGGCTTAACTAGTTTAACAGTGGTGTGATTTTCACATTTATGCCCAATCATTTTTTTTTTAAGATTTTATTTATTTGACAGAGAGAGATCACAAGTAGGCAGAGAGGCAGAGGCTTTAACCCACTGAGCTACCCAGGCGCCCGTGCCCAATCTTGTTAAGGTCAACTTACCTATACTATATTGTGGGAAACAGGATAGGGCTTGGTTTAATTAATAACAGATCTCTGAGCTCTCATGTCTAGCTATATGTTGTCTTTCATGACACACCTGAACTCATTAGGTATTCTAAGCACTACCTACCTTTGAATGTAACCAGGAAGCTTTTACCTGCACACGAGGACCTAGTAGGAATCACACATCCCCGCCCCCCATAAGAGTGCCAAGTGGCACGAGACACATAAGAACTAATCAAACATTAACTGCAAAGGTAGTTTTCCTGAAACGAGCACTTCTATCCACAGAATAGTTGTCACATTTCCACAAAAAACAAACAAAAAACGAGCCACACAAATATGCAGTCATCTTTTATTATAATTAATAAATACATTATAAACAGACCTGCATCTTTAGTAAAACACAGGATCTGATAGGCTTTTGCTCTCTAGTTATGTAGTTAGAAAACCCACTTTACTTGGAAACAGTAGAAGAGGCCAAATAATACCTTAATTTCCTTAAGACAGTCTTCTCATAGGCATTCTAGAATCTTTGGGCTTTGTGGGTCAAAGGACCAGATTGTTTTAATAGACATGCCCATATTCAGTGCTGTCCACATTCCTCAAATTTCACTGGGCACCTGTCCTATAGAACATTCAACTTGTTCCCCAAATTTAGTATAAAAGGCAGCTTGAAAAAGGAGTCAAATATGCCCAAGGTTCCAAACTTCCAGGCTTCTTATAAAACAGCATTTACGATTTATTTTACCAACTCTCCCTGCCAAATAAAGGACTCAAAAGGTGTTAACTGCCAATGTTAGGTGAGGCTCCTCTTCTCTCCTGAATGAAAACAAATGAAAAAGAGGATCAGACTCCTATTTATGATCTCACTAAAAGTTTTAATTTTAATTTGATGTTTCCTGCATGGTTTGTCTCCTCAGTCACGGTCCAGAGGACTCTGAGAAGCTGTAGGAATATGCAGGCGCAGACTCAAGGCCCGGCTTCATCTCCAACGTCGTGGAAAGGGACTGTACGTCATGGGGCAGAGCCCTATGCTCCCGTACGCCACCTGGACAGAGCCCGGGGAGAGTGACCTCCCGGGAATATCCACGTTGGAATGCCTATGATTAAATAGCATCACCCTCAAAACATTATGCTTAATTACTCATTGTCTCAGGAGTATCCAGGTTCCTACACCCACCCCATCTCCAGTATCATGGAGAGGGCTTGTACTGGAGACCAAATCCTTGGTAACCATACAGACTTTGAGGGAGTATGTACATTTGTTTTATTTATGATTTGCACGCAAGCTTTGGTAATCTTGACTTTGGTTAATTCACCCCAACTGTTAACAATTTTCCCATTAGCAGAGAAGTTCCTACCCTCTATCACATGACAAAGATGTGAAAATATTAACTTTTATTGAATAAAAAAAATCTATCTTCCCAGACATGAGCATATATTTACAAAACTGTCAACATGCCAGCAAGAACAGTTAAGTTTCTATCTGGATGTATTAAATAGCAGAACACATGCATGAAAAGGAACTGGGCCGGAATGATTTAAAAGTCAACAGGAAAACACAAGCCAAAACCAAATCTTACCCCAAATTCTTTGGTTTACTTACCTAAAATCAAATTTATTTGGAATCCTGAGCGATCGCTGCAAAACAAAGTAAGCAAGAGCTTAATCCAGTACTACAGCAGCTGAGAAAAGATTTCTTTCTAATCAACTTAGATCCAGATAGAGGATGCTCTAGAGAGCTGTTTCCTGCATGGTTTGTCTCCTCAGTCATGGTCCAGAGGACTCTGAGAAGCTGTAGGAATATGCAGGCGCAGACTCAAGGCCCGGCTTCATCTCCAACGTCGTGGAAAGGGACTGTACGTCATGGGGCAGAGCCCTATGCTCCCGTACGCCACCTGGACAGAGCCCGGGGAGAGTGACCTCCCGGGAATATCCACGTTGGTCTCTGTAATTTACTTAATTTGCAAACTCCTTAGAAATAAATTTTAACCACTTGACGGCAACTTCCCCAGAATATGCATTTTGGCATGGACCCTAAATTCCCAAGTGCCAACGAAATTCGAGTTTAACACCGATAAGCTGTCTCCTGCCAGTGATCTAAACGGCTTTTCAGCCAGGAACCCCAAACATTTACAAACCCCAACAGCTCATTAGCATTACTGCCAAAGAAATGGCAATTGCAGAGCCGCTGACACGGTAATTACGGCTCCTATCCATAAACCGGTCATCAGGAGTCGTGACCTCACCCTACATCATAAAGCAAGTGGCAGAATTAAGAACCACTCCTTTCAAAGTCGGTTCTTTTTTTTTTAAAAAAGATTTTATTCATTTATTTGACAGAGAAATGACAAGTAGGCAGAACGAGAGGGGGAAGGAGGCTCCCTGCTAAGCAGAGCCCAATGTGGGGCTTGATCCCAGAAGCCTGAGATCAAGATCTGAGCTGAAGGCAGAGGCTTTAACCCACTGAACCACCCAGGCGCCCCCGAAGTCGATTCTTAAGCTCAGATGGGTGTCACGAATTAAATGACCTGCATGCAATCCCACCGCTTTGTGGGGCAGACAAGGTCATAAACCGGGCGATGGGCAAAAGGGCGGGGGTTGGGCCGCGCACTTAGCGACCGACGAGAGAGGTGGCCCCTCCGCAGGTTTCGGCGCGAGCGCCTTAAATGATGGGCAAGACCCGCGGCTCGCTAGGCCTCCACGGCCCGCATCCGGCCCAGCACGGCTGCAAGAATAAGTGTAGTTAGCACGGACACCGCTGAAGGGAATCCTGCATAGGGCGAAGCCTACAAGGAAAACTGGTTAGCGGGTCCGAGGTACTAGACCTAGAACTAACAAACCGAAGGGTAAAAAGACTCACCAGCAGACTCCAAAGCAAAGCCGCAACTCTCAAAAAGACCGAGCAACCCCCAAGGCATCCTTATTTATACCTTCTGAAGCGCGCGGAAGTTAAGGTACACCTACCGCGCCTGCGCATCGCCATGCGCAGTGAGGGAATCGGAAATTCGCTAAGGGTTCTGGGAACAATTGCAACTTAAGCCCCACCCCTACCTGGCTCAGAGGTTTCTCGCGAGAATAGAGCCTTCGCGCGGAAACCTTGCTGAGGAATGTAAATGACAGAAACGGAGTTTAGAAATTTGTAGTCCTGTGCTGAGTAGCAAATTTACTTCTCAACAATCAGCTAACCCAGTCTGGAGGAAGTACGCTCAAATAAAGTCCCCAACACCCCGCCCAACACTTTGGAGTATAATTGGAGTAATTATATGCAAAATTGAAAAAGCCATCTAGAAAAATGCACACTCAAAAAAGAGATTGAAATCGCTCTGTCATGTGTGAAATAAACATTTGATAAATGAGTAGATAAATAGGACAGAAATGCTTCTAGACGAATTGGCTAATTTTTTAAAAAAATTTTATTTATTGGGGCGCCTAGGTGGCTCAGTCGGTTAAACGGCTGCCTTAGGCTGAGGTCATGATCCCAGCATCCTGGGATTGAGCCCCCCGTGGGGCTCCTTGCTCAGAAGAGAGTCTCTCCCTCTGTGCTCTCGTTCTCTCTCAGGTAAATAAATAAAATCTTGAAAAATAAAAGATATTTATGTATTTATTTATCTGAGAGAGGGAGAGAGAGAGAGAGAAAGTACGAGCAGGGAGAGAGAGAGAGAAGCAGCCTCCCACTGAGCAGGGAACCCTTTGCGAGACTCGATTCCAGCACCCTGGGTTCATGACCCTAGCCAACGGCAACCGCCTAACCAACTAAGCCACCCAGGGCCCGAATGAATGAATGAATGAATGAATGAATGAATAAGGAATTGGCTCAAATCAAAACCCCCCTACACAAAACAATGGATGTATTTAATACTACCGAAGTGTACACCTACAAATGGTTAAAAAGGTAAATTTTACATTTAGTGTATTTTAACACACTCAATATAAAGAAGTAGGCAAGTAAAGAATTCTAGAGATACATATTACATGTGAAGTGTTGCAAATGTGATAGAATTTTGAATATGGTGTTAAGTGAATAGAGATTAGGTAAATTAACGTGAAGTCATCACACGTGGGCTATAATGAGTGGAAACATTTATAGTGTTCCTTCTACAAGATTTTGTGGTGGATTCTTTTTTTTTTGCCTTCTTCTTTTAAGATTTCTACTTATTTTTTTGAGAGCAAGACAGAGATAGAAACAGCGAAAGAGATAGCACACAGGCTGGGAGGAGAGGGAGAGCCAGGCTCCCCACTAAGCAGGGAAGGATTCCCAAAGCAAGACCCTGGGATCATGACCTGAGTGGAAGGCAGATGCTTAACTGACTGAGCCACCCAGGAGCGCCTGTGCTGGATTCTTTATGTAGGTTATTTACTAGCACAATTCTAAGACAGTGGTATTATTACTTAGATTTTAAGATGTGAAACATACCCAGAGCAATGGTTCTCAAAGCAAAGTTGTCAAACCTTGGTGGGGGGGGGTGTCTCTGAGACTCTTGGGGATCCATGAGGTCAAAACTATTTCATAATAGGGACGCCTGGGTGGCTCAGTTGGTTAAGCAGCTGCCTTCGGCTCAGGTCATGATCCCAGCGTCCTGGGATCGAGTCCCACATCGGGCTTCTTGCTCGGCAGGGAGCCTGCTCCTCTCTCTCTGCCTCTGCCTGCCTCTCTGCCTGGTTGTGTTCTCTCTCTGTTAAAATAAATAAATAAAATCTTTAAAAAAAAAACTATTTCATAATAATACTTAGACTTTTTTTTTTGCCTTTTCACTGTGTTGACTCTGCACTGATGCTACAAAGTGAAACCGTGGATAAAACTGCTGGTGTCTTAACGAGCACTGGGTGTTATATAAGACTGACGCATCACTGACTATTACCTCTGAAACCAATAGTGTAGTATACGTTAATTAATTGAATTTATTTATTATTATTTAAAAAATATTTTATTTATTTATTTGACAGAGAGACATAGTGAGAGAGGGAACACAAGCAGAGGGAGTGGGAGAGGGCTTCCTGCTGAGCGGGGAGCCGGATGTGGGCCTCGATTCCAGGACCCTGGGATCATGACCTAAACCGAAGGCAGACGCTTAACACCTGAGCCACCCAGGGACCCCAATTAATTGAATTTAAATTAAAAAAATTGAGGTGCCTGGGTGGCTCTGTCATTAAGCGTCTGCCTTCGGCTCAGGTCATGATCCCGGGCTCCACACTGGGTTCCCTGGTCGGCGGGAGGCCTGCTTTTGCCTCTCCCACTCCCCCTGCTTGTGTTCCCAATCTCGCTGTATCTCTCTGTGTAAAATACATAAAACTTTTAAAAATAATAATAAATTAAAAAACATTTAAAACGTGCTGATGACTTAGTATGTCTTGAAGCTCTGCCACCAAACTATATTGGTATCATTTTTTTTTGTCACAAATTTACAGTTAAAAAACGTCAGTTTCTCAAACTCTTAGAAAATAGGAAGTGGTTGCCAGGGACTTGAGGTATATGGAAAGGGGGAGTATTGTTCTTCTTCTTCTTTTTTATTTGTTTATTTGAGAGGGAGAACTAGAGAGAGAGAACACACAGAAGGACTGGGAGAGAGAGAGAAGCAGACTCCCTTCTGAGCAGGGAACCTGAGGCAGTGCTCGATCCCAGGACCTTGAGATCATGACCCAGGGCCAAAGGCAGATGCCTAACTGACTGAACCACCAGGCGCCCTGGCAATATTGTTATTCAGTAGGTACAGAGTTTCAGTTTAGCGAGATGAAAAAATACTGGAAATCTATTATACTGCAGTATGCATAGAGTGACTACTGAACTGTATACTTAAACATGGTTAAAAGGGCACATTTTGTGTTTTTTTTTTTTTAAAGTTCATTTTTTTTTAGTAATCTCTACATCCAACGTGGGGCTTGAACTCAGGACCCTGAGATCAAGAGTCCCATGCTCTTCCAACTCTTCCAACTGAACCAGTCAGTTGCCGCCCCCCAGCCCCTCCCCTCCCCCCACCAAGGCACATTTTATGTTATGTGTTTTTACCACAAAAAAGAATATAGCAAAATAAAATACAGTCAGCTTTCCCTAAGAATGCCTTTGATGAAGAAATAAAAGTCATTAATTTCATTAATTCTCAACTTTTGAGTATCCATCTTCTTAATAATTTTTATGTGCACACATAAAGTACAGCATTTTTCTCCAGGAAAAGCACTTATACAACTGTTTGAAGTTATGAGCTGAAATAGCCACATTTTTTTCATGAAATCCTCTTTAAACTGAAAGAATGGCTGTCATCTTTACCAACTATATATCTGTGTGGGATTGGATTTTCTTCGTTTACTTAAATCAAAACAACATATAGCAACAGACTGAATACAATAGCAGATTGAGAGTTGAACTGTCATCTATTAAATCAGACATTAAAGAGATTTGCAAAAAAATGCAGAACAATGCCACCCCTTAATCATTTTGGAAAATAGTTATTTTCTTTTTAAAGAGTTTATTTATTTGACAGAGAAAGAGAGCACAAGCAGGGGGAATGGCAGACAGAGGGAGAGGGAGAAGCAGGCTCCTCACTGAACAGGGAGCCCAATGCGGGGCTCGATCCCAGAACCCTGGGATCATGATCTGAGCCAAAGGCAGATGCTTAACTCACTGAGACACCCAGGCGCCCCAAGAAACTGTCATTTTTCATTAAAAAATTATTAATGTTAACATGTATTGGGGTTATTTTGAAATGTATATAAATTATAAATAAATATAATTCCCAGTTTAAATTTAGTACCATAATTATCAGTAGATGTCATGCATATAAAAGTTCTTTGGAGTTCTGAGTGATGTTTAAAATTGTAAAGGAGTCACAAAACCAAAATGTTTGAGCACCAGTAGTGTAAAGGAAAGAAGACAAATAATTCTGCTACTTCCCTGGCCATATTACCAGTATTCAGCTCCCTTTCAATCACTCATTCAACACTTACTTAGTGGGTATGATTTAAATAAATCATTGTGCTAGACACAGGGAACTCGGACATGAAACTCTTAATTTTTTCTTTAAGATTTTATTTTTGAGTAACCTCTACACCCAAGTGGGGCTTGAATTTACAACTGTAAGAGTCGCAGGCTCTACCGACTGAGCCAGCCAGGTGCTGACTCCTGACCTGAAATGCTTTGCTGTCTGTGAGAGATCCTAGTGGGAGAAACAGACATGCCAGCAAATGATAACTCAATGAGCACTGTATTCTGAGACCACAGAGGACAGAGCAATGGAACAATCTGCTCAAGGCTGAAGGCATTTTCCTGGGAGTTAAAATTCGACCTCAGACTTGGAGGGTGGAGTGAAGGAGAGGGGTATCGATGATGAGAGCATTGCAGGCTGAGGAGCTAGCAGGACTATGGTCTCCTGGGAAGGGGAAGAAGTCAGCTGGATGAGGCGCTTTGAAGGAAGAAGGGCCTACACTTTTCATGAGATGAGAAAGTAAGCCAATGCTAAATCATAACCTATGTTGTAGTCCAGGCCAAAGAACTTAAATATTATCTGGCTTCTCTTTGCTGTGCATTCGCACCTTTCATATCATCCCCTTTCATCCCCTCCCATTCAGTATCTACTGTACTTACCTTTTCTCGGTCTCCAACTATAGTCCTCCCTGTCCTGGGCACACTAATCGAAATCCATAAGGACCCTAAATTCATTCATTGTTTCAGCAAACACAGAGCAATGTGTACCTTCTGAAGACAATGCTTAACCTCAAAAGAGCAATGGCAATTTGAGACTTCCTTGGAGCGTTGGCCCCTGTGGGGTTTGGTCTTTGGAGGGCTAGGAGGAGGAAAATCTGGGAGCAGGTGGAGCCCAATGACACGTGCAGTTCTGACTCACGGTTTCTTTTCACTCTCGGTAAAGAGTGGTGTACTAATCAAAGCCATTCTCGGAAGTGACAAGAGGAAAGTGAGTCATTTGGTGAGGCCACCTGGATTGAAACTGGGCTGCTTGCCCGAGGAGTACATGAGGTAGGATCTGTCCTACTATGCCGTCAGCCCAAGTTCTACGTATGTGTGGTTCATACATGGTAAATCCTTGAAGGGACAACTGATCGTTCTTGAATATACGCAAAGAGTGATTACATGCCTTGACCTTCAGGAAGGGATTTTTACCTCCCAGGTTCTTCCCTGGTAACAGGAGTGTATTTCCCCTTACCTCCCAGACTAGGGGTGTGGGGGGGTGGTCACAGTTGGCTTTCCTCTCTCGGCAGCCCATTCTTTTTCCATATGTGTGCATAGACAGAAACTTGGCTGCTTTCACCTCTGGCTACACTTAATACTCTTTTTTTTTTGAAGATTTTATTTATTTATTTGACAGAGAGAGACACAGCGAGAGAGGGAACACAAGCAGGGGGAGTGGGAGAGGGAGAAGCAGGCTTCCCACCAAGCACGGAGCCCAATGCAGGGCTACATCCCGGGACCCCTGGATCATGACCTGAGCCGAAAGCAGATGTTTAACAACTAAGCCGCCCAGGCGCCATTACATTTAATATTCTTAGCATTATTTTTTCCCCCTCGTCTACTTCTCATTTAGGGTGTTTAGCAGTATTTTAAGTATCATTTATAAGCTAGCTTAAATCTTTTGGAATAAGGTAGAACATTAAAAAAAATAAGCACCTCATACCAGAATAGTAGAGTTTGGCTTTTTTTTAATTCTAAAATACTTTATAATTAATATTGATAGGAAGACTGATATACAACGCAATTATTTACTTTACAAGGAGATTCTGTACATCAGGGAAGCATCTTGAAGTACAATACATCATTTATTTCTTCTTTACATTATGATTGTGAATTCTTACACAAAAAGGGAACACAAAATCCATTATATATATATATGTATGTATATGTATATATATAAAAACACCTGAAAAGACTTGACCCCCAAAGCATCTTGTTTCAAAAGAACACGATGAGATGAAAGACGAACTAGAGTGCTCAGCGGCACGCAGAGAGCAGACAAGTAGCTCAGGAAATCAAATCCTGTTTCCAACTTGGCACATTAAGGGACAGCCAGGCAGCAGAAGAAGGGTTTGGAAATGTCACCTCAAGTCACAGAGAACGCTGGCCTAAGCCAAACGGTCTCCCAAGCGACAGACAGAACAAGTCCTGTGTGTGGCCACCTAAATACAGGCCTCTAACAACTGTGTGCACCTGTCACTTTTCCTGCCGTCACACCGAACGTAATGCGCTTCCAGGAGCCTCGGACCCACCGCAGTTCCACAGCTGCAAAGCATTCGACAAGAATTGAGAAATCTGAACATTTCCCTCTTCCCCATAGAGAGAGAAAATACCTTTTACGGTCACCTCCCCTCTTTTGTTTTGCCCTGATATTCTGATTTTTCAGCAAACACCATAGGGACATAAAAGCAGAAAACGAGAGATGTCTACTGAACAGCTGCAGCAGGACAGGGGCTGCAGAAGAAATCTATGAAACAGCCACAATTTTCTGAAAAGTAAGGGGAACAACGCCACATTCGTCAGTTAAATAGGAACTATTTTTTTTTTCTTCCACTTAGTATGGACAGGTATTAGAAGGATGAGGGTGTAGGGTTTTCGAAAGAAAAACTCAAAGAGAGCAAATGAATTTTCTGTTTTAGGAAATCATATTGACACATATTACAAATACAATTTGTAGGGGTGGGGGCTGAGCCAAGGCCGGGGCACTGAGATCCTGGCGACTGCTCGGCCGAGGACGGTCTGTGTGGAGGAAGCTGCCAGAGAGGGTAGGGCCAGCAGGAGGGAAGGGAGAAAGCGCAGCAGGAGAGGGCCCAGGGCACTGGGGAGAAGGGAGGAGGAGCTGGTCGCGAAGGTGCGCCTCCCACCTCCTCCTCCAGAGACCCCTTCCGGTCCAGCACCCCGCGTCCCTAGACCTTACAGTGATTCTGGCTGGAAGCCACGGGGCGGGGGGTCCAAGGAGGGCGGCTGCTCCCACAGAGTTGCCACGACTTTATTTTACGGAGGAGGATACATCTATTGGTCTGAATGATTTAGACTCTCATTTGGTATGACAAAAGTACACCAGCTTATAAAACTTAAGCCATGAGTTCGTCTTCTGCCAAGTTGGCATTAACAATAACGGCCTTTTTTGGTTGTGGTTTTGTCTGTAGAAAACATATACGCCTTCTCGTTTTCCTAACTTGGAATCTACTTGCAGCTCAGATTGTTTAACGGATAAGAAAAACGTAAGTTTCTAGCACTTCTTCCATATATATATATTTTTTTAATTAAAAAAATAAAAATCAGGATGACTTGTGCCGTAAAGGAAGAACATGTCAGATCCTGAGCTTCTCTGAGACCGGACTGCCGGAAGAGGCCTATCTTGCTGTGTTACGAGAGGTATAGCACGGAGCTTTCAGCTGACGTGCCAGCGTGGTGTGGAGACGTGCCCTGGAGGTGGGGGTCCCTCTGCCAGAAGCCGGGGGCCTCCAGAAGGTTCTTCCCACCCCCAGCTGGATTTGACAGCTGGAATTTGGTGCCTACACAAGGGGATCACACAACCAGGACAGGGTAGGTAAGGCGAACGGTAGAAACTGTGCCCCAGCCCAGGCAGTCATCTTGGGGTGACGGTGGGGCGGCCCAGAGCGCGGGGGGCTGGTGAGGAAGACCCCTCAAGTATGCCGCAGTATTACAAGGTTCAGAAGCACTGAAAAAATGCTCAGTTTTGTCCAGAGCAGCACATGACTACCCATTCCAGTGAAATGCTACATTCATAGAAGTGCCGTTTGCCCCAGAACCACATCCCAGAGGACTCAATCCTGACTGTGCGGGGAAGTGCAGAAATTCCTTCCACATCACTCTGGAGACTGCCGCAGCCAAGCAGCCCTGTGTTGGGAGGTTGTTTAGTTCCTCTCTCAGACTTCGGCATCATGGACGATGGTAGCTAGAACAAGATGAGCAAAAAAGGGCCGAGTTACCAGAAACTGTAGATTCCTTTGCTGCTGTCACACTTTCATTTTTCAAAACTGCCTCTCTGCTACTCTATTTCTACCTGACTTTTCTTCTTCTTTTTTCTTTTAAGTAATCTCCAAAGCCAGTGTGGGGCTTGAACTCATGACCTTGAGATCAGATGCTCTGCTGAGTGAGCCAGCCAGGCACCCTGTTTTCCTTCTTTAATTCCTTTTCCTCAGAATGCTTACCTGGTTCATTTTCCTCTGTTCATTTTTTAAATACAAATAATTTTCTCCTGAGAAACCACTATCTTTTCCCATAATTTTGTATCTTGAGGCTTTGCTTTCTCCCTGGACTTGTAGCCTGAATGTCTGACTTTCTTCTATGCATCTCCACCTGAGTGTGTCACAGGTTCACCGAGTTCAACACACAGGGTGTATTTTCCAGTCTGTTTACTGCGTGTCTTTCCCTTTTAAAATAAAAGCTCATCGAGGTTGGGGACTTTATCTTGTTCCACGCTATATTCCAAGTACCTAGAACTGCTATCTACCAGGGAGTAGGTACTCAATAATTATTTGCTGAATAAATGTCCTAAAGTGTTCACCTCAACTCATCGGCTTCACAAACCTCAAAAATCATAAGTTTGGGGGCGCCTGGGTGGCTCAGTGGGTTAAAGCCTCTGCCTTCTGCTCAGGTCATCATCTCAGGGTCCTGGGATCGAGCCCCACATCGGGCTCTCTGCTCAGCAAAGAGCCTGCTTCCCCCTCTCTCTCTGCCTGCCTCTGCCCTACTTGTGATCTCTCTCTCTCTGTCAAATAAATAAATCTTTCAAAAAAAAAATCACAAGTTTGAAATCTTAAGTCACTTGACTTAAGATTCCTTTAATTCATCCCTGGAATCAAGAGATAGACCAATCTGAGTCTATGCTTGAAACGTGTTTTTTTTTTTTTAAGATTTTATTTATTGACCTGAGAGAGAGCACACACGAGCAGGGCGAGATGCAGAGGAAGAGGGAGAAACAGAGTCCTTCCTGAGCATGGAGCTCAATCCCAGGACCCTGAGATCACAACTTGAGCCGAATAAGATACTTAACCAACTGAGCTACCCAGACGCCCCCTATGCTTGAAATGTTATTCAAACCTCTCTGTCTCTTGCGTCTTCATGATCACGTCCCTGGTTTGAGCTACCAATGTGCTCTCTGTAACTACTTTAGTTACTTCCTAACCGGTTTCCTTGCTGCTAGTTTCTTCAGGCTTCCATGGCACCTTCCATATCTCCACGAGAGCTCCACCTGACTCAATTCCAGTGGTTCCTGTATCCTAGTATAATAGGCAAAGCTCTTCAGAATGTGACCATAACCCATTGCACTGGTCTCCTGTTCACCACACTACTCCCTTATGTCCCCTGCTCCAGCTACATTTTCTGTCACCCAGAGACAATACGCACTTTCTCACCTCCTCCAGCTTTGTTCATGCTGGTCCTTCTGCTTAGAATGCTGCTTGGTAATGCTGGCTCTTTCCTTCCTTCCTTCCTTGTCCAAATAAATTCTTTCACATGCTTTAAGATCCAGGCTAAGTATTACCTTCTCTATGACCCTTTTCCTCGAATGTTGCTCACTATAGTACTTTATTACTATTATAATAACAATGAGAATATCTAACGCTGACACAGCTAGGAAATGGTGGAGTTGGGATATGAAACCTGGCAGATTCAAGATTCAGAATGACTGAGGCATTCATCATATTGACTGTACTATACTGAGTAGTTTCCATATTAGACCACAGTTTCCTCGCTGACAAGTATGGCTTGTTATCTGAGCTCATATTACAATGCCTTGAATAGTGTTATTGCTGTTTAAAATTTCTGCCTTCTCTACTCCTATCAGAGTTCAGTATAAAAAAATTCTGTAGTTAAAAAGACCAGGGCACCTGAGTGGCTTAGTCAGTTGAGCATCCAACTCTTGGTTTCAGCTCAGGTCATGGCTCAGGGATGTGGGATCGAGCCCTGTGTCAGGCTCTGTGCTTGGTGCGGAGTCTGCTTGAGATTCTCTCTCTCTCTCCCCCTCTGCCCCTTTCCCTCCTCATGCATGCTGTTCAAAATGAATAAAAAAATCTTAAAAAAAAAAAAAAAGCACCAGTTGCTTGTGTTGTGATGGAAAAATGTTTAACAATATTTTCCAACTTTGCTTATTTGCTTTTTATAGCAAACTATAATTGTCATTGTATCTTTCCTCATTTAGCCTCTCTTTTTTAAAAAAGTTTATTTTTAGTAATTTCTACACCCAACGTGGGGCTTGAACTCATGACCCCGAGATCAAGAGTTGCATGTTCTTCCAACTGAGCCAGCCAGGTGCCTCTGGCTTTTTATAATGTTCTGAGAGTCACCTACATGCTTTCACAGATTCTGTTTGTAGCCAGCTGATTCTTTAGGTATTGGGTGGGTCCTTAATTACAATAGTAATTCTACATCAAAATACTTCTTGGTTTGTTTCATGAAGACAGCTAACTAAAATGAAATTTATAGATTGACTTGGTAAGATCAGCAGTGGCAGAGATAACTGAAAAGAGGCTGAGGTCTTGTCTAACCCAACAACAATGTCCTCCTACATACCCTGGGACAGTGAGGTGCGGGAAGAGAGCACTCAGGGGCTTGCAGTCAGTCATTCTTTTCTCCAGTCCTGGTTCTGCAACTCAATGAATCCTTCTGGGCCTGTTTCATATCTTTTTCTTTCTTTCTTTTTTTTAAAGTAAGCTCTACATCCAATGATGTAGGGCTTGAACTCACAACCCCCCATATCAAGAGCCTCATGTTCCACCAACCGAGCCAGCCAGGTGCCCCTGGCCTGTTTCTTCATCAACAAAATGGGGATATTAACAAAGCCTCCAGGTCTATTGCAAGGACAATATACATAAAATACAATATACATAAAATACTACACTCAGTACAGGGATTTCCTACAGCCTCTTGGTCCTCATCCCTTTCTCTCATGTAGTCTTGCAGTCAGCATGCTGTGTCCTTTTAATGATATCTCTAGAGTCCTTCCCATCGGAACAACTCTGGTACGCTGGGTGTTGTGGGGGAGCTCTACTTAGCTCACGGTATTTGGGTGTTCTGGGTCTTACCGTGTAAAATGTTTGCTCTCTTCATGAACCTCCATCTCTGAGCTTTTAAATTCATTTAATTCTTTTCTTATGGCAGCCTGTGGAGTAGAAACAAAAATGTTCCAGCATCTTTTGTCTGCCACAGGGTAGCCGTGTCATTTGCCATCCATTCTCTATCGTGCTTAACTTCCTGAGCCACGGCACGTGTGAGCCACGGCAGCGGGCAAGCCCGAGCGAGAGAAGCCAGGTCCGCACGCCGAGCCTGGGACACATCGCCCTCCCTGACACCATTCAGCTCCCAATGATCCGAATATCTCCACTCAAATCAAAACACAGAGCTTAAAAGAGATATTGTAGCTTTTATAGTTTCCACAGCATGTAAAAATGCTTTTCCTGTTATAAAAGTGAAATCCAGATAATTACTAAAATACCACCCAAACTCCCTCCAACCAAAGTTAACCACGCTAAAATGTGTTTTAATTTCCTTCCAGATCGGTGGACTCTGTGACAGAGCAAGGATTTTCTATTCTTTCGGTTGTGGTGGCGGTGGAGTGATTACTATAAAGTTTTGGTTCCTCTATCTTGGCATTTTGTATCTTGATTAGAAATTTAACAGTATATCAAAAGTAAACATTTTATAATTTTCCCTTCTTGTTAGTGTCTTAGTTCTTCAAACAGAGTGAGAAAGACAAAAAAACAGCCACCTACCTTGTCAGCAGGGGTCAGTTTGGTCCAAGGTTTGTCGGCTCGCCGGTCATAATCTTGAGCATCTGTTACCTCCACATACTCATTAAACCTCAGGATCTTCCTGGCAAGTAGTTCAGCCACAGTTGGCCTTTGACTGAGCTGAAAGAAATGGAGCCTCTTAATTCACTATGCCAGGAATTGGGCATCAAGCAGGCATTCAAGCTGCCTCTAGCCCAGAGCATTAGCCTTAGGGGCACACAGAATTATCCGGGGGGCCTTCAGACTCCATTGATTCCTGGGTCCATTTCCAGAGATTCTGGGTATTGGGAGGTTTTGTTTGTTTGTTTGTTTTGTTTTTAAGTTCCTGAATGCCCAACTGAGACTGAGAACCACAGTGATAAACCAGTATAACCATTATAACCAGCGCTTCTCAAACTTTAATATGCATAGATTGTTTGGGGACCTCGTTAAATGCAGATTCTGACTTAGCAGGTCTGAGGTGGGGCCTGAGATTCTGCATCTCTTGCAAGCTCCCAGGTGATGCTAATGCTGCTGGCCCGTGGGCCACATTTTGGGTAGCAAAAGGATTAGGACTATGAACTCATATATAATACTAGAAAGTGAGTACCTTTATTTTTTATTTTTATTTTTTGAAGATTTTATTGGAGACAGAGAGATAGTGAGAGAGCAAAAACACGGGGGAAGGAGGAAGCTGGCTCCCCACTGAGCAGGGAGCCCGACCTAGGGCTCAATCCTAGGACCCTGAGACCAGGACCCGAGAGGAAGGCAGATCCACCCAGGCACCCTGAAAGTAAGTACATTTAATATGAAAGCAGTATCTAGTGGGTCATGTAAAGGGTAAATTCCCTTGTAATATGAATAATGCCCAGATCCAGTACTGAATTATGATCTAAGGTTACACAATCAGGTCACCTGCTCAACCTAAAGGCATCAAGCCCAGCTGTGGCATCTAGCTACCCTCAATCTACCAACAGTGATTCTTCTGTTCCTGGGAAGGGAAAAACTGGGACAAATAAGGAAGGAAATGTCTAGATCCCTCGCTTTTTGGGGGATTCTTAGAAGCTTTAAGAAATATCTAGAGAATTCAGGCCGAATCGGCGTCGATCAGAGGCCATTCTGACCTATTATGATGGGAAGGAAAGGAAAGAGGGATTAATCCCCAAGCTTAAGAGCTAACATAGGTCTGGTACAGAAAAGATTCTACCCCGTTTGATCTGGGACCAAGAACAAAATCCCAGCTGGTGTTTTCATACGTTTCAGGTATCACTAAGTGTGATAAAGGTCAGTTCAGTTCCTTCTGAGTATAAAACCACCAGTTTGCCAGGAAAAACTGAATGCTACCCACTCCCCCTGGGACCACCTCTATACCAGGTTTTAGAGTCCACATAAAATCCCAGGTTTACCAAATAAAAGATCGGAATTTATGCAAACAGTAATAAGGCACCTTCCTGTGCCAGGTGTTCTTTAAGAAGTAAAAATGAAAAAGAGAAACATGCTCTTGAGAACACTGTGTTGTTTTCAGGATCTGCACTGTGGATTCTATTTTCTCAGCAATCTACGGCAATTCAAGTCAAATTCATTTCTTTTTATTTATTTTTTAAGGTTTTATTTATTCATTTGAGAGAGGGGGGGCACAAGTGAAAGGGACAGGAAAAGGGAGAGGGAGAAGCAGGCTCTCCGCTGAGCAGGGAGCCCAATGTGGGGCTCGATCTCAGGACCCCGGGATCATGACCTGAGCCCAAGGCAGACGCTTAACCGACGGAGCCACCCAGGCACCCCAAATTCATTTCTTTCTAACCAAATAGGTCATCCAAATACAAGGTATGTGATCAGTAGACAGACTGGAACTGAACGCGGGCTACATACCTTTCTAGTGAGCCGCCGTTTAATCTCTCGTTTTTCTGCCTGCCGATCAGCTTCATTTTTAGCTACAGTAACAGTCCAAAACAAAGAATATTACTTCAAAACAGCAATTTGCATATCAAAGTTTTCAGTAATTACAGGGCAGATAATTTCTTATAGGCTCCAAGTCGGAATAAAATACTAACTTTGGGGATGGCCAATCAAGACAATTTTCTCGTCAACTGGTAGAGTCGAATACTTAACAGCAAATGTCAGCAGCGCTATGGTACTAAATCCAGCCAGTTGGCTATGTTTTTACGACTCATGGGCTAAGAATGGTCTTTACATTTTTAAATGATTATATAGTGAATGGCGTGGTATGTGCCTACATAATAGCTTCCTTTTGCTTTTGGCCTGCAAAGCTGAACACATTTACTGTGTGCCCTTCAGAAAAACCCTCCAGATTCCTGCTTAAGAGTAACCACCAAAGAATGAAGACTAGAGAGCACACTAGGTTTTGTGTGATATGTCTATAAAAGTTACCAAGTTTAAAATTCACTTGGTGACTAAACTGTATGTATCCAGTGATGAGAGAACAGACTGGTCAGACTGAGCACACCCCACAAGTGACGCTCTGAAGCCCAATCCTCTCAGCCTGGAGGCTTTAAGGGCAAATTTCACCCTAGAGTCTGGAAAACGGAATCAAATGTGTATTAGATCAGAATGCTATTTTAGGAAGTTAATTATGAAAGCAGAAAGAAAATGAAACACAGGGTCCTATTTTATGACCTCACATGTATGAAAGTCTTCAGAGATGAAAAAGGCACCTGGGCCTTGCTTTGGGCCCTTGCCCTCAAAGTCCACGAGGAACAGGAAGGTCCCCTCCAAAGGCACAGCCACGAACTTGCCCGAAGACAGAGAAAAGTTGGGCAGCATCTACCACATGGCCAAGGCAGTCTAAGGATATCGTGAGAACCTCAGAACAGAATTGTCTGGTGGTTCCCAGCAATACCACAATGATATCTTATTAAAGAAGCTTGGGGGAACTCTGTTCCTTCAGGGGAAAAGATATGAGTCATTCTTCCTGGGCTGGAACACCCTCCCCTTGGCCCCTGTAGAAAATGCTTCTCTTCTCCGGCATGTATATTAAAGTCAGGAATATGAAGTCGGAGAAATTCTATCCAACTTTATTCCCAGGGCTGGACTCACGTTGTAGTATATTTCGCTGTTCCAGTTCTTCCGGGGTCGGTCTTTGACTCAGCCGTCTAAAAAGGAGATAAATAAGGGTATTGTCCATTAAGCTTCCCAAGCTTGCTTATAAAAGATTTGTTTTGGTCTCAGTTTATAATAGCCTTTGCATTAGCAAGAAAGCAAAAGTTTTTTTTTTTTATAAAGATTTTATTTATTTGATGAGAGAGAGAGAGATCACAAGCAGGCAGAGAGGTAGCCAGAGAGAGGGGGAAGCAGGCTCCCTCCTGAGCAGAGCCTGATGTGGGGCTCGATCCCAGGACCCTGAGATTATGACCTGAGCCGAAGGCAGAGGCTTAACCCACTGAGCCATCTAGGCGCCGCGAAAGCAAAAGGTTTTTTATGTGCGTTGGTATTTCATTAGTTTCTCTGATTGTTTATGAAACCGTTCTCATGTTGAAGTGTTAGTACGGATACTACAACATAAAACAGAATGGTACGTGCAAACAGGAGGCCAAAATCTCAGTTCTACCTCTAGTATTAATAAGCCCTGTCACCACAAAAAAGCTCTGTTAGATCCTGAGTGAGCTCATCTGTAAAATGAAGGTTTGGACTAGACCGCTGCCCCCCCCAAACAGGTTTGCTGAAGGAGCACAGAATTTCAAGGCATATTATAGAAATTCTGATTCAGAAAACCAGGTATGAGGACTGAGATTTTCATATATGTGTTTTTTTAGTCCTTCTCACATGACCCTCACGTCTTCCTTTTGATTTTTAAACCAGTGAGTTAGCAACCACTGGAATTTACGGCTGTCTCTTTTGAAATGATATTCTGTAATTCCTTGATTTTAATTTCGGTTCTCTCTGTAAAATACTGATGAAGTTTCTCATCTCATCCACAGTTCTGAGAGCCTACTTACTCACCAACGATAACTTGTCGTCTCTGCAATCAGTTATTCACTTGTTACCTTTGATTTATACTTCTCAGGCAGTATTTGCACTGCACTCTGGTGACCCTTTAGCTGCCCACCTAGAGAACTTCCAGCCCCATTTTAGATATAATTTACAACATTCTTTATGTATTTCAAAGTTTTTTTTGGTCCCTCTTAACAAGACCTTTCTTTTTAGATGTTCACTAAAAACAACAACAACAACAAAAAACACCCCCAAAATTCCACACTCCAGTGATGTACAAGTGACATACAATAAACTGCATGATTTGATGTTTTTATATGTGTATATACTTGTGAAACCATCACCGCAATTATGATGAACATACCCATCAACCTTGTACTGCTGTCCTAGGGCTGCCGAAACAAATCACCACAAATTGGGTGGCTTACAACCACAAAAACTTATTTTCTCAGTTCTAGAGGCCAGAAGTCCAAAATCAAGGCATGGGCAAGGCTGGTTCCTCTGGAGCCTCTGAAGGGGATCTGTCCTATCTCCCTCTCCTAGTTTCTGGTGGGGCTGCCAGCAGTCCTTGGCACTCATTGGTGTACAGCCGCACCACTCCAACCTCTGCCTCTGCAGTCACATAACACTGTCCTTGCGTGTGTGTTTGAATCTCTACGTCCAAATTTCCATCTTCCTTTTATATTTAAAATAGCCTCGATGCCCAACATGGGGCTTGAACTCATGACCCTGAGATCAAGAGTCGAATGCTCCACTGAGTCATCCAGGCGCCCCTCCCCCATCCATTTGCCCTTTGATGGATATCTGTGTTGGCTGGATCCTACCTTTGACTTTTTTTTTTAAAGACACTTACAAGTTGTTTTCCAAATTAGTTCTACTGTTTTACATTCCTTCCACCAGGGTATGAGAATCCACCCTCATCCTTAGCAACTCTTATCTTTTAAATTGTCCAATTTCAGCCAGCCAATGGAGCCTGAGGTGGTATCTCAATGCGGTTTTAAATTTGCATTTCCCTAATGATTAATGATGTTGAACGTCTTTTTTTTTTTTTAAAGATTTTATTTATTTATTTGACAGAGAGAGAGAGATATTACAAGTAGGCAGTCAGAGAGGGGGGGGGAAGCAGGCTCCCCGCTGAGCAGAGACCCCGATGCGGGGCTCGATCCCAGGACCCTGAGATCATGACCGGAGCCGAAGGCAGAGGCTTTAACCCACTGAGCCACCCAGGTACCCTGATGTTGAACATCTTTCCATGTGCTTATTTGCCACCTGTATACCCTCTTTGAAATTTTCTGCTTCCCACTATATAAAAAGTGGGTTGTTTTTTTCTTATTAAATTTGGAGAGTTCTTCATGTATTCTAGATATAAGACCTTTATCAGGGGGCTCCTGGGTGGCTCAGTTGGTTGGGCAACTGCCTTCAGCTCAGGTCATGATCCTGGAGTCCCTGGATCGAGTCCTGCATTGGGTTCCCTGCTCGGCGGGGAATCTGCTTCTCCCTCTGACCATGTCCCCTTTCGTGCTCTCTCTCTCAAATAAATAAATAAATAAAATCTTAAAAAAAAAAAAAAGACCTTTATCAGACACATGGTTTGCGAATGTTTCTCCCAGTTTATGGCTCGTTTTTACATTCTCTTCAGTGTCTTTTTTTTGTTTGTTTTAATTTTATTTATTTGAGAGAGAGACAGAGAGTGAGAGAGAGCATGAGAGGGGAGAAGGTCAGAGGGAGAAGCAGACTTCCCATGGAGCTGGGAGCCCGATGCAGGACTCAATCCCGGGACTCCGGGATCATGACCTGAGCTGAAGGCAGCTGTTCAACCAACTGAGCCACCCAGGTACCCTCTTCAGTGTCTTTCAAAGAACAAAAACGTTTAAAATTTTTTTAAAAGATTTAATTTATTTATTTGACAGAGAGGGAGAGAGAAAGAGAGCACGAGCAGGGGGAGCGGGAAAGGGAGAAAAAGGCTCCCCACTGAGCAGGGAGCCCGATGCGGGGCTCGATCCCAGGACCCCAAAATCATGACCTGAGCCGAAGGCAGACACTTAACCACTGAGCCATCCAGGTGCCCCTAAAATGTTTATTTTTTTCTGAAGTGCAATTTATCAATGTTTTCCTCTTAAGAATCATGTTTTTGAGATATCTGAGAAATCTTGTCCAACTCATATTCTTCTAGAAGGTTTGTAGTTTTAGCTCTCATATTTATTTATTTTTTAATTTATTTATTATTTTTAAAAAAGATTTTATTTATTTGACACAGAGAGAGATCACGAGTAGGCAGAGGCAGGCAGAGAGAGAGAGAGAAGCAGGTTCCCTGCTGAGCAGAGAGCCCGATGTGGGGCTCGATCCCAGGACCCTGAGACCATGACCTGAGCCGAAAGCAGAGGCTTTAACCCACTGAGCCACCCAGGCGCCCCTAGCTCTCATATTTAAACCTAGGATTTATTTTGAATTAATTATTTGCAAGTGATGCAAGGTGTGAATTGAGTAATTTTTGTGCCAGCACTATTTGTTTAAAAGACCATGAAATTATCTTTGTACCTTTGTCAAAAATGAGCTGTACATATATGGCTGGGTATATTTCTGGACTCTCTTTTCTGTTCTGTTTATTTGTTCATCTTTTTTTTTTTTTGGTGCTGAAACCTGGGAATTAACCATATCTGTTCATCTTTATGTCAACACTATACTGATTAGGTTACTTTAGCTTTCTAACATGTCTTCAATCAGACTGTGTTAGTCCTCCAACCCTGTTCTTTTCCTTAGTTGCTTTGGTTATTATAGTACTTTGAACTTCCATAAGAATTTTAAAATCAGTTTGCCAATTTAAAAAAAACCTTTTGGGGGAGTAGTTTGATTGGAATTGCATGTATTGATACCTTAATAATACTTGAGACTTCTGACCCATTAGTATGGTATTTCCCTTTAGCTCTTCTTTACTTTCTTCAGCAGTATTTTATATTTTGTAGTGTACAGGTCTTACATAATCTTTTGTCAGGTTCATCTGTAAATATTTAAAGATTTCTGACACTATTGTTAACTGCTATTGTAAATGTTAATCTGTTGTATTTTTAGGTTCCAATTTCAGATTGTTCATTGCTAGTCTCCAACAAACTCTTCTAAGAAGACTAGGACTCATGAAACAACACTTAAAGATGAGCAACTAGCTCTGCAGTGAAAGAAAAACATATCTATTATCAAAGATTCCTATTTTTAAAAAAGACTTTATTTCTTTATTTATTTGACAGAGAGATAAAGAGAGAGCACAAGCAGGCAGAGCGGCAGGGAGAGGGAGAAGCAGGCTCTCCACAGAGCAGGGAGCCCGACACGGGCTCGATCCCAGGACCCTGGAATCATGACCTGAGCCAAAGGCAGACAGTTAACCGACTGAGCCACCCAGCGGCCCGCAAAGATTCATTCTTAACTAATTCCTATTCTTTTATTTTCTTTTTTTTAAAGATTTTATTTATTTATTTGACAGAGAGAGAGAGAGATCACTAGTAGGTATAGAGGCAGGCAGAAGCAGGCTCTCTGCCGAGCAGAGAGCCCGATGCGGGGCTCGATCCCAGGACCCTGAGACCGTGACCTGAGCCGAAGGCTCACCCACTGAGTCACCCGGGCGCCCCACTAATTCCTATTCTTGATGCTCTCTGGCTGATACTCAGAGGGCCACAGTTCTTCATTAAGATTGCTATCCTGGCCAAGAGTAAAGCCAGGTGTCTGAGGCACAAAATGAGAAAATATCTTAATTAATAGATATCCTATGTTAATTATTTTGTTAAGAATATGCCAAGAGTTCCATTTCCTTCTCCTCACTCTACCAAAAGAAATGTGTGAGCTGTTCAAACCCCCATCTATATACCTAGACTCTATGTATATGACATGTGTAGGAAGCTGGCCTGCATTCAGCTTCTCTCTGCTTTTGGTTCCAGCTGACTTGAAAAATATACTAACACCTTGAAAGAAGGCAGTTCCGTGGGACATGTGAAATAGAGGCAATGGAAAATATGGGTGTGATCTTTAATTGGGTTGGCATCTCGTAGTTGAGCAACTGAATAAATGACAGAGGAGTCTTGCTGTCCTGGGAAGCACCTGAATTCTCTAGAAACTTAAAAAAAATTTTTTTAAAGTAAACTCTACACCCAATGTGGGGTCTGAACTCATGACTCCCAGATCAAGAGTCACATGCTCCACTGACTGAGCCAGCCTCTCTAGAAACTTTTTAAAAGCCATATTGAGGGGCGCCTGGGTGGCTCAGTCAGTTAAGCGTCTGCCTTCAGCTCAGGTCATGATCTTGGGGTCCTGGGATCGAGCCCGAGTCAGGCTCCCTGCTCAGTGGGGAGTCCGGTTATCCCTTTACCTCTGCCCCTCCCTCCCGCGCATGCTCACTCTCTCTCAAATAAATAAATGAGTAAAATCTTTAAAAAAATAAAATAAAATAAAAGCCGTATTTACATCTAACTCGTGGGTAAGAAAGCTGTGAAATATGTCTATCTCATGGTTTAAAGCTCCAAGAGCCATTTGGTTCCTTAATTTCCAAATTGGGTATCTAGAGGATACCCAACTGTGTACAACGTGTATTTTAAAAAATTATGTGGTTTCTAAAATTAGAAAAGGAAAAAGGTAAAAGTGAATGTTCCGCCACGAAGTAATAAGTCTCTGACACACCTACTGGCAAAATCAAATCAAATTAGTCTCTTCTAAGCCCAGGCTTACCGGATCAGTGTGTTCCCAATCTGGTGCCGTATTTCATTCCACTCCTCTTTGCTTTTCCGAGGCCAAGAATTCACGTTCAACTCTGGTTCACTGGGTCTGTGGTTCAACTTCATTGCCAGTGTGTCCTTCCTCTTCACTTTGTTGGCCAGAGCACCTTTGTGTAAGGAAAGGAAAAAAAGTAGACGCTAAGGCTCAAAGTCACCTGGAACTAGGTAAGAGTCTGAACAAAGAGAATGGCATGTCCCAGCTAACACAGAAGTGGGGGTAAAGCTGAAGATGTCTGAAAATCTGATTAGTCAGACAGACTCAGCTGGGCCAAAGATATCTTCTCCCTTCTACACCCCTCTACATTTCTTCTAAGTAACAGTTGCTAGAGGAGAGAGAATCTAAACATGGGACAACCCTCTGAATCACAACATAAAGGCATATGCACTGACAGATTGTATAAGATTCCTATTTTTTTTTTTTCAAATAGGCTGTATGCCCATTGTGGCGCTTGAACTCATGACCTTGAGATCAAGAGTCACCGCTTTATCGACTGAGCCAGCCAGGAGCCCCAAGATTCCTCTTCTTAAAGCTGCCTTCCCACTTGTAGGAATCAGGATTCCATTATCTGCAGATCTGTGTACATACACGTGTTTTTTTCTCTTTTCCCCATGGCCACAGTAAGTTCATGAGACTAAAGGAGAACATCACTGTCCTTAACACAGCCCTGATACCAACTTCCTTCTACTCCAAATTCATTAATACCATCAAGGTAAATAATTCTTCGATCACAAACAGATAAAAACCTGCATGACTCTGGGTGCCTGGGTGGCTCAGTTGGTTGAGCTTCTAACTCTTGATTTCGGCTCAGGTCGTGATCTCAGGGCTGTAGGATTGAGCCCTGCATCAGGCTCTGCACTCGACAAAGTCTGCTTGAGATTCTCTCTCTCCTTCTCCCCACCTGCTTTCTCTAAAATAAATCAATCTTAAAAACAAAACGAAACAAAACCTTGCATGACTTAGTCTACTTGGCTCTCTCTCAACGACTTGTTTGGGCAGCGGGAAAAGCAGGGGCAAGGCTCTGTCACATGGGTTCCGGTATCAGTTAGCCAGGTGACTTGATAGGAGAGGGGGACTGTTCCCATTCATCTTACACTTGCTAACACCAGCAAGTAACTCTAGCGATAAAATAATTCTCTCCTTTGCTTTTCCCTTTCTTACTATGATGGCTCTCATCTTCATCCTCTTCATCTCTGTATTGAATGGGACCTTCTGAATCAGAGTCACTCTCCTTCTCTTCCTCCTCCTCCTGCAGACACTGTGGGAGTTTAGGTACAACTGAGGTAGATGCCACATCTTCAACAAAGGCAGATGGGTGGTTTTGTTCCTCTTCTTCTTCATCGTCTGGACTAACAAATGAACAGAATTATATTTTCCTTTCAGAAACATAACGGGTAACTGATTTGCAAGGCAAAGTACTGAATAACTATGGAAAATTCCACGAGTGAAATAATTTATTCCTTCCCTTAACTTTAAGAATCTTGCTAAGAAACTTTTTAGCAGCTATTAATCTAAAAGGCTCTGGGCTCAAATCCTAGCTCTGAGCTAGGATCTCAAATCCTAGCTAGGACTTATTCACTAGCTTCTAAGTTATTTAACTTTTCTGTAAATGTGAATGATACCTACCTGCTAGGCTTGTTGTGAGAATAAAATAGATAAATTCTAGAACGTATTAGTGTTTGGCAGATAGGTCCCTCATGATCTGTGCATGAAATGCAAGTTTGTTTTGGGCTGATTACATGAGAAGACCACACGGCATCTAACACTGTGCCTGGCTCATGGAAGATATGTAATAAAGATATTTAACCCACTTATTTCCCTTGTTTTAACAATGGAGTAGGACAAAATGACAATCTAATCCAAGAAAACAAAGAGAAGTAAAGATGGAAACTAACGTCCCCCCTTTCCACTCTGGAAGCACAAAACCGCGACTTAGTCCATCTGGAACTCTTAAGCTGTCTCCTTCCAGGATGTAAAAAAAAATTGTACTGGCAAGGACAAAGACTATGGCAAGTCAACTAAGGAGTATGTGGCAACAACTCCATAATAAATATTCTCCAACTTGCAAACCTCTGGCAAATTTTAAACTTGTCCAAAAGTGTTAACCTTCAGTCCAACTTGCTAGAATTTTAAAAAGGCAAGGTGTTTGGGACAGATGAGGGAAAGAATAAGCTGGCCAGTTCCAGTTTGTGAGGCTGGAACATTGAGCTATCTTTCAGAGCTCCCTTCTTTTCCTCCAGACTGCTCTCTGTCCCTCTCTGTCACATTCAGGCACCAGGCACCAAGCCTTCAGATTTGTCTAATTTCATCCTCACAAGCCTATGAGGTAGGTTTTATGCCTGTTTATGGATCTGGCAACTCACATTAGTGAGAAAGGGTAAGTAACAAACACTACTGCAAGCTAGGAAGGAAGAGGTAGAGGTAGAGCTGGGATTTAAACCCAGAGCTATCTTTTTCCAAGGTTAATGCTCTTAAGCACCATGTTACAGGGCTTCCCTTGTATCACATACAAAAAAAAAGGTGATTTTAATTTTCAAGTACAAAAGTTTGTTACTGCTATGGAAACAGTGTTACAGAAATCCGCAGGGTAAATAAAGTCCAAATTCTCGAACGTGTCTTATTTGTTGAGTATTCTTACTTTAGTCACATTTTCTTTTCAGAAATAATTTTTTTCCAAGAAAGGCTACCCAGAATAAAGAAGAGGAAACAAAAGGCAAGCTTTAAAGCCACTCACACTTTCAGCATCTCAATAGTGATGGGAAGTGACCTGGTCCGACCCAGGGGACTGCTGTCCTCACAAAAGTTGTCACCGTACTCAAAGAGCAAGGAGTGAGCTCTATGAGAGCCCTCCAAGGGCGGAGTCATGGGAAGCGGGCTGGTCAGGGCCTGCTGGATTCGGATATGCAGTGGGAGTGGAGGCAGCCTATATGGTACGTGGGGCTCCCCAAAGCTGTGGTCCAACATCCTCTTGGGTGCCTCCTTTTTCTGATCTTCCTGCTGGGATACCTCCTGGGGCAGGTTTAAGGAAGGTGGAAACTCATTTTCTGGCACAACTTGAAAAGTCTTAGCAAGGAACGGAGGGGACCGTGGGGGTTCGGGAGGTATATGAGTAGGCAGTGGGGGGGATGGAGAGGGAGGTGGGATCATCGACAGCGGTTCAGAGCCTGCAGAGCATGTGTTCCTTTCTCTCTGATCGCTCGGTGGTGCTCTCGTGGCGGCAGACTCCGAAGCAGGTACCGAGGTTGATGGAATGCCCCGCTTCGGTGGTAAGGGTGGGGACGGTTTGGATAACAAGGCACCACTGGTGATTGCTTGGGACAGTTCAGCTGGAAGAGAGAGAACAAGAGCGAGTTAAAGATGGCTTCACGATGCTGTGAAGGGCCAGCCCAAAGCCTAGATTAGAACTGAGCTTACTCTCAGCTTGCAAGCAAATTATACCATTTCGTGGCCTTGCCACAACCTAGGGATCTCCCATTAAAACAAAATTTATATTTAAATATCTAGAAGGCCCAATACATGTACAGACATTCAGACTACTTTAATACTCTGATGAGAAATTTCTTACTTCTTACGACTTTTTATGACTTGAGGTAGATAAAGTTACTATGATGAGATTAAAAAATGTGGATAATAAGTGCTTTTGTCTAACAGAACTCCCTTAAAAAATTTAACCATGCAGGTAGCAGTAAAAAAACCCAAACACTATCAGGCATTGTTAACATAACTTGATAAATAATGACATCTAGATATCCTAGCTCTGCATTATAAAATTATCAATAATGACATCCTAAATTTTTGCAGCAAATGCAAAGGTCTTTGAGGAAATTAAAGTGCTTTGCTATCTTTGAATTTGGATTTTCCTTATAGAGGAGGTGATCTTTTTTTAAAAAATTTTTATTGTGTTATGTTAGTCATCATACATCATTAGTTTTTGATTATTATTTTTAAATTAATATATAATGTATTATTTGCTTCAGGGGTACAGGTCTGTGAATCATCAGTCTTACACAATTCACACCACTCACCATAACACATAACCTCCCCAATTTCCATCCCCTAGTCACCCTATCCCTTCCCCACTACCCCCCAGCAACCCTGTTTGTTTTGTGAGATTAAGAGTCTCTTATGGTTTGTCTCCCTCCCCAGTCCCATCTTGTCTCATTTTTTGCCCTCCTTACCCACCATGACCCCCCACCCTGCCTCTCAAACTCCTCGTATCAGAGAGATCATATGATAATTGTCTTTTGGAGGAGGTTATCTTTGCCAATTTACAGAAGGCAAAACTGAGGCCACAGAAGTCAGATGACCCACCCAAGATCATATGACATACAACCAAGGGCTGGGGTAGTCCCAGGTCTCATTATTAGATTCTATCCCCTAGATCCCACTGTCTTTATGATTTTTATGTCCATACTTCTTATCCTTTATATCCAATCCCCCAGGACCACTCCCCACTACTCTATGGGCTCCTTGATGACAGAGCAACCCGTCTCCATCAGTATGTCCAGAGAGGTGGGCATAGTGCTTGGCACATGGTGGATCCCCAACACATGCTTATGAGGGACCCCTACCCTATATCACAATAGTATATATCCCTATGTGATCTACCCAAGCCCAAAACGACTCCGGTTTTGATTCAGTAAAGTCCCTTTGGAGGGCTCCAAATGGACTTTAAGAAGTAGATCATCATACCATGCATGGGCTAATCTTGCAAAATAATTAAATAGTAAGTCTCTTGATCACCAGCCTCTAACCCTCTACTTAAACCCCTAATTTTGGTTATATCACTTGTTTTCAAATGGCTCCCATTGTCTTATCTAGACAGTAACACCTCAAGGTTCCCTGAAATAAAAATTTACTTGCCCTAAGTCCCATTCTACTGGTAGCACTCAAAGTAAAAAACTAGTTAATGCGATAAAGTTTTAATGTCACTAATCATAAGTAAATTTTTTTTCACTTTTAACTACATCTACATTTTATTAGGCATAGTTACTTATTCATAGGCCAAATTATGAAAACAATTTAAATACGTAAGATAGTAATAATTTATTAACTGTGAATAAATTAACTTTATATTACTTTATTTTTTAATTTTTATTTTTTTTAAGATTTTATTTATTTATCTGACAGAGAGAGACACAGTGAGAGAGGGAACACAAGCAGGGGGTAGTGGGAGAAGCAGGCTTCCTGCTGAATAGGGAGCCTGATGTGGGACTCGATCCCATGACTCTGGGATCATGACCTGAGCAGAAGGCAGATGCTTAACCAACTGAGCCACCCAGGTGCCTAACTTTATATTATTTTAAGAATCATTTAGTTTTTTATATCTTATAAATGCCCAAATCCACTTTAAAAAAATGTAATTCCAGCATAATTAACACACAGCATTAAGCATCTTAGGTACATTTTTAAAAGACTTTCTAGAAAAATGGTTGTATACATACAAAGAAAGATTAAAAATATTAATTTTAGCCTCAGTGAGATTTTTTGGGTAGACTGCACTTTTGCTGCCTCTCTAAAGATAGCTGTTAGATATTCCATTTACAACAAAACCTACACCTGACAAGGCCAAATTTGAGTGTTTTATTGTTTGAATTGATAGGGTATATTATCTTTGGTAATTTAAGGAAAACATATACCTCAAGATGTTAAAGAAGTGAACTCTGTTACATCTACCCTCACGATGGCACTTGGCTGTAGTTCTGTGGGCAAGATGCTGGAACGTTCCTTGGAGAGGCTACAAATTCCCTTCACTTGTTCAGCTATTTATGGTGGTCCTTCCATTGTCCTACTACTCCTAATTAGCCCTTAGTCCTAACACTGTTATGCCCACTAATAGACACAGCAATGTCTACAACAGCAGCGGTTTCTACATGTTTGGATCTCATGGACCAGTACAATTAAAACGAAATTCTCAACCAACCTCAGGTTGTCAATTTTTATTATTTCCAAATAAGACTTGATATCAAGTAAACCATTTGTGAAGATAATCCTTTCATGAAATAAATGGATTTTTATCATCAAAGAATTAGGAAAGTCATAATTTCAGAATAAAGAATAGCCCCTTAAATCAAATCTAGGTAACTTTAATAAAAACTCTGAACTTGGGACGCCTGGGTGGTTCAGTTGGTTGAGCAGCTGCCTTCGGCTAAGGTCATGATCCCAGCATCTTGGGATCGAGTCCCGCATCGGGCTCCTTGCTCGGCAGGGAGTCTGCTCCTCTCTCTCTACCTCTGCCTGCCTCTCTGCCTGCTTGTGTTCTCTCTCTGTTAAATGAATAAATAAAATCTTAAACAAACAAACAAACAAACAAACAAACAAACAAAAACTCTGAACTGAGGGCACCTCGGTGGCTCAGTGGGTTAAGGCTTCTGCCTTTGGCTCAGGTCATGATCTCGGGGTCCTGGGATCGAGCCCCACATCGGGCTCTCTGCTTGGCGGGGAGCCTGCATCCCCCCCTGCCCCTGCCTGCCTCTCTGCCTACTTATGATCTCTCTCTCTCTGTCAAATAAATAAATAAAATCTTTAAAACAAACAAACAAACAAAAAAACCCACTCTGAACTGTCCTATTTTTCTCCTTCTGTTGAGGACCACTCAAGACTGATGTTGGGTGATGGAACTGGGGAGGGTATGTGCTACAGTGAGTGCTGTGAACTGTGTAAGACTGCCGATTCACAGACCTGTACCCCTGAAACAAATAATACATTATATGTTAATTAAAAAAAAAAAAAGACTGATGTTGATCCCTCAGTCACAAGGCCTTACTGCTCTGGGCTATTCACCTTAGGCCCAGAGTGGCCTCTGTGGCTCAGCCCAGAGAACACTACATATATTAATATTTTTCATATTGTCTTGTCCTGAAAAGGGTTGGCTGTTACTGATTTAGAGCAATGGTTCTCGATGTGTGGTCCCCACGTAGGTTGCATCAGTATCATCTGGGAAATTTTTAGAAATGCAAATTCTCAGCACCCCCCCGCCCACTGCCCCCGACTTAACTGATTCAGAAATTGTCAGGGTAGGGCCCAGCAATCTGTGTTTCAACAAGCCCTCCAGGTGATCGTGATGAGAACCTGTCTAGACAGCAGTTTGCGAATACGGGTGTACAGGACAGAGGTCTGGGCTCAAGAGTTGAAAAGCCTAGGTTTGGTTTCTAGCTCTCATCAGCTGCAACCTTGAGTGAGTCACAACTTCTTCACGTCATAATTGCCCTAACTCTATAATAGATAAAATCGCTTTCCTACTTCACTAGGAGGTTCTGAAAGCAAGTAGATGAAACTTGCTTGAGTTCCTCAGAGATAAGTCAACACAGCGCTGTCCATCCGGGGTGGTGGTAACAGTAATAACCTCCATCCTTTTTTAAATCAAACTACTCCAACCTGTCATACTCACAATATATTCTAAGCCTGTTTTTCAGGGTTCTTGTCACCCCACACAAGGTGGGGGGTATTAGCTGTTTAATGAGTGTACTTTATTCCTCCCTGCAATCATGAACAAGAACTTCAAGCCCTACTAAGCCTGGGATCATTCTTCCTGAAAAACTACCTTCCTTCCTCTCTGCCCTTTCTCAAAAATTCCTCTAAGAAGGTATACATGTACGTAAAGAAAAGCTGACCCAAACAGGACTTCAGGTAAATATAAAAAAATTTACTAAGATGATAAAAATGTACTGGTTGTCTTCCCGGCTTTCTTTCTTCTACCCCTATTCAGAGTAGCATTCTTAACTTTCCCAAGATAAAACATGACTTTATCGGGACACTTTGAATAGTATCTTCTGTGGACTGCAGGCAGGTATTGCGCCAGACACTGAATCACACGTTACACTGGCATCTAGCCAATCACCTTTTTATCTGTTGGGCTCATGCTGAAGGCAGGCATTGGTGGTTTCACGTAGGTTAAAATAACCCCTTTTCTCCACGCAGGTCAGACCTGCTGTGGTCTTCACATGTCCGGTCCCCTAACTAGACACAGTATTTCGGAAATGCTGTTTTAGAAAAATAGCTATTAATCGACCCCCTGCCAAGCAAACTGGAACTTAATTTTATTGATATCTGATCCTCGTCGGTTCTCATAGTCACCTGCCTCGTTTTCAAGACTTTTCTCCTTCAGAGGCCGTTCAGAGGGACAAGACGTGGAGAACTCCCACAGGCCAAGTCAGTACTGTATTAATTATCCAATAAAACGACCACCCTAAATCAAACCAAACCAAACCCAAAGCAAGGGAAACCTAAAGACTTACTTACCGATGACAGGGTTGCTATTCCTGTGAGCTGGTTTAGGGGGCGGGAGAGGGGGCTGCTTGGCAGGGACCGCGTGAGTGAGGCTCGGGGCAGCGGTGGTGTTAGTGCCGGCGGGAGCGGCGGGCAGAGTCCTGGGTGCTGGCACTGGGGCGACGGAGGAGCTGACAGTTTTTGCTGGGTTTGAGGCAGTGGGCGCTGTGGTGGGCGCTGTGGTGGGGGCGGAGGCGACAGGCCTGGCCCCGCTGCCAGAGGAAGCGGCATCCTTTGCTTGCCCTTCATTTGGTTCATGAGAAGAGGACAAGGGTCTTTTAGGGGGAAGTAAAGGCTGTCTGGGTGCGTTCTCAGGAACGGACTCTGCCTCGGAATTAGGCTGGCTTCCCGTTGAGCCTGCGTAATGACAGATGTGATATAAAAGGGAAGAAAGAGTCACAAGAGAGACTGAAAAAGCGAGCACATCTACGGGCTTATGGTCGACTTCATCCATTATTTAACTTGCAGTTCACAGGCCAAGTGGCCCAGCCTCAACGTACTTAAGGTAAATGACACTTTCTCAATCCCAATCCCCGAGTGAGAGAGGCCTGTGTGGTGGTGATTCTCCACACCAGAGCCAGGCAACCCAAGGAGGCGCGGAATCCCCCGGGTGGAAGAGGAGTGTGCAGCTTGAAAAAGTCCCACAGGTGACTGATGCTTAATATCCTCTTCCGTCCTCGAGAATCACAACTCAGGTCTTTTGCGAATATAAGAATGAGAAGGGGGAAAATTCCACTTTAAGCCGCAACTAGTTGAGGGATTGCTAGAGAAGAACAGAATTCCCTCTGGATTTTATTTCTCCCCTGGCTCTAGCAAAACTCTGAGTTAAAGGAGAACGGCTGACCCATGGCTCTTACACTCATAAACCCAGGGTTTCTCACCTAGTCGCTTCTTTGGGCCCTCTTCTGGAACAGGCTTCCTAAGACTTGGTATTCTTCCTGACTCTTCTTCTGCTTGGTCTGGACTAGAAGATCTGGTACTCCCTATGGGAGTGGTATGGCCATTTTTTAACATGGCATGGCTCAATTTCCCTGGATCCTCACCACCTGCAAGGTCAAAAAGGAGAGAGCAAATTATGGACTGGTGTGGGGACACAGGGAGGAGAGCTGGACATTTATAACTCCCTTACCTCCTTCTCCCCCTTCCCATTTGAGCTGCCGATTCAGATCTAGATTATTCAGATTTTTTTTTTTTTTTAATTAGGAAAGAGAGAGAGTGAGAGAGCAGGTCAGAGTGAGAAGCGGATTCCCCCATGGAGCTGGGAGCCCGATGTGGGACTCGATCCCGGGACTCCGGGATCATGACCCGAGCTGAAGGCAGTCGCTCAACCAACTGCGCCACCCAGGGGCCCCAGATCTTTGTAGTAGTAACAGAAATAAGTAATTCCTTTCACCAGTAAACATCTGATTGCCTATTATATGCCAGGTGTCTTGCTACATGAATAAGACCAACTTAATATACTAAGTAATGAATGCTAACTATTTAGAGCTGTAACAAATGGAGTGTTGGGGTAGGAATGAAGAAGAAACAATTCTCTTGGGCTGGGAATGAGGTTGGGAAAGCTTCATGAAGAGTGGTAGCTAAACTGGGTCTTAAAGGAGTAGGAGCCAATCATACTGCTGACAAGATGAGGAAGGGCAGGAAGAAGGAGCAGCATGGACGAAGGGATGAAATCATTTGGAATGTCCGGGCACTGGCATCTAGTTTGTCTGGCAGGAAAACAGTTCCACGTAAGAACTAGTTATGGACAGAACTGGAAAGGCCAGCGATGAAGGACGCCGAATGCCATGTAAAAGAGCCCGGGCCAAATCCTGTAGGCAACAGGAAGCCAAAGAATTAAAGGAGGAGAGAGATCTGATCTGTCTTTTCGAAGGTTATCTGTGAGGGCTGAGAGGAGGGTGGGCCAGGCAAGGACGGGAACAGGAAAGCTACTAACCGCTGGAATAAAGGTGAGGTGCAGCAGGGGGTGCCGGGCATTAGGAATGCGGAGCAAGGGGCAGAACTGGTGGACTGATCAGAGCTCAAGGTGACAGAAAGACACGTGCCCACAAACTAAACTGCAGGAATGATCCATAGGCTGGAGGCTTTGGGAGGACCGCTCGTTACTACGGACCCCGCAGGTAATGAGATTCCTGCACAGAAGAGTTAGACAAATGTTCCCAGTCACTCGGGGGCTTCCCTGGACTCCTTTGGAGGAGAGAACTGAGAACACTGAGGTTAGAGACTTAAACTCCATCTCACCTACTAGTGTCACAGGGACTGGAGGTGGTTGCTCTCTAGATGGTTTCCAGTGAGACCTTCTGGGTCGTATCCTCTTAGTGACGCTTGAGTTAGTTCAGCAACTCGGAGGCCAGTCTCCCTCACCCCAACCTACCACCTCCTACTAGATTAGACAGGGTCATTCTCCATGCAGTGACAATGAGAGGGGGAGCGTGGGCTGAGAGTAGTAAGGAGTCTACGGCAAAGGAGCACTAAATGAAAATAAATTTCTTAAGCTAAAGTATTCTTTTTTTTTTTTTAAAGATTTTATCTATTTGACAGAGAGAGAGAAATCACAAGTAGGCAGAGAGGCAGGCAGAGAGGGGGAAGCAGGCTCCTGCTGAGCAGAGAGCCCGATGCGGGGCTCGATCCCAGGACCCTGAGACCACAACCTGAGCCGAGGGCAGAAGCTTAACCCACTGAGCCACCCAGGCACCCCAAGCTAAAGTATTCTGATAACTATTTCAAAACGGGGAAGGTGGCAAGATGACAACTATGCAAATGTAATAAGTTATTGCTTTATGCTAATATAGCCCAGCCTTAACAAAAACAGGACCTTCTAGAATATAAACCAAGGAATCATTTCAAAGCCAAAAAAGACTACTACTTTTGAAAACCATACAGTGAAACATTAAGACACATTATTAACTGGTTTCTACTGCACTAGGAAAATATATGCAAAAGTGATCAGTTATTGAGGTGCATGGGTGGCTCAGTTGGTTCAGTGTCAGACTCTTGATTTCAGTTATAAATAAGATAATAAAATAAGTTAATGTTAATAAATCTTAAAAAAAATTTAAAAGGAGGGGTGCAGGTTCCTGACCCCTGCCCGCACTTCCCAAGCAGCAACCACCAGTTTGTTCTCTATGTTTCAGTCTGGTTTTTTGGGTGTCTTTTTTTTTTTTTAAAGATTTTATTTATTTATTTGACAGAGAGAGAGATGACAAATAGGCAGAGAGAGAGGGGGAAGCAGGCTCCCCGCCGAGCAGAGAGCCCGATGCAGGGCTCGATCCCAGGACCCTGAGATGATGACCTGAGCCGAAGGCAGAGGCTTCAACCCACTGAGCCACCCAGGCGCCCCAAGTGTCTTTTTTTTTTCTTTGTTCACTTGTTTTATTTCCTAAATTCCACATATAACTGGAATCATATGGTATGTCTTTCTCTAACTTATTTCACTTAGCATTATGTTCTCTAGATTCATTCCTCTTATTGCGAAGGGCAAGATTTTACTCTTATTTTATGGCTGAGTAATATTCCAGTGTGTGTGTGTGTATCAGTGTGTCTATCCATTCATCTACTGATGGACACTTGGATTGCTTCTATATCTTGGCTATTGTAAATAATGCTGCAACAAACATGGATATATATAAAATATATATATATATATAAATAGATATAAAAAGATATATATACCTTTCTGAAATAGTGTTTTCATTTTTTTTAAAGACTTTATTTATTTACTTGAGAGTGAGAAAGAGAATGAGAGAAAGCATAAGAAGGGGGAGGGTGAGAGGGAGAAGCAGACTCCCTGCTGAGCAGGGAGGCCGATGTGGGACTCGATCCTAGGACTTTAGAATCATGACCTGAGCTAAAGGCAGTTGCTTAACCAACTGAGCCACCCAGGCACCCTTCATTTTCTTTAGGTAAATATCCAGTAGAGGAATTATTGGATCATTTGGTAATTCTATTTTTACTTTTTTGAGGAATGTTCATATTGTTTTCCACAGTGGTTGCACCAGCTTGCATTCCCACCAACAGTGTATGAGGGTTCCTTTCCCTCCACATTCTCACCAACACCTGTTATTTCTTGTGTTTTATTTTAGCCATTTTGACAGGTGTGAGGTGATAGCTTATTGTGGTTTTGACTTGCATTTCCCTGATGATGAGTGATGCTGAGCATCTTTTCACATATCTGTTGGCCATCTGTATGTCTTCTTCGGAAAAATATCTATTCATGTCTCCTGGCCCCACCCCCCACCCTTAGAAGATTTTGCTTATTTATTTGAGAGAGAGAGAGAAAGAGAGAATCAGGAGGGGGTGGGGGAAGGTATAAGCAAACCCACTCCCCACTATGTGGAGAGCCCAACACAGGGCTCAATCTCAGGACCCTGAGATTATGACCTGGAATCAGATGTGAAAAGGACTGAGCTACCCAGGTATCCCCTTTCGCTCATTTCTCTAACTAGGTTATTTGTTTTTTTGGTGTTGAGTTCTTTAAGTTCTTTATATATTTCGGATATCAACTCCTTATTGAATATACCATTTGCAAATATCTTCTCCCACTTGGTTATCTTTTTGTTTTACTGGTTTCCTTTGCTGTGCAAAAGTTTTTTATTTGGTGTAGTCCTAATGGTTTAGTTTTACTTTTGTTTCCCTTGCCAAAGAAGGCATACTTAGAAAAATGCTTCTATGGCTGATGCCAAAGAGCTTACTGCCTATGTTCCTTCTAGGAATTTTATGGTTACAGATCTCACATTTAGGTCTTTAATCTATTTTTGAGTTTATTTTTGTGTCTGGCATAAGGAAGTGGTCTAGTTGCATTCTTATGAATGGAGTTGTCCAGTTTTCCCAGCACCATTTGTTGAAGAAACCATTTTTTCCTCATTGTATATCCTTCTCTCCTTCGACATAGATCAATTGACCATATAATTGTCAGTTTACTTCTGGGCTCTCTGTTCTGTTCCATTGATCTATATGTCTATTAAAATTTCTTATATTTAATGCAAAAGTTTTCCACAATGCTAACAGAGTGGAGTATAAGCAGTACCTGGCTTTAACATTTATGAATGTCCTTGTCCCATCTCAGAAAACATATTAAGTATTTTATAATATAGTCAAGTTAGTAAAAGACAAAAGATCTGGTTGGCAGAGTAGTATCTTGTCCAATGGCTACAATTCATTTATCAACTGGGGCTTTGAGCTTATAGGCTAAAAACAACTTCTGATCAAGAGCCAATAGGAAGCATAGGGCAAAAAAACCCAAATGAAGGTGAAAAACAACAAGCAAGTCATGTATGGGGTTTGTGGGTAAGCAAGAAAGGTGAGAGGCAGGAGAGGGCAAGGGGTAAGAAATGGCTATTATCAGAAAGAAAGAAAGAAAAAGAAAGAAAGAAAGAAAGAGCGAGCAAGGGTCAAAGGTGCTTTTTTTTTTTTAAAGATTTTTATTTATTTATTTGAGAGCGAGGGAGAGAGAGAGAGAGAGAACATGAGAGGGGAGAAGATCAGAGGGAGAAGCGGACTCCCCAAGGAGCTGGGAGCCCAATGCGGGACTCGATCCTAGGACTCCAGGATCATGACCTGAGCCGAAGGCAGTTGCCTAAGCAACTGAGCCACCCAGGCGCCCTCAAAGGTGCTTTAATAGAGGTGTTACAATTATAGTTAACCACCTAAAATACCTAGAAGATTTTGTGTCCAAATATAAAATTCAAAGTCTCATAAAAAACTGGTTATCTAGGGGTGCCTGGGTGGCTCAGTGGGTTAAAGCCTCTGCCTTCAGCTCAGGTCATGATCTCAGGGTCCTGGGATTGAGACCCGCATCAAGCTCTCCGCTCAGTGGGGAGCCTGCTTCCCCCTCTCTTTGCCCATTGGTGATCTCTCTCTCTCTGTCAAATAAATAAATAAAATCTTAAAAAAAAAAATAAAACCTGGCTTTCAGATTTATCTTATGCAAAGGAACTCCAATGAAGAGAAATGAAATACAATCAATGTACTGTATTCTTAATTCTTCCAATAAGCTGCTCATAAAAGTCACACATTGAAGAAAAGTCCTGACATTATTAAAAAGTAATGAGTGTTGAAATACCAAAACATGGTCTTTATGATAAACAAAAGATTAGGGAAGCAATCTGGGCATGCAGACAAACTCAAACAAACAAGGACACCTGGGTGGCTCAGTCAGTTAAGCAACTGATTCTTGATTTTGGCTCAGGTCATGATTTTGGGGTCATGGGATTGAGCCCTGCATCCGACTCCCTGCATCAGCACAGAGCCTGCTTGCGATTCTGTCTCTTCCCCAGTTTCTCTCTCTCTCTAAAACAAATAAATAAAATATTTAAAAAATATATATTAAAACAAAAAAACAAAGGAAAGTGAGATAGTACTGCAGCTGGCACAAAGCTTAGATTGTAAAGAGACACAGAGAAGGTCAGGTCCACTCAGTTTCAGAGTTAGAGATCACAGCCACTTAGGGTAGATACTCGTAAGAAGAGTTAACAGTCTTTTTTTTTTAACCCCTCACTAAGAAAATGGCCACTTTTAGTATAGGAAATTGGGAGGTAATTATTAGAATAAAATAATTTCATATTTACACCCTTAAGTTGAGATTCCTTAAAAAAAAATCAGTTATTTTTACGTTTTAATATTTTCCCTTCACTAGATATTTTCATTCCCACAAAAAATATTTGCTTTCCTTAAGTAAATCAAATATAGATAGCACGGCAATGAATTCTCTCAAAATATCTTATAAGTATTTAGTTATTTATTGTCAAGTATAACACTAGTAGATAAAAATGTATAAAACATAAATGTAAATTTCAATGAGATATTACAAGGACACTTGTGTGATCATCATGGACATTAAGAAATGTTTCCAAATAGCCAAACTGTAGAAAGAGCCCAGATGTCCATTGACAGATGAATGGATAAAGATGTGGTGTATATATACACCCCCCACACACAATGGAATATTACGTAGCCATCAAAAATCAAAATCTTACAATTTGCAATGACGTGGATGGAACTAGAGGGTATTATGCTAAGCAAAATAAATCAATCAGAGAAAGACAATTACCATATGATTTCGCTCATGTGGAATTTAAGAAACAAAATGGAGGATCATAGGGGAAGGGAGTGAAAAATAAAATAATGAAAGCAGAAAGGGAGACAAACCATAAGAGACTCTTAACTATAGGAAATAAACTGAGGATTGATAGAAGGGAGGTTGGTGGGGGGATGAGGTAACTGGGGGATGGGCATTAAGGAGGGCACGCGATGTGATGAGCACTGGGTGTTACATGCAACGGATGAATCACTGACCTCTACCTCTGAAACTGATTAATACACTATATGTTAATCCACTGAATTTAAGTTGAAAGAAAGAAAGAAAGAAAGAAAGAAAGAAAGAAAGAAAGAAAGAAAGAAAGAAAGAAAGAAATGTTTTTAGAGGGTGTGCCTGGGTGGCTCTGTTGGTTAAGTGTCTGACTTTGGTTTACATCATGATCTCAGGGTTTTGAGATCAAGCCCTGTGTTGGGCTCTGTGCGCAGAGAGGAGTCTGTTTCTCTCCCTCTTCATCTGCTGCACCCCTCCCCGCCACCCTGCCATTCACACACCCTCTAAAATATGAATAAATCTAAATATATATTTATAAAACTTGTGATGTTTATAAAATGAAATATTATACAGCAATGAAAACAAACTACACCTACATGCTATGATTCTCATAAGTAATATTAAGCAATTGAAGTCAGTCATGAAAGAATACATACATCATTTCTGTAAATATAAAGAAAAAACAGGCAATCTTAAACTACAGTGTTCAGAGATGCATGCTTAAGTGGTTAAACTATAATAAAACAAACCAGATTATCACATGGAGAGTAATTGCTCTGTGGGGGAAGGAAAGGTGTGTTAGTAGGAGGCAAGGGAGGCTTCAGGGATCTGGAAACATTTTTTTAAAAGATTATTTATTTATTTATTTATTTGAGAAAGTGAGAGAGAGAGAGGGAATGCACGAGTAGGCGGCAGGGGCAAAGGGAGAGAGAAAATCCCAAGCGGACTCCATGCTTAGCAGGGAGCCCAATGCAGGGCTCAGTCACATGACCCTGAGATCACGACCTGAGCTGAAATCAAGAGTCGGACACTCGGCTGACTGAGCCACCCAGGCAACCCTATATATTTATCAGTGTGTATTTGGGTTGTTTCCAATTTTGCTTTATTGTTAGTAAATACTGCTGCTACAAGCATGTTTGTACACATCTCCCGATACACATGTATACATATTTTTGTTGAGTATAAACCAAGTTCTGGACATGCTTGCACATAGGTTTGCATATCTCCAGCTTTCATAGATTATACTTTTTTTTTTTAAGATCTTATTTATTTATTTGACAGAGAGACATAGTGAGAGCAGGAACACATGCAGGGGAGTGGGAGAGGGAGAAGCAGGCTTTCCGCTGAGCAGGGAGCCCGATGCTGGGCTGGATCCTAAGAGCCTGGGATCATGACCTGAGCCGAAGGCAGACGCTTAATGAATAAGCCACGCAGGTGCCCCAGATTATGCTTAACTTTAAAAAAAATTTTTTTAAAGTAATCTCTACACCCAACATGGGCTCAAACTCATGACCCTGAAATCAATTGTCACATATGCTCCATTGACTGAGCCAGCCAGGCGCCCCATTTGTATATATTCTTTAGTGAACTGTCCAGTGCTTTTGTAGACTCTTCTACAGAGTTGTCTTTTTTTTTCTTCTGTAAAAGTTTGAAAAAAAATATTCTAGATGCATGAACAGCTTTAAAAAATCCTCCTCCCTGGGGCGCCTGGATGGCTCAGTGGGTTAAAGCCTCTGCCTTTGGGCGCCTGGGTGGCTCAGTTGGTTGGGCGACTGCCTTTGGCTCAAGTCATGGTCCTGGAGTCCTGGGATCGAGTCCCGCATCGGGCTCCCTGCTCTGAGAGGAGCCTGCTTCTCCCTCTGACCTCTCCCCTTTCATTCTCTCTCTCTCTGCCCGTCTCAATTAAATAAAATAAATCTTTAAAAAAAAAAAAAAAGCCTCTGCCTTTGACTCGGGTCATGATCTCAGGGTCCTGGGATCAAGCCCCTCGTCGGGCTCTCTGCTCAGCAGGGAGCCTGCCTCCCCTCCTCTCTCTGCCTACTTGTGATCTCTCTCTCTCTCTCTCTGTCAAATAAATAAATAAAATGCTTAAAAAAATGCTAAAAAAACCCCACAAACCCCTCCCTCCCAACAGCAGTAAAAAAGAAAATTCAAATGTCTAGTCAGAATCAAACACCCAAGTGTACAGGGACAGACATACGCTACTTTATTTATAAACTCACCCTGCTCAGAGTCTTCCAACAGAAGCCCTCTTTTAACCAGCTCTTCTCTCGGTTTTCGCATAGATATTTTTCGCTCTAAAACTAATATTAAATTGGAAAACAGCACTCAGAAATGTGGCAGTTAAAGGTCAATTTTAAGCATTCTAACTCAACAGGTAAAAGAACAAAGTGGTTCAATTTTCCATTCTCTGGAAAGAACAGGAAAACTAACTTCAAAATTAAAAGCATAATTTCTTTCATATCCTATGTTATTGGGAAAGCAGCATTTTCAAAAGAAACTATACTGATACAATTTTAGCTCTTTCTTTTTTAATTGGCATTTCGATAATACAGTATTTATGGATGAACTTTTTCTGAAAGTGGTCAGAGTAGAAAAAGAAAGATTTGCTCTTAGATTTGCTCCCATTCAGGAACTCCATTCGCCACTTGATAAAATTTAATCTCATCAAAAGAGCAATCTGGGGATGAGACCATGGTGTATAAGCCTTCGTGAGTGACCACTTGGTTTTATTCCTAAAAGACTGAATTCCCTCTTCAAAGAGGGTTATAGAGGCTTGGGAAGAGAATGAGAAAGTTAGATACTTCTAAAATAAGAAACTAACTCAGAACATGTACTTAAATCTTAATGTCTCACCTTCTGATGTCTCTTTGAATTTATCACTACTTTTTTTTTTCCGCCATTTCCAGGGCTTGAAGATCTTGCCAAAGCCTGAGAACTTGCTCTTCCTTTTGGTGGGAGGTGTCGTGTCTCCTGCTTCCACACTGTCCATGACCATGCCTGGGTCTGCGGTGGGCTGGCTTGCTTCCTCTGCAGTATGGGGAAAGGCACAGATGGAAAAGAAGAGCCAATTTATTATGTCAGCATAATTTCAAAAAGGTCCCTTCCCCTCTCTTCCTGTGGTAGTTGGAAAGGATCAGAACAATGATAAACAATCATGCAGACAGATTCCTTGACATCACACAGACACCGAACATCAAAACCGTAACAGGTAAATTACTAAGAGGGAAAAGGAACCAAACCAAGCTGACATCATTTTAGGACAAAAATTCAATGAGATGATCATAACCAGCTCAAAATCTCTTAAGGGTGTGCGCGCGCGCGTGCGCGCGCGCGCACACACACACACACACACACACACACACAAATGTGGATGTCCTTTCAGTATGCATGAGTCCTTGCCCCTGTGGCAGCCTATCGCTGTTCCCATTCTCATCCTCTTGGCATGGGGGAGGCCTTCCCCAGCTAACGTTACTGCCTCCAGTGTCACGGAAATGGGGAGTTCCATCTTTAGGGAATGAGTCATCATTCTCTACTAAACACTGCCCTCGCCCTTCCCTGCTCTTTCAGGACATTAATAATTCGGGGGGCAGGTAACAAATCAAGTGTTAACACCTTACTTGTACCTGTTTTATTCAGATTATTTTTTTCCTTTCACAAGACCCTCAGTTTGGAGCACTGGAAAGAGCCTAGGGCTGGGGCATTACAGAGAGTGCTTTAAAATGAAATCGTTTTGGAAAGCAGAGGCGGGATTCCAATTTGCCTATCACAATAGTACTTTAGGGACAATCATGATCTTAAGGTTATGGCAAAAACTGTAACTGACACGGTGTATGGGCGGGACTGAAATGAAAGGCCATGAATCCCTCACAATGACCACACGTGCAGGGTTTAGTTAGTTAGCTTTAGCGGCAGAGAAAGGAGCAGCCAAGACTGGGCCAAGAATAATAATAATAATAAAATAAATAAATAAAAGCAGGAAAGCAACAAAAAAAGCAGGAAGGCAACACAATACAGCTTTGCACTCCACCTACTGTCCCAGGGTTCTCTGGAGAAGTCTAGAGGAGAAGAAAAAAAGAGTCATGTGGAATAACCATCCTGGAATCAAAGTGGAACCTTTACTTTATAGAAATACATCAAGGACCACGTACTGTATTATCACATGTAGTAAGTTAACATGTTTATCGTACACAATTTCACATCCAAAGCAAATAGCGCTTTTTGGGGGGGATAAATGGGCATAATATATGAACTAAAAAAGTGTCTTTTAATACTGTGGATAGTTTTTCATGAAATATATAATCAACAAGCATTTATTACTATTATTAAAGATTTTATTTATTTATTTGACAGGGAGAGACACAGTGAGGGAGGGAACACAAGCAGGGGGAGTGAGAGAGGGAGAAGCAGGCTTCCTGCCGAGCACGGAGTCCCATGTGGGGCTCCATCCCAGGACCCTGGGATCATGACCTGATCAGAAGACAGATGCCTAACAACTGAGCCACCCAGGTGCCCCGCCTTTATTATTTTTTTTAATAAACAGTTGCCAAATCCAATCTTTTTTGGTTGACAGATGGGAGTCTAGGGAAACCTGTTAATGAAAGTCAGATTTGCACAATTGTCATGATCACAGGGACTACAGCAGAGACTGCTGGGTGCACTATTTTGCTGTACTTTGGTGATTCAGACAAAACGGTTCTGGCTACCGAAGGAGGTGAGAGGACAATGACCCTTTTCTTCCTAGTTACATGATTTACTTGAACACATCCTGAGTCTCAACTACTTTAATTCCTTCTATAAAATTCAAGAGAATCTAGTTATTATAACGCTGGACCATATTTTCCTAAGTTTATTTGCAGAGACATCAGAACAACTTCTGTCCCAAAAATTTCCCCTAAATGCTACTCAGAATGTATCCCGAAGAGTGGCTCCTGGGTGAATACATGGTATAGCTTTTAAGAGTCGGTGCTTTAAGACAGTAAACTCCCAATTATGAAATGTCAATGAGACCTCAAGACATTTCAAATATTTCCTATAATATAGTATATATTATAGTATATATATTATATATATACTATATATAGTATAGTAGTATATAGGAGCCCTATATATATATATACACACACACACACATATATATGTATATATATAATATATAGGCGCCCCGTGACATAACTCTTTGTGAAGAAAAATAAACTAGAAAATCATGGCATTATTTCAGTGTTTCCTACTTACATATCAAGTCCCTGGGGCGCCTGAGTGGCTCAGTAGGTTAAAGCCTCTGCCTTCGGCTCAGGTCATGATCTCAGGGTCCTGGGATTGAGCCCCGCATCGGGCTCTCTGCTCAGTGGGGAGCCTGCTTCCCCCTCTCTCTCTGCCTGCCTCTCTGCCTACTTGTGATCTCTCTCTCTCTCTCTCTCTCAAATAAATAAATAAAATCTTTTAAAAAAAAGGAAATAAAAAAGTTTGCAGTTATCCTTCTTCCAGATCAGTTTACACTTGGAAACATGGTATATTGTGCAGTCGAGGGTCGTGTTCTACGTCAGCCCGTGAAGTCAAGTCGTTTAATCAAACTGTACAAATCATCAATATCCTTTCTGATTTGTTTCTATCAGTTTGAAACTGTTTCTATCAGTTTCTGAGAGAGGTATGTTAAGAGTTCTTCCTGTGAAAATGGGTTTGTCTCTTTCTCTTTTTAGTTCTATTACTTTTTTGCTTTATATACTTTAAAGCTACATTATTAGATATATACACAAATTTAGTTATTATATCTTTCTGTTAAATTACTCTTTCATCATTATGAAATTCCCTGTGTCACTCTAGCAACACTTTTGCCTTGATTCTGTTTTTCTATCTAGTTTGACAACTGTTGTCCTTTAGAGTGTTTAGTCCATTTATATTTAATGTTTTTTCTGACACAGTTGGGTTTAAGTCTACTGTTTTGCTATTTCTTTTTTTTTTAATTCGGAATTTTAATTATGTACATAAATAGCAACAGGAGAACGAGTTCTAAGGCTAGACATTCTCTCTAGGTGGAAGGATTTCTGAGTAGTCCACTTGTAGTATAGTATCACTCAAGATAACAAAGAAGCCTAGCATAGTTTGTCCTGAAGAAGAAAGCCAATTTACTACATTCGGTACTGAGTTCTCTGCCATTTTTCTGTAGAAATACTGGTTTACTGCATGAAGTTTCCAGTGTTTATCTATAATTGATTAAAATGGGCAGAGCATGGAGCATTCTATTTATTTCCAGGTGAATTCTTCACATTTCCTGGCTATTGAAAGTTGTCCTCCCACAAATCTTCTACAACTATGTATCCTCGTAAACCCCAGTCATCTAATTTCTCCCCATTGACCTGGACAAATATGATGGCTTGGTGTGGATAATAAAGAGAGGCAGGAAGTCCCATGAATCCAGGTGGATATGCCGGCCTCTTTATTTTTGAACCTCTGGCCAAAAGAAGTCCAACAAGCCCGCAAAGCCAATAACACCAAGTCTTGGGGGAAAAAAACCCCGGAGGTGCATTTTGGAGATATTCATAGCTGTCTAACCCCCACTGAACCATGCTCTGCATCTTGGGCTTGGTTTGTGAGTACATTTCCTGACACCGACTTGTATATAGCTTGTAATAACGTCGGAGATGTGAGATGCTTTCTTCAAGTGGGGTTCTTGGCTCCTTCACATATTTAGACTGACCCTCAGCTCATTAACCTTCACAGAAGCTTTGTGAAGTGAGTCCTTTTTAGGTGACGCATAGACTTTGAAGGTGAGCAGACTCAGGCTGGCCGGCCCCATAGACCTCTGAATTACCTTGAACATGGTATTGGCAGAGGTTGCTCCAGTGGGGTCTTGCTATTTATTTTCTGTTGGTCTGATTTATTCTGACTTATTAAATTCCACACTGTTAGTGCTTTACTTACTTGATAAACAGTGCGAGAATTTTACATTTCAACTCTATTTACTGTGTTGTTATATTTTATTTCTACATAAGCATAACAATAAACCACAGCAAACGTTATTATTGTTGTTGTTTTAATAAACAATATTCTCATATATTTCCTACATATTTGCTTTCCCAGGTAATCTTTATTTCCTTCTGTAATCCTGTGCTTATAATTAGGATAATTTATTTAAAAGATTTTATTTATTTGAGAGAGAGTGCGCGCACATGCATGTGTGTGCACAGGGGTGGGGGAAGAGAGGGAGAGAGAATCTCAAGCAGACTCTGCAGCTGAGTGCAGAGCCCGAGGCGGGGCTCAATCTCACGACCCTGAGATCATGACCTGAGATGAAATCAAGAGTCAGATGCTTAACTGACTGAGCCACCCAGGTGCCCCCACAATTAGGATAATTTTATATCATCATTTTTGAAGGATATTTTCACTGGGTATAGTATTTTCAGTTGCAAGTTGAGTTTTTTTGTTTATTTCATTGCGACACCTTACAAATTTGTCATTTAATTGGCTTTTTTTCTCCTGCTGGACTGCTTTTCTTTGCATATTTCATTCTTCTGATGCATTCTCTTTGCCTCTAGCGTAAGTGACATAGGTGGGATTCAAATCCAAGTCTCTGACCTTATTTTTTTTTTAAGATTTTATTTATTTATTTGAAAGAGAGCATGAGCAGGGTGAAGGGCATAGGAAGAAGCAGACTCCCTGCCGAGCAGGGAGCCCAATGTGGGACTTGATCCTGGAACTCCGGGATCATGACCCAAGCTGAAGACAGATGTTCAACCAACTGAACCACCCAGGCACCCCAAGTCTCTGATTTTAAAAGTCTACAATCCTTTCAACCATGCTGTCTTTAGAATAAGGATTAAGCTGAGATCTTACAAGTCTTTCCAACATCTGGCTTCATTTGTTAACAAAAGTTTTTAGAATATAATTTACTAAACTGGCACATTTTACGATTTAATTCTCACAACAACCTGATGATTGGTATTGATCTCTATTTTAAAGATTTTATTTATTTGAGAGAGAGAGAACACGAGCAGGGAGGCAGGCAGAGGGAGAGAGAGAGAGAGAGACAACCTGGAGCAGATTCCACACTGAGCATAGAGCCCAAAGCAGGGCTGGATCCCACAACCAGGAGATCATGACTCAAGCTGAAACCAGGAGTCAGATGCTCAACTTACCAAGCCACCCAGGCACTCCGATCTCTATTTTATATAATTTAACAAGTTTGGTATTCATCTCAGATATTGTTCACTATCAAAACTTATGAAGGGTAGAAAGTCTAAAATTAGGTTTCTTACTGAAGCCTCCTAATAAACAAATTTGCCACTCCATTATAATTACTTCAAATTTCAATAGGTACTTTATCGATTCTTTGTTTATTTCTCTTAGAAAGCATTACCTTGTACTTAAACTGGATGTAGCAATCAACTTTTATGATTTGGATCAGTATTGCACATTATTTTTACATTAGATTACTGATTTTTCTTCTTTATTTATAAATGAGTCTTCCTTCACTGACTACTTTGTACCATAATTCTTTAGATCTTACTTTAAATTGAGACAGATAAATTCTTTGTGCTTTGATAGGATCTGTGGGAGAGCAAAATAGGACTTGAAGTCATACTCTCAAGTATGGGACTAGTCTGGGAGTGCTCTGGAAATTAAACTTTTAGCCATTATTCAAGAGCAACACCTATAACTGATTAAAATAAAGTGTTGATAAAGTTCTTCCCACACAGTCATTGCTTAGCTGCCTGCTGAAAGAAGTAAATTCTGAATCAAGGGAGTGTTCTCATGGGTGAAAGATATCAGAAAAATGAGAAAGGGAAGCAGATTAATCATTCCTAATGAAAAGGGAAAGAAGCAAATCATCCTGTCTATCCCCCCCCAGACATTATTTTGACAACAGAGGAAAATCACAAAAACATGATTCCATTAAATACCTTACATGTGAAGGGTGTGATCTTCAAGTAACTAAATGATACTGCTGAGGCAGCCTGTCAAGCCTCCCTGCTCAAGGCCAAGAGTATTTTTAAGAAGGGAAGGTAGCAGACTGAAAATAGTCTAATGGTAAAATTCACCGGCAAGACCTATTCTGCAGTCTGCTTAAATCCAAATTTGAAGAGCCTAGGAAACAGGTATTGGTCCCCCATTACCAAATTCCATTTGGGTATATATTCTTTTGTTATCTGAGTAGGTATTATTTGTAACTAGACTAATGGCCAGGGTTATGCACATATTTTTTCAAATTTTAACTCCAACTTTGTGTAAAATATGTAAGACCATTTTGTCTAATAAAAGCCTAAGTATCATAACATAGTTACACAAAAGTCTAGAAAACTCAGCTTTAGAAGATGGAAACTGCCTAAAGATGTTATTTCTGATAGTGTTATTTACAGTGGTACATAACTGGGGAAGTCTTAAACATACAATTTGTATATGGATAAATAAACTGAAGAATTTACATAAAATAATATATCATCACTAAAACGAAGTTTCTAGAATAATTAATAATCCTAGGTTAAACACAGAAGATAGGGGAGCCTGGGTGGCTCAGTCGTTTGGGCGTCTGCCTTCAGCCCAGGTCATGATTCCGGAGTCCTGGGATCATGGTCCATGTCGGGCTCTCTGTGGTGGGGAGTCGGCTTCTGCTTCTCCCTCTCCCTCTGCTTCTTCACCACCCCCACCCCGGCTCATGCACTCTCCCTCTCTCTCTCACATAAATAAATAAAATCTTTTAAAAAAGCAGAACATAAATCTATATGTAAATCATATACATCACATTATCTAAACTATGCTAAAATATGTTAAAAAGAAGAATGGAAGGAACTAAGCAAAAAAGTAAATATTTTGCTGGTACAATTATGGGAAATTTGTTTCTTCTTTCTAGCTTATATACATAGATATCATGACCTGAGCCAAAATCAAGAGTCAGATGCTCAACTGACTGAGCCACCCAAGTGCCCTTCCTTTTAAAAATTTTTAATGATATAATTACACCTTAAATTTATGCTGTGCTCACAAATAAAGGGCTGAGAGAAGTGAATTTTAAGCTGCTCCTAAGCTAATTTGCACATCAACCACTTGTTCTCAACAACTTTGATTTTATGAACATCTCCCTCCATTTCCAATTTAAACACGAAAAATGCAGGCCTGGAGTCACATTTGGATATGCCATTGCTTTCGCCTAAACTAATGGCCATATGGAAAAGTGTCTGGGTGGCTCAGTAAGTTAAGTATATAAAGTTCTCCCCTTTTACCCATAGAACATTTGTAATAAGTTTTTTTGTCCAAAATTTAAAAATCTATAGTTTTGTGAAACAAGATACATACTTCATTATCAAGAAGTCATCAATTATCTTTTTTTTTTTTCAAGACTTTATTTATTTATTTGAGATAGATAGAGAGAGAGAGAGCATGAGAGGGGAGAAGAAGGTCAGAGGGAGAAGCGGACTCCCCACAGAGGCGGGAGCCCGATATGGGACTCGATCCCGGGTCTCCGGGATCATGACCTGAGCCGAAGGCAGTTGCCCAACCAACTGAGCCACCCAGGCGCCCCAAGAAGTCATCAATTATCTTAAAAAATATTTTTTTTAATTTACATGGGGCTTGCACTCACAACCCTGAGATCAAGACCTGAGCTGAGATCAAAGGTCAGACACTTAACTGAATGAGCCACCTAAGTTTAAGGTATATAGCATGACTTGACTTACATATACTGTGACCAATTATTTTTATAATCTAATAGTTCTGTGGTTTTTTTTTTTTATGCCACTGAGTTTGAAACAGATTTTGTGTTTATACAAGTCTTATAACAGCATCAAAACTTTGTAAATGGAGAACATTAATTTGTGGTACTTATGTTATTGCACTTACTCATTTTTGCCTTCTGAAAGAGGATTATCATAGGATTGAAAGAACTGTTTTAGAAAACTATAACAAAAGTACAGAAAGCAAAAGCTGCTGCTAATGAACAAAGCAGGCTTTGTCTAGAGTACGCCCACGACTTCCCTTGGAAATGCTGCAAAGTTCTGAACTTCGGGAAATAGAACTGGGCAAAGAGCTGCAGAAGATAGTCAGGGAGCAGGTCTTTCTCCATACGTGCAGGGACAGTCAGGTCTGGGATTCCAACTCCAGTAAAATATCATGATCTGATCATGACTGCACCAAGACAGGATGCCCTTTGCAACTTGATGTGTACACTTTTTTGATAAAAATTCCAAGTTGAGAGTAAGAGGTTGTATAGTGAGGTGCTGGAAAATAATATATTCTCTCATGGAAAAAAGGCTTAAACTTTCCAAAGTTTCCCTGTAAGTAGAAAAATGAGAAAATCCACCATAGCAGAGAGAAGGGACAACAATTTTTGGTTGGTAGTCCACATTTGATAACCAAAAATCCTATAAGGAGTCCACGATAGATCCCTATACTAATTGCTTCCTCCTCATTCCTGATTACATGTGGAAAGTGTGACTGTTCCTTCTTTCTCAGAAGAAAGCATTTACTGTTACACCTAGATGAGTATGAAAAATGTTTCTGATAATTCTCGGGACCAAATAATGCCAAGTGCTTTTCTTCAAAGAGTTATTTATTTATTTTAAAAAATTATTCATTTATCTATTGGACAGAAACAGATACAGCGAGAGAGGAAACACAAGCAAGAGAAGTGGGAGAGGGAGAAGCAGGCTCCCCGCAGAGCAGCAAGCCCGACGCAGGGCCTGATACCAGGACCCTGGAACCATGACCCGAGCTGAAGGCAGATGCCCTATGACTGAGCCACCGAGGGGCCCCGACGTAGTTTATTTATTTATTTTTAAAAAAGATTTTATTTATTTACTTGCGAGAGAGAGAATGAGAGAGAGAGAGAGCATGGGAGTGGAGAGGTCAGCAGGAGAAGCAGACTCCCCTCTGAGCAGGGAGCCCGATGTGGGACTCGGTCCTAGGACTCCAGGATCATGACCTGAGCTGAAGGCAGTCACTTAACCAACTGAGCCACCCGGGTGCCCGCAAAGTAGTTTATTTTTAATTAACCCACCTATTATTTATTCCTCTGTTAATATTGTTACATAGCTACATTAAATTTTATTCATCCATTTATTTCCAAAGAGGAAATATTATAATACTGTCTTTTAAAGCAATACATTCTAATGTGAAAGTTAAAAAAAAAACGGGGTAATTAGTGAATGAGAGGTAAATGAAAGGTCAAAAAGGAAAAACACAAACACAAACAGAGATGAAGAATAGAAAGGCAGAGAGAAAGAAAGTTTCAGACTAGAATTTATTAAAATTCCTTGGTCTTGGGGCACCTGGGTGGCTCAGTCCGTTGAGTGATTGACTCTTGATTTTGGCTCACGTCATGACCTCAGGGTCGTGAGATTGAGCCCTATGTGGGGATCTACGTGGGGCACAGAGACTGCTTGGGATTCTCTTTCTCCTTTCCCCCTGGCCCTCCCCTGTCTAAAAAATAAAAAAAAAAAAATAAAATAATTTGGTCTTGTGCCCAATTTAAGGATGTGTACTAATTACAATTAGCTGACTGCTTTATTGTGATACATGGTAAAGGATTTTAGTGAAGACAGAAACAGCTTTTACGTTGATCAAGAAATACAAAATAATATTACTTGAAGGTTTTTTTTTTTTAAATTTTAAGGACTTTATTTGTTTGTCAAAGAAAGAGAAAGAGAAAGAGAGAGAAGCAGGCAGGACCCCATGATTATGACCTGAGCCAAAGGCAGACGCTTAACTGACTGAGCCACTCAGGTGCCTCTACTTGAAAGTTTTATCTGAGAAAATATAAAGGCTTCTCCTATGGACATATTTCACTTGAGGATAATTATTTTTATATAAACTACTGAGGATAATTGTTAATTTCCTTGAATGGACACTATAACATAAATTCCTTCTCTGCATTTAAATAATCAATTAGTTCACCAGTTGTTAGAGAGGTCCCATGGTAAAACTCTAAATGGATATTGACATAACATCTTGTCAACATTAATATGTGTCCTCATGCAAAGGTTATTTATTTGAAATCAGACTCTTCTCAGTTAACAGCAATATATCTTATCTTTTTTTATTTGTTTTTTAAGATTTTATTATTTATTTATTTTTTAAAGATTTTATTTTATTTATTTGATAGAGACATCACAAGTAGGGAGAGAGGCAGGCAGAGAGGGGGGAAGCAGGCTCCCTGCTGAGCAGAGAGTCCAAAGCGGGGCTTGATCCCAGGACCCTGAGATCATGACCTGAGCCAAAGGTAGAGGCTTTAACCCACTGAGCCACCCAGGCGCCCCTATTTTTATTTTTATTTTTAAAGATTTTATTTATTTGACAGAGAGAGACACAGCAAGAGAGGGAACACAAGCAGGGGGTGTCAGAGAGAGGGCACAGCAGAGAGCCTGATATGGGGCTCAATCCCAGAACTCTGGGATCGTGACCTGAGCCAAAGGCAGACCCCCAACTGACTGAGCACCTAGGTGGCCCTCAAAGATTTTATTTTTAAGGGTGCCTAGGGGGCTCAGTTGGTTAAGCAACTGCCTTCGGCTCAGGTCATGATCCCAGAGTCCTGGGATCAAGTCCCGCATTGGGCTCCCAGCTCCATGGGGAGTCTGTTTCTCCCTCTGACCTTCTCACCTCTCATGTTCTGTCTCTCTCTCTCAAATAAATAAATAAAATCTTAAAAAAAAGAAAAAGATTTTATTTTTAAGTAATTTCTACACCCAGCATGGGGCTCGAACCCACAACCCCGAGATCAAGAGTCACACACTCACTGATTAAGCCAGCCAGGCACCCCAAGAATATGCCTTATCTTAAACAAATTTATAAATATTTGGAGATATTTGGAATAAATCCAAAAAATTGGATCTATTGGAAATTATAAATCCAAAATATTGGAATAAATCCAAAAAATTGGATTTTTCTTTTAATATTTAAATTCTCAAATAGAATGTAAATTTCTCAAGGGCATAAGAATTGAGTTATACCTATACAGGGTCCATTAAAACATTTACAATGCCTTAAAATAAGAAATATATTCAACATATTCAGTAATTTATTTTCTATCACTTGGCCTGCCAAACCTAGTACCATGAATTTTACTTAGTTCGAAGGTAGATGCTTAACGACTGAGCCACACAGGCACTCCATTAATTAGTTTTTTAAAGTAAATTCTACTCCCAGAATGGGGCTTGAACTCGCAATCCCAAGATCAAGAGTCTCATGTTCTACCAACTGAGCCAGCCAGGTGCCCCAATACCATCAGTTTTAAAGCTCAAAACCAACTAGTATATTATAGGCCTAGAACTGTAAACAAATGATTTGAGCCTTCATTTACTTTGTACGTTTATCCTTCCAAAGAATCTGGTTAGACTTTCCACATACCCACTCACTGAAATGCTTTTTAAATTTCATAAAGAAATAGTTAAGTTTGGTAAAAGCCTTTATTTTATTTTTTAAGTTTTTATTTATTTGCTTGACAGAGAGAGACACAGTAAGAGAAGGAATACAAGCAGGGGGAGTTGGAGATGGAGAAGCAGGTTTCCCGCTGAGGGGAGATCCTGATGTGGGGCTCAATCCCAGGACCCTGGGATCATGACCTGAGCCCAAGGCAGACACTTAATGACTGAGCCACCCAGGTGCCCCTGGTAAAAGTCTTTAAAGCAGTGATGCAGTCCTCAAAGTTGTCAATGTTGACCCTTCATGACCTGGCTCTGGTTTGCTCAAATAGAATAAATCCTGAATTATAAGAACTACAATTGGGTCATCTGTCTGGCCCAGCCAGTGGAGCGTGAGACTCTTGATCTTGGGGTTGTGTGTTGAAGCCCCACATTAGGTGCAGAGATATTTACAAAGAAAATCTTAAAAAAAAAAAAAAATAGAATGCAGTCTGTCCATTAAAATAGCTTACAACCACCTAGGAATCATCAAGGAAATAGGAAATAAAACCAAAAATTAAATCTAGAGAGAACAGAAAAATCTTAGGTACCTGAGTGATTTCTATTTCTTCTTCATAGGTCTCTTTTTAGGACTATTGGTAGAAAGATTGATGAATTTGATGCTCACTTTTTATCAAGAAAATATACCAAACTTTATCTACTCAGATGAAATATTTTGTATATAGATATTAGATGGCATTCTTCCTAAGTTAGTTATATCCTATTAGTAAGAAATACTCCTTATCCATTTCTTGCTTTTCAAAGACCCATTCATTTCCATCTCATAGATAAATGTCTAGATCCTTATTTATCCTTATTAATCAAGAATGATAGGAGACTGGCCAAAGTGAATTTACCAAATTCAGGAAAGTGGCTACCTCTGAGAGCAAAGAAACAAAGTGTCATCACAAGGGAAGGCAGGCATAGAGACAGGGGTGAGGTGGGATCTCTCTCTTTTTAATCTCATTTCTTAAGCTGGGCCACGGCTCCAGAAGTTCCTTTATATTTTTCTTTATGCCTTTTTTTTAAACTTATGAAACATTACATTAAAATTTTTTTTTTACATTAAAAATAAAAAAATATAAAATAGCTGGTGATCAAGGTAAAGTGAATCAAGTCCTGACTTTGGTCCTAAAAATCTGCCGCTTAATGACTCGCTTTGTGATCCACGTGCTTCAGTTTCAGTAAAACATGAAAAATACTCTGTAGGAATTTCATCTGGCAAGTTCTCAGGGGGAAACACACTTTTAGAAACTAAATAATACTAAATCGCAAGACATTTAGAAATGTGTACCTGTGTTCTCACACTTTTAAACTTTTCTTTAAAGTCATCAATATTTTTCATTTCCGAAAAAAAGAGCAGCCTAAGACGGAAGATATTTTCTGCTGCTTCCTAAATCAAAGAAAAGGTGTAAATCTTTTTTTTTTTTTAAGTGTAATGTCAAGAAACCATTCCCAGGCTTTCCCCCACTTTGTTTATATTTCCAACCCTTTAACAATTCTGCTTAGAACTATTTTTCCCACCTTTACATCTTCATCTTAAACAAAACCCCACAGAGTTGGGAAAACGAGTCCACAGAGACAATGGACTTTCACTTGACTTACAAGCCTTGAAACTCTAAACTACACTTGGAATTACCAGATTGGTCTCTCGCTATCTCTGAGACAATAACACTTCAAAGATAAAGCACTGACTTCAGAAATGTTTATACCAAAGAACTGTCTTATGAGAAATGGAAACACCAGCACAATGAGAAAAGCTGGAGACTTACCTGGAGAATGTATATCTGAGTCTAAGATATTATGGCAATTCTTGAAAATGGTCCCATTTATAGAAGTCAACAGTTCTAGTTCTATGCCATACATATCTCAAGTCCCGCAACAAGCTAGTAAAACAACACTGAATTCTAAATATGACTTCCTGTGGTGCTTATCTTCTGCAAGAACAAGAATTTAATAGATGGTTTCCTAGCAGTATTATATGAAAAAAAAAACTCCAAAGGGATCGAGTAAGACAAAACTATGAGCAGTAAATTAAGATAATTTGAGTGAAAACTTACAAATTTCCATTCATTCTTTACAAAGTCGTAAACGTCCTAAAGTTATAAACAACAAAACCCTCACAACATTCAACTTCCTATTAAATATTCAATTTCACCTATTCATCTGCCTTGCCTCTGTCAAGATTTTGTTTCCTTGCCTTCTATTACTCACCAACTGCATCTGGATTTACCGGTCTGGAGACGTCAGCTTGCCCCATGATTAAATTGTCTTAGGTGTCTCACGACAACAAACTGCCCCGGACCAAAGAAAACTTTTCTTAGAAGATAAATCCACATAGAAAGCGGACAGGCACTCCTCTCTCAGTGTCACTGCCAAACATCAGGAAACAGCACGAGGCCAGTTAATCTGCTGGAGTTTCTATTCCCTGAATCCCGGCCTGGACACTTGGGGTTCGTACAAATATGTCTTCACGCTGGCTCTCCGCACACAGGAATGCCTGTCATTCCAGAGCGCGCACAGTGAAGAGCCCAAGTGCAGGAAGGGGAGGAGACTGCCAATTACAGGAGCGGCACGGCCCCAAGAAGCCACACCTACTTCTCCTGACCCAAAGCTTGGCAGGAGCTTGGCAGTAACTCTCCAGACTCACCGCCACAGGAGAATGGGAGCCCGCTCAGAAGTCTTCCAAAGAACTTGTAAATGTGATCATACAGCAAACATCAGGGTTATGCACAGCAGGCTGGTGGGAGTAGAATTCAACGCAAAGGTATGTCTTCCATACAGGCTTGCCTCAAAAGTATCGACTGTTCTCACATTTCATGGCTTGCTCTAAAATCGTAGTATTTCCTACCTGTAAGTGGCATATTCCAAGTCAGGATTTGATCTATACTTGGGGAATTAATAACATCAGGAAGGATATTGTAGGACTGAATACACCTTTTCTTTTCTTTTTTTTAAAAGATTTTATTTATTTATTTGACAGAGAGAGACACAGCGAGACAGGGAACACGAGCAGGGTGAGTGAGAGAGGGAGAAGCAGGCTTCCCACTGAGCAGGGAGTCCGACATGGGGCTGGATCCCAGGACCCTGGGATCATAACCTGAGCTAAAGACAGACGCTTAATGCCTGAGCCACCAGGTGTCCCTGAATACACCTTTTCTTTTCTTTTTTTTTAAGAATTTATTTATTTATTTGAGAGAGAGAGAGAGAGAAAGTGAGAGAGAGCATGAGAGGAGAGAAGGAGAGGGAGAAGCGGACTCTCCGTGGAGCTGGGAGCCCGATGTGGGACTCGATCCCGGAACTCAAGGATCATGACCTGAGCTGAAGGCAGCTGCCCAACCAACTGAGCCACGCAGGCGCCCTCAATACACCTTTTCTAAAAATAAAAAGAAACCGTTCTGAAAATTTCCCTTACTAAAATAGTAAACTTGAAATAAATGTTTGGAAGATATTATACAATATTTCTCTTTCTGCTAAAGCTCAACAACCATGTGATCCTGGGGGTTACAAAACTATTGGGAGTAACCCTACATGCTTATAATACAGGGAAATATTAGCTAACCACATGCAGCAACTGAAGGTCCAGCTTTCGTACTGATTTATTCTTTTTTAATAACTAATTTACATATAGCCAAAATACATAAATATTACGGACACAGCTTGATGAATTTTTATTTGTAAGTGCCAAAGTCGTTCAACAAATGACAGCTGCTAAAAAAAAACCAGAGTTTTTAGTTTAAGTCTTCATTTTCCAAACTGAGATCACAGAACAATTTCTAGTATTTGGATTTTCCTTTTGCCTTTTCTTAACACCTTCTCCTTTCCCCTCATTATCTGCTTTTGATGTAGAAAAAAAAAAGGGTAACAAATAAGAAAATGATAATGCCAATACAGTGGTAAGAAAAAAAGTGCAGAGAAACTTAGGCAACATTTAATTGTTCATATTAGTAGTAGTCAGAAAAACATGTTGGCCATTAAAATATCAAAGAGTAAAAGGAAAAACGTATTGAAAGAATGCTCTAATGTACAAATGCCCAAAGCCTTTACACCCTGGCACTTATTTATCAGCCTAAAAGCAGAGCCTGGTTATTGCAGTTTCTACACTATAAAATGGGGAGGCAAAATGTGGCAAATGCACTGCCCAGAAACCAGTAGGTGCTCAACAAATTATAGTAATCATCATCACCACCACCGTCTCCTTCATCATGGCAATAATACAGCATATGCCTAAGAGGGTAAGCTTTGGGGGTGCCTAGGGGACTCGGTTAAGCGCCTGCCTTTGGCTTGGGTCATGATCTTGGGGTCCTGGGAGCCTGCTTTTTCCTCTCCTTCTGCCTGCCGCTCCCCGCTTGTGCTGTGTGTCAAATAATAAATAAAATTTTAAAAAAATAAATGACAAAAAAAGAGCTTTGAAATTTTTATTCTAGATCTATCACTAGGTGTTAACATTAGGCAAGTTACTTTACCTCTGCATCTCAGTTTTCTGATTTGTAAAATGGGGACATAACGATACTTAGCAGCACAAGGCAGGTGTAAAAACTAAATGACATGAACATAAAGTCCTTTGCCATGTGCCTGCCACATGGAAAACTCTCAATAAATGCAAGCACTAATGACCACAGTTGCTATAGTAAGAAAACTAGTCAAGAAAGGAAAGGCCGGGCGCCTGGGTGGCTCAGTGGGTTAAATCCTCTGCCTTCGGCTTGGGTCATGATCTCAGGGTCCTGGGATCGAGTCCCGCATCAGGCTCTCTGCTCAGCAGGGAGTCTGCTTCCCCCTCTCTCTCTGCCTGCCTCTCTGCCTACTTGGGATCTCTCTCTCTCTCTGTCAAATAAATAAATAAAATCTTAAAAAAAAAAAAAAAAAGAAAGGAAGGAAGGAAAGAAGGAAGGAAGGAAAGACCAGGAACAGCAAGACAATGGTAGATGGCAAAAACCTCAGTCATTACAGAGAAGTTAGTCAGAAATGAAGAGGATGATATTTCTGTATCACGAATCCAGAGAGCAAACTGGAAGAAGTAGGCCAAGGAGGAAGTCTGAACACAATCAGGGTTGCTATACAAAAACATTAAGCAGATGGAACAGTGTGCACTCACACACACGCACAAACCAGAAACAGTACTGTAGAATTCAGTTCATGCTGACAGCACCATGCGAGAGTACAACAACAGATTTATGGATCCTGGGATAGCTGCTGTTTACCACCTGCTAAATTTAAATGCCTCGCTTGGCTTGGCTCATTACTTATTCCAGAGCACTGGGAAGGTGGCAATAAAACTTAAAAGAATGAAAGGATTCTTAGTGACCATTAACAGCCTTGCTCAGAGCCAGAACTAAAACCCAAGTCTTCCAATTTCTAACTCCAGGACTCACTTTGGCCCTTGTGTAAATGGTCAAGGAAATATTTATTTCCTGAAGATATACTCAGTTCCCAAGGAAGCCCATTCTCTACAACAACAACAAATCTGTGATCATTCTGCTGCCTATGTACCAAGCTGATACACGATCCCTGGCCAGCCTGCTTCAGTTTCATTCTAACAATCATTATTTACTTGGTGCCAATTGGTAAGCAGGCAAGCTGACAGAGAGAGAGAGAGAGGGGAAGATACTGGCCCGCTGATGACTTTAAAATTTAACAATCAGGGTGTGTGGGTGGCTCAGTTGGTTAAGCGGTTAAGTCTGCTTTAGGCTTGGGTCATGATTCCAGGGTTCTGGGATCGAGTGCCACATCGGGCTCCCTGCTCAGCAGTGAGTCTGTTTCTCCCTCTTCCTTTGCCCCTCTGCCTGCTTGTGTTCCCTCTCTCTCAAATAAATAAAATCTTAAAAAAAAAAAATTTAACAATCAAAGCCTTGAATTCATTCTAACTTTCCATTATTATATTCTAGTATTAGTTATATATGTTATAGATATGTTATATATGTTATATATTATATGTTAGAAAAGCAAAGGGCAGGGCACTTGGTTCAGCAGCTGTTCTTGATCTCAGCTCAGGTCTCAATCTCAGGGTTGTGAGTTTGGAGCCTACTTAAAAAAAATGCAAAGGGCAATCTCATTTTAACTTTATAGGAAGTAGACAACTATTTCTTAATTGTCACCTAATAAAAGATATTCTTTTTTTTTTTTAAAGATATTCTTTTTACTCTTTTTAGAGTACTCTTTTTTTTTACTCTACTCTTTTTAGAGTACTTTTCCTCCACAGCTTACTGCCTCAAGGAGGGGGAAGTGACAGATTAAAATTTGTGAGTCTCTTCCTATTATATTTATGGAAAGAGCAAGAAGGCCTTATAAAAATAAAGTTTAATAGGCAAAGACAGCACTTGAAGCCCTCTAACCAGAGCCTCATTTTTTTAAAGAACTGCTTCTAATTTTTAAAGAACTGCTTCTAATACCTATTCAAAACTCTTAGAGACGTTTATAACTCCAAAGCCTTTGTTGGCAAGCATATCATATCACACACTAACATGAGAATATCTCTTATATATATATATATTTTTAAAGATTTTATTTATTTATTTGAGAGACAGAGAAAGTGAGAGAGAGCATGAGAGGAGAGAAGGTTAGAGGAAGAAGCAGACTCCCCATGGAGCTGGGAGCCCGACGTGGGACTTGAACCCAGAACTCAAGGATCATGACCTGAGCCGAAGGCAGCTGCTCAACCAACTGAGCCACCCAGGTGCCCTATCTCTTATATTTTCAATAAGCAGTTTACAAGATCAATCACAAGAGCATAAATGCTTTCATTTAAATGTACTTTTATGTTGAAGTACCAATATAAATTGGATTACTTAGGAGAATAAGCTCTAGTGATAATAATCTAGTGATTTGATTTTATTTTAAAGATTTTATTTATTTGACAGAGAGAGAGAGATCACAAGTAGGCAGAGAGGCAGGCAGAGAGAGGGGGAAGCAGGCTCCCTGCCAAGCAGAGAGCCCAACGTGAGGCTCGATCCCAAGACCCTAAGATCATGACCCGAGCCGAAGGTAGAGGCTTTAACCCACTGAGCCACCCAGGCGCCCAGCTCTTAGTGATTTTAATCACATCTCCTTCAGTTTATCTCAGTGTACTGCTTTCTTCTGGTCTGAGACCTCTCAAGGAGGTGAGCTCTTATGAAAGGTTGGGAAGAAAGTCACTTCCCTCCAGGAAAGACTGACCAACAGAAAGTACTGACAGGTCACACAGATACATATTGAAGAAAAGGACTAACTTTCAACTTCTGCATCTATAATTGGGGGAAGGAGCAGCTTCTTTACCCCATGATGTAGCCCTATCTAGCTGGCTCTGGATAGTTACAGGAGATAACATCCGACAGTAGCCTGTTTCTCCAACTCCGTGTAGAAATTAGAAAGCCTTGTCAGTCACTCGTAAAGATTTTGCAAGGTCTCATCTATTGGGATAAATCCTTCACTTGGCCTGGATTCTAGGGAGCTTTTACTCATCCTTTGAGAACTGGCTCAAATGTTGCTTCCACTCTTATAAGCCTTTCATCGTTCAAGCAGAATTCCAGTAAAGATTTGCTGATCATTGATGATGTGCCCAGCAATGTGTTGGTGCTAAAAACAACAGCTTTAGCCCTTAAGGTGATGACAGCTCAAGTAAATAGGATCTACAATAATCAGTACTTAGGAACTATGAAAACAGACTGGTAGGGGTGGGAGTGTCTAGCTTTGGCCTGAGAGATCAAAGAAAATACCTCAAAAGAAGTTACATCTAAGATCAAAGAGAGTCAGTCACAGAAGAGATGACAGAGGTGAGAAAAAGATACAAGCATCAAGACACAAGATTGCAGAGGTAAAGAGCTGATCGTGACTGATTCTGCTGGACATATTACCCTGAATTGCAATTATCTTCTGACCTCTCTTATAGGCTAGAACCTTCTCTTGGGCAGGGGCAGTGATGTATTTATCTTTAAACCCTCAATGCTTGATACAATTCAATGCACAGTGGACATTCAGCCAGTATGTATTAACCTTGAACAAAGGGCAGAAACAACATTCTTCAATTTTAAGCTTTGCTCAAAGAATCTAGTGACAAAAGGCAATTAAGGGGAAAGTGCTATAGATGGAGGCTGGAAGAAATCACTCCAAACAATCCCGAGAACTGCTATGAAACTCTTGCTTTTGTGGGGGGGAAAATGGCATGTTCATGATGGCTTTTGAGAATGTACTGCTTTGCAAGTAGTAACTTTTTTCAAAGGAAACAAATCTGTCAGGTAAATGTTTATATAAAGCCTCACATCATCACTACTGTTAGGCTCAAGTTCCTCAGCAGAAAGCATGTACACTTCATAGGAATGAGCCTGAAGAAGAGGCTGAAAGCGACAGAAACCGTAAGTCAAGGCCGAGCCCCTGGTATCACCAGATACTCATCTCATTTACCCCAAATGACACTGCTTCCTTTCTGTGACTGGTTTACTGGATGCAAAAGTAAACACACCTGCTTCCTGTTCGGCATCAAACACGGTAATTCTTGTTGCCTTACTACCCCAACTTCCGGAAGGCAACATGGCTTACCAATGGAAGAGAGCAGAGGCTCTGGAGTCACAAGTAACTGTAAAATTTCAGCTTTTCCATTTACTGATTAGGCAACTCTGAACAAGTTACTTAACTTACATGAGCCTCAGTTTCCACATCTGCAAAATGGAAAGAATTACAGAGATGTCGCGAGGGTTAAATACGAGAATTTCTAAAGAGTCGGATGATTGAAGCTGCTTAAAGTATTCGGCCCTCTCTCACCCTACTTAGATTCTTTATGAAATGATCCCCCCACCCAGTGTTTAAATATAAACACTACAGTTCTTCAGGAAAAACTTGGGAGGTTCCGATAGGCTTTTCTGTCATAGACGCAATACGTACGGCAGGCCTGCAGTAATGAGGATGTCTGCAAGCCTACAATGTGCTGGCCTGTGTTTATGGGAGAAAGAAAGGGAAATCATGCCTCATGCCTTTCAGCTCTGTGCAGTGGAAGACCTCAGGCTAGAACACTGGTGCTACACAGATTCTGCCTTTTCGCTTTCTCTTCAGGTTTTTGTTTTGAAGACAGTAAGTTCTTTCTTTCTTTCTTTCTTTCTTTCTTTCCTTCCTTCCTTCCTTCCTTCCTTCCTTCCTTCCTTCCTTCCTTCCTTCCTTCCTTCCTTCTTTCTTTCTTTCTTTCTTTCTTTCTTTCTTTCTTTCTTTCTTTCTTTTTATAAAGATTTTATTTATTTGCGTGAGAGTACAAGCAGGGGGAGCGGCAGGCAGAGGAAAAAGGAGAAGCAGACTCCCCACCTAGCAGGGAGCTTGATGCAGGACTCGATCCCAGGACACCAGGATCATGACCTGAGCCGAAGGCAGCTGCTCAACCGACTGAGCCACCCAGGCATCCTGAGATAGTAAGTTCTTAAGAATGCCCTAGGGGTCAGGAGATCTACAAATGGGGAAAGAGTGGTAAGAAATGTATTACACAGGAAAGTTTTAGTTAAGAAAGATGAAAGGGGGGGCGCCTGGGTGGCTCAGTTGGTTAAGCGTCTGCCTTCAGCTCGGGTCAGGATCCCAGGGTCATGACCTGGGACTGGGTCCCCGATCCCACGAACCCTGTGTCGGGCTCCCTTCTCAGTGGGAAGCCTGCTTCTCCCTCTCCCAAAAAGGAAAAAAAGAAAAAGAAAAAGAAAAAGAAAAGGAAAAGGAAAAGAAAGAGAGAGAGAGAGAGAGAGAAAGAAGGAAGGAAGGAAGGAAGGAAGGAAGGAAGGAAGGAAAGAAGGAAGGAAGGAAAGAAAGAAAGAAAGAAAGAAAGAAAGAAAGAAAGAAAGAAAGAAAGAAAGGAAGGAAGGAAGGGTTTTTTCACAGTTAGGTTAAGGATTTTCAGAGTCAGTTAGAATGCAGTAGAGGCAGTGGGAAAGGTAGGCCTGGACAGAAGTGAGAATTAGCTGAATGGAGATGAGAAGATGTGGGGAAAAAGAAAAGGACCAAAAGATTCACAGGTTGTGAGGGTGAGGGGGAAAAGGGAGGTGAGAAGAGGCTGTAAGTGACACTGATGGAACTTTAAACCCACCATATGACATCAAATTATTGCCAAGCTCCCCTGTGCTTCTGAAATTCGACAGTAGAGTCAAACCAATGACTTAACCAATTCAATGTTATATTTCAAAATAATGCCTCGAAGACGTGGTTTATTATGGAAGAGAGCAGCGGCCACAGTGCACTTTATATAACGAATATATAATGTTTATTTATTCGAATATAGCTCAGTGTTTGCCATACAATGCAAAATAGCTGTTTAATGAATTGGGAAACAGCAAGTCTTATTCATTCATTCCACAAGTATTTCCTGAGCACCTCTAAAGTATCGGGTTATTGTTTCAGGTGTTGGGGACACAGTGAATACGGTGGCAAAAAAAAAAAAACCCCAAAAAACCCCCATGCCTTTTTTCTAACATGGTAATAAGGGTGATAGAGAAAAATTATTCAGGAAAGGGAAACAAGTGGGCTAATGAGAGTGCTGCGTGACAAACTGTGCGAGAAGGACCTCGCTGGGAAGATGACATGTAAATAAAGACCTGAAGTAAATAAATCCCCCAATTAACCTTCTCTGTCATCTTCCTCACTTAGGCAGACCTCATTTGATTGTGCTTCGCAGATACGGCGTTTTTTACAAAGTGAAGGTGTGTAACAGCCCTGTGTCAAGCAAGTCTATTGGCACTATTTTTCCAACAGAATTTGCTCACTTTGGGTCTCTGTGTCACATTTTGGTAATTCTTGCAATATTTCAAACTTTTCATTATTATAATATTTGTTATAGTGATCTGTCATCAATGATTTTTGACGTTAGTACTGTGACTGTTTTGGGGCACCACAAATTAGTTCCACATGAGACTGTGAACTTAATCGTACACGTTGTGTGGGTTCTGACCGCTCCACCCACCAGCTGGCTATTTCCCCATCTCTCTCCCTCTCCTCAAGACTCCCTAATCCCTGAGACACAACATTATTAAAATTAGGCCCATTAATAACCCTACAATGGGCTCTAAGTATTCAAGGGAAAAGAAGAGTCATAGGTCTCATACTTTAAATCAAAAGCTAGAAATGATTAAGCTTAGTGAGGGCGGCGTGTTGAAGACCAAGATGGCTAGAAGCTACACCTCTTGTACCAAAGAGTGAGCTAAGTTGTAAATGCAAAGGAAAGGTCTTGAAGGAAATTAAAAGTGCTACTGCAGTGAACATATGAATGATATGAATGATTAGAAAGTAAAACAGCCTTATTGCTGATAAGGAGAAAGTTTGAGTGGTCTAGATGGAAGATCAAACCAGCCACAAATTCACTTAAGCCAAAGCCCAATTCAGAGAAAGGCTCTAGCTCTCTTCAACTCTGTGAGGGCTGAGAAAGGCGAGGAAGCTGCAGAAGAAAAGTCTGAAGCTAGCAGAGGTTGGTTCGTGAAGTTTAAGGAAAGAAGCCATCTCCACGACATAAAAATGCAAGGAGAAGCAGCATATGGTGATGTGGAAGCTGCAGCAAGTTCTCCAGAAGATCTCGCTAAGAGAGCTGACGAAGGTGACTACACTACACAACAGATTTTCAATGTAGATGAAACGGTCTTAAATTGGAAGAAGACGCCATCTAGGACCTTCAAAGCTGGAGAGGAAAAATCAATGCCTGACTTCAAAGCTTCAAAGGACAGGCTGACTCTCCTGTCAAGGGTTAAAGAGCTGGTGACTTTAAGTAGAAGCCAGCGCTCGCTGACCAGTCTAAAAATCCTAGGGCCTTTAAGAACTATGCTAAATCTACTCTGCCTGTGCCCTACAAATGGAACAACAAAGCCTGGATGACATTACATCTGTTAACAACATGGTTCACTAAATATTTTAAGCCCACTCTTGAGAACTACTGCCCAGAAAGAAAATTACTTTGAAAATATTACTGCTCATTGACAATGCACCTGGTCACCCAAGAGCTCAGATGGAGATGTACAGTGAGATTAGCTTTGTTTCTATGCCTGCTACTACAGCAGCCATTCGGAAGCCCATGGATCAAGGAGTAATTTTAACCCTCGAGCCTTATTTTTTTTTATTTTATTTTTTAAAAGATTTTATTTATTTATTTGACATAGAGAGAGAGAGATCACAAGTAGGCAGAGAGGCGGGCAGAGAGAGGGGGGGAAGCAGGCTCCCCGCTGAGCAGAGAGCCCGACACAGGGCTCGATCCTAGGACCCTGAGATCACGACCTGAGCCGAAGGCAGAGGCTTTAACCCACTGAGCTGCCCAGGCGCCCCACCTTCGAGCCTTATTATTTAAGAAATGTATTTTGTTTGGCTGTAGCTGTCATAGACAGTGATTCTTCCGATGGATCTGGGCAAAGTAAACTGAAAATCTTCAGGAAAGGATTCCCCAATCTACATGCCATTGAGAACACTCATGATTCATGAGAAGGGTTTGCCCAAATATCAACACTCACGGGACTCCGGAAGAAGTTGATTCCTACCCTCCTGGATGACTCTGCAACAAGGTTTAAGACTTCAGTGGAGGAAGTAATTGCAGATGTGGTGTTAAAAGAAGGAGAACTAGAGTGAGGAATGGAGCCTGAAGACGGGACTGAATTGCTGCAATCTCAGGATAAAACTTGACAGATGAGGAGCTGCTGCTTAGTGATGAGCAAAGAACGTGGTTTCTTTCTTTCTTTCTTTCTTTTTTTAAAGATTTTTATTTATTTGACAGAGAGACAGAGAGATCACAAGTAGGCAGAGAGGCAGGCAGAGAGAGAGGGGAAGCAGGCTCCCCGCTGAGCAGAAAGCCCGATGCGGGGCTCGATCCCAGGACCCTGAGATCATGACCTGAGCCGAAGGCAGAGGCTTTAACCCACTGAGCCACCCAAGCGCCCCAAGAATGTGGTTTCTTGAGATGGAATCTATGCCTGGGAAAGATTGCTTAACCAACCAAGTCACCCAGGTGCCCCTAAAGTAATTTTTTTTCCAGCAACAAAAAATATTTTTAAAAATATTTATTTATTCGAGAGAGAGAGAGAGAAAGTGAGAGAGAGTGGAGGGAGAGGGGGAGAATCTTCAAGCAGACGCCCCGTGGAGTGCAGAGCCCCACATGGGGCTCAATCTTATGACCCAGGAGATCATGACTTGAGCAGAAACCAAGAATCAGATGCTTACTAAGCCACCCAGGTGCGCCAGCAACAAAGTATTTTTTTTCCCTTTTTAGTGTTTTTGATGTTATTTTTTTTTTTATTTTTTATTAACATATAATGTATTATTTGCCCCAGGGTACATGTCTGTGAATCATCGGGCTTACACATTTCACAGCATTTGCTATAGCACATACCCTCCCCAATGTCCATATCCCTACCCCCCCACCTCCCAGCAACCCTTAGTTTGTTTCGTGAGTTTAGGAGTCTCTTATGGTTAGCGACAAAGTATTTTTAAAATAAGATGTGGTATGTCTGGGTGGCTGAGTTAGTGTCTGCCTTGGGCTCAGGTAAATGATCCCAGGGTCCTGGGATCAAGTCCCGAATGAGGCTCTCTGCTCAGCAGGGAGCCTGCTTCTCCCTCTGCCTGCCACTCCCCCTGCTTGTGCTCTCTGACAAATAAAACCTTTAAAGAAAGAAAAAATAAATGTGTACATTAGTTTAGACATAATGCTACTGTGCACTTAATAATAGACTGTAGTATGGTGTAAAGGTAACTTTTACATGCGCCAGGAAACAAAAATATTCATGGCTCATTTTATTGTGAGATTTGCTCTATTGCAGTGGTGTGGAACCGAACCCACATTATCTCTGAGGTATACCTATACTGTAGTTCCTTCAGTTCTAACAGAAGCAAAGTAAAAGGTGACACTTTCAAAAGTACTCCAAATGAATACTGATTCCACTGGAGGATATTTTAGTGACTGGTCACTGAAATAATGGCTGTCAAAGGTGCTGTTCCGTTCTCAAATATCTGAAGATGCACCGTCTGATACTATGGTCACTGGCCACACATGATTGTTTAAATTTATTAATATTTGATGTATTTATATTAAACACAATTTGCAATTCAGTTTCTCCATTGTACTAGCCAAACTGCAGATGCTCAATGGCCACAGATGGCTACTACACTGGACAGTGCAGATCCGGAACACTTCCAACGCCACAGAATGTTCTATTGGACATGCTGAACCTAAAGGGTTTTAAAGCCCACTAGGAAGTCTTCTAGTAGTAACAAAGCAGTTATCTCAAAGCACTAACTACACCTTTCCTCAGCGTATGGTGTCTCTCTTTCATGGCACCAACCACTAGGCACCACCTACTAAAGGCACTATGTGCTGAGGGAAACCTGACCGTTAAAAAAAATGTTTCTTTTTATACAGTACTAACTAGTGAGCTTTTAATATTCTTTCTTTAGCAACGGAATTACTACTTTTTGTAGTAATACTCAGTTAGTCTTTGGCTATTAACAATTCAAAGCCTGAGGAAAAATGTTTTTTTTTTTTTAAAGATTTACTGAGAATTATATCTGTTCTCCATTGAAAGTTAATAAACCTCCATCTTAGTGGCTTTCCATTTACTATTCTTTCTACTCCAAATATACATTTTCAGGGATTGAAAGTAGATTTTAGGAGTTACGGTGAAAGTGATGATGAGTTTGAAAGAAAAAGGTACTTTATAAAACATGATATTCATAAAAACTAAGTCCCAGTGGCCTCTATTAAGGAACCAGAAGTTATCAATGATGTGTGAAACTAACCAGTCAGAAGTCAAAGAGCTGCCCATCCCAGGGTTTTGAAACAAGCTCAATGTTCCCCAGTAAAGTGGCATTCATTGCTGGTGACTCAGAGAGATGACTCTTAGCCACTGCCGCTTCTCTCCTTCCGTCTCTCTTTCATAACTCTTTCTAACTCATCTGGCCCTCAATCTCGCTTCAAGTGAGAAAGAAATCTAAACTTGACCAAGGAATATTCTGAGCCACATATTCAGTAAGAGTACTATAAATGTCTGATAATAGCTATAATATTTGTAAAAAGTTATTCAGAAATTTCTAACAAGGAATCTCCTTAAGCATTCTTTTCTAGACCATAGAAAAAAAGCCTTCATCATCTACTAAATAAAAAATTCTGAGTAAGGAACACCTGGCTACACTATGAGTCAACAGCAATTCCTGCAATAGGAACCAAGGATGACTATCTCAATGGTGTTTCCATCAAACTTGCTCCAGCCAGTAATTCAAATGCACTTTATTCTTTGATTTCCACGTATGAGGTATCCTCCTCTTCTGTACCACTCTCTTCTCTCAAAACCCTCAATCTTTCACAACCACAGATTCTGGGAGATGGAGCACAGTCAGGAATGTTTTGGATTATACAAAATTGTGCTTCTAAATATTTTTTTAAAAAAGTAACAAGCGGGGGTACCTGGAGCTTTGACTCTTGGTCTCGTGGTTCTGAGTTTGAGCTCCGCACTGGATGTAGAGATTACTCAAAATCTTAGAGAACAAACGTAACAGTGAAACACATCCATGCTTTAGGAAAACAATCTAGTGAGGTCAGAGAAAATATGGCCAACGTGCACTTTTGCTTACCTGTCTATGCTAAAGCAACTAGCCTAATCGTACTCTAACGTTTTGGAAAAGCTAATCATCTTTATCAGCACTACTGACGCTATCAAAATGTAGTCACCAAATAAATTTTCCAAGATGCAAATGTGATTACTGTTTTTCAGCCTAAAAATAATTTATTTTATTGAAAAAGCCCTAAATGTAACAGGATCCAATTAGCTATTAAACACTATCAATACTCACCTGGTTCCCAGGCCTACACACCAAGGGCCTTCAGAATACCCTCTGTCCTAAAATCCAAGGAAAAGCTGACAACCAGTTTGTGGTGTGGACTCGTAGCGAGGGATAAGAAAAGATAAAGGGCCGAAATAATTCTGGGATTCATTCACTTCTGTATCTTTACACAATTTTATAAGTGTTCCTGGTCTGACAGAATCTGTTGGTGGAGATGTCGACGGGAACGTCCTCCTCTGTGTGCTTGGGCAGTGACAGTTTCCTTCTCACTGCCTCCAGCTTTACTCCTCTAATCTGTCCTCAGAAGAGGTGCTCATAACAGCACAAATTTAACAATGTTCTTTACAGCTCACCAAAGAATCCTTCAAACCCTGACCCAAGCCTATCGTCCTAGCAAGCCTCTTCTCTCATTCCTCTCCCAGAGCTGCTCATCCTCAGTCTTGGGGCGAGTCTTCGGCCCCACTGCACCACTTGGAATTCCTCAACTGTGACACGTTCTCCTGGGCCTATCTACCTGTGCATCTGCTGTTCCAGCTGCCTGGGAAGCCCTCTCCCTCCCCATGATCCCTCCTCTGGCTAACTCCCATTCCTTCAAATTCCAGTTTATGTATCATTTCCTCTTCGAAGCCTTCTTTGGACATCTACCTTTTGGCACTTAAGACTGAGTTAGGTACCCCTCTTCTGTGCTCCAAAGTCACCTTGAATATACATTTGGGGTACACATGACTTTTGTTTCAATTATCTATTTATTTACCTGTCTCTCCTACATTCTCTGAAAGCAGAAATTGTCTTTACAGTCTCAACAAGCAACATACTGCTCAGCATATAGTAGGCATTCAATAAATATTTGAAAACAATGGAGAGAGGCAAAGGGAAAATCGGATCTTTCACTAGTTTAGCTTGTAGGTAATGAACTTACTATAATAAATTGCTTAACAATTTTCATGACAGAAAAGAAAGAGAAAGACAGGCATAATTGAAATCATCTTGCAAGATCTTGTTAAGTGTTATCACAAATGCACTGCCATATATGCTAACAGCAACACAATTTTTGATTATGGTTGTTTTTAGATTTATAAAAAATCTGATTAACATCCCTCCTCCCAGTCTGCTTTTCCTTTAGTTTCTAAGAGAAACAGTTAAGTTACAAGGACTAAAATAGCCACTTAGGAGTTTTTAATCACTCAAAGCTGATTTCTCATCTCTGCCTTTTCTCCCCTTCATTCCTGTTTCCTGATTGTTTCGTTACATGGTAAAAGTTTCCATCAGAAAAATCAGAACATGAAGAAATAAAATAATACTAAATATCTATTCTGTTACATATGAACATCTCTAACAAAAGATCTGATGAAAAAGAAAGCTAAATCTTAGAAAGAATAAGTTCAATTTCCCATGCATTCTTCCCCCCCCATTTTCTATACACAGTAACAGCCAACATTAGCTGAGTATGTATTATAATGCCAGGGACTGTTTTTGTTTTTGTTTTTTTTAAAGATGTATTTATTTCAGAGATGGGGAGAGGGAGAGAGCACATGCCAGCAGGAGCAGAGAGAGGGGCACGGGGAAAGAATCTCAAGCCGACTCTGCACTCAGCATGGAGCCAGACCAGGGCTCTATCTCGCGACCCTGAGATCATGACCTGAGCCAAAATCAAGAGTCCGATGCTTAACCCACTGAGCCACACAGGCGCCCCAGTTTTAAGTGTTTTACATGTATTTATTAATCTAACTCTCACAACAAGCACTTAAGAAGGATTCCATTTATTATTCCACTTAATAGATGAAGAAACTGAGTCACACAGGGGTTAAACTTGTCCAGTGAGTTGAATGGCAGTAAATGGCAAAGCTGGGGTTCACATCTAAGTGATCTGGAGGTGAATCTCTACTCCTACTAATACACTGTAGAACTAAATATACATTGAATTCACACAATTTATTTAATTTTTTTATTTAAAGATTTTATTTATTTTTTGACAGAGAGAGACAGTGAGAGAGGGAACAAAAGAAGGGGGAGTGGGAGAGAGCGAAGCAGGCTTCTCACTGAGCAGGAAGCCCGATGTGGGACTTGAACCCAGGACCCAGGGATCATGATCTGAGCCAAAGGCAGACGCTTAACGACTGAGCCATCCAGGCGCCCTCATACAATTTATTTTTAACCTTAGAGAAAAACTCTAGGAGTTGTTACTTTAACAAAAGTAAAATTCGGGAACAGAGCAGTTATGCAAACTGTTCAAAATGGCACTGTTAAAATAAACAAACATTTGTTCTCTTAGCTCATCCCTGACATTTCCAGTATGACCACCGATAAGAATAATGCTTCTTATCATAAAACCAATTTTTAAAGGAATTTCTTAGAAAACAAACGAAAGGTCTAAAATAATCAAGAAAAGTTGGCTATTTGGGACAGAGACATTTCTACCACTCCTCAAATTAAACCTATAACAAAAATACTCAAGCTCCAGTGTTTCATGAGAAACACAAATTACTGATGCACCTTTAACCTGTTCTGGGGCATTATTAGCAATATAAAACTATGTTTCATCACCAGGTGCTGTCTCTTTATATCTTTTTTAGAGACTTACTTATTTGAGAGAGAAGAGAGAATGCGGGGGGGAGGGGGGGCAGGGGAGAGGGGGCTCAAGCCAACTCCCTGCTTAGCATGGAAACCAATTTGGGATTAGACCCCAGGACCCTGAGATCATCACCTGAGCTGAAATCAAGAGTCGGACCCTTGACTATGCCACACAGATGCCCCTGTCTATTTACATCTATAAGGTAATTAGGAAGTCCCTAGTTTTTCCTATTTCTCCATGTTCTCCAAATTCTCTTGATACAAGACAAATACAACAAAAAACTCTCCTTAAAGAAATCACCACTAAACTGTTCAAAGAACACAGATATAGAAAAGGAAATATATAGCTATACAAGCAAGTTTTGTTTAAATAATTCCTTACATACAAGTCATGCTGAATTAACATGACATAAAATTCCAGTAACACAACTCTTTGTATATGTATAAAAACATTTCTTCATTCTGCCTCACATTAAAGTTCTTAACCTCCTCTTTAAGTTGCAACTGTATCTTACTCATTTTTTTCTCCTTCATGGCAGCTAGGGCAGTGTGCTAACAAAAATTTATTGAATGAATTACTGAATTGGTCTGCCCATCAATCATCCATCCATCCAAGCTTTTTATCTTTTGGTAAAGTGAGGGTATACAGTGAGTAAGAAAATAAGTGATCAAGCAAATCTAATTGAACTTCACTATAACCAATGTTAAGCCATTGGCCTTGGATAGATTATGAGATTAAAACACCCCTTCAGGGGCGCCTGGGTGGCTCAGTGGGTTAAAGCCTCTGCCTTCAGCTCAGGTCATGATCTCAGGGTCCTGGGATCGAGCCCCAAATGGGGCTCTCCCCTCAGCAGGGAGCCTGCTTCCCCCTCTCTCTCTGCCTGCCTCTCTGCCTACTTGTGATCTCTTTCTCTCTGTCAAATAAATACAGAAAATCTTAAAAAAAAAAAAAAAAAGAAAAAGAATGACAAAAATCAAAAACACTGATAATATCAAATGATGGGGAGGATGTGGAGTAATAGGAAGTATCATTCATTGCTGGTGGGAATGCAAAATGGGACAGTCTCTTTGGAATACAATCTAGCAGTTTCTTTTATTCTTTTTTAAAATTTTTTAAGGTTTTATTTATTTATTTGACAGAGAGAGAGACAGACAGTGAGAGAGGGAACACAAGCAGGGGGAGTGGAAGAGAGAAGCAGGCTCCTTGCAGAGCAGGGAGCATGATGCGGGGCTTGATCCCAGGATTCCTGACCTGGACCTGAACGCAAGGCAGCAGGTTAACCAATTGAGCCATCCAGGCGCCCTAATCTAGCAGTTTCTTACAAAACTAAACATGCTCTTACCAATATGTTCCAACAACTGCGCTCCTTGGTATTTACCCAAATAATTGAAAACTTTTAAGGGTGCTTGGGTGGCTCAGTCAGTTAAGTGTCTTCCTTTGGCTCAAGTCATGATCCCAGAGTCCTGGGATCGAGGCCCACATTGAGCTCCCTGCTTAGTAGGGAGCCTACTTCTCCCTCTCCCACTTCCCTTCTCCCCCACTTGTGTTCTCTCTCACTCGCTCTGCTCTCTCTTTCTCAAATAAAAAAATAAATTGAAAATTATGTGTACACAGAAACCTGCACACACATTTACAGCAGCTTTATTCATAATTGCCAAAACCTGGAAGCAACCAAGATGTCCTTCAGTAGGTGAATAAATGAACTGTGGTATATCCAAACAAGGGAATAGTATTCAGCAATAAAAAGAAAGGAGCTATCAGGCTCTGAAAAGACATGGAGGAACCTTAAATATGTATCACTCAGTGAAAGAAGTCAATCTCGAAGGCTATGTATGATTCCAACTATATGACATTCTGTAAAAAGTATGAAAGGAATGAACTACTAATACGTGCAACAGCATTTATGAGTCTCGACAGCATCATGCGAAGTGGAAAAAACCAGAAAAGTTACATGTTATACAACTTTGTTTATATAACTTTATGGAATAAGGGACAGAATTTAGGTGCAAGTGGTTGCCAGGGGCTGAGGGTGGAGGGAAGAAATTGAGATTATTTAAAAAGGTAAGCCAGGTAGGTTTTGGATAAAGGAAACACCCTACTATCCTGATTGTAGTATGGGTTATACAATCTTACATGTTTGTCAAAAACCAGGAATACATACCTAAAAAGGGTAACATTTATTGTATATACATTATCTCGATTAACAACACATAGGTAAAAAAAGAAAAAAAGGAATCCTATGGAGTACCTTGTAACTGGTTAACCCAGATTGAAAGCTCTGTAAGAACTAGGATCAGGGGTACCTGGCTGGCTCAGTCGGTAGAGCATGTGACTCTGGATCTCAGGGTCTTGAGTTTGAGCCCCTGGTTGAGTGCAGAGATCAAAGATTACTTAAAGGGGGGGGGGCATCTGGGTGGCTCAGTCAATTAAGCATCTGACTGTGGCTCAGGTCATGAGCTCAGAATCCTGGGACTGGCCCCATGTCAGGCTCCATACTCAGCAGGGAGTCTGCTTGTCCCTCTGCCCCTGCTCCTGCTCAGTGCTCTCTTGCTCCGCTCCCCCCCAAATAAATAAAATCTTAAAAAAAAAAAAAAGAAAAGAAGAGAGATCACATCTTATTCATATTTATACCCTTCGTGCCTAAGACATTACAGCTATTACATATTTACTATGAGTTTGGCGCCATGTTGCAAACATTACAAGCATTAATTCATTTAAATCTTACAGCATCCTTGTGGGAAAGGCAAAATCCATATCCTTACTTTAGAGATAAATTGAAGTTCAGCAAGTAACTGTATTGCCTAAAAGCACATGGTCAAGAAATGGCAGAACTGGGATCTGAAATCAAGTGTGTCTGACTCTGGAGCCTGAGGGCTTAACTGTTAGGACTTGCTGCCTTGCTGATTTTGCTCAGTGTTTACTGATCTGTACTGTTTACAGTGTTTACTGAACGAATGAGTGGATGAGGAACACGTCAACGGTGTTGGAGTTTCATAGGGTAGGCTCAATCTAGTTCATGAGAGGAATAAAATGTCTTACATTTTAAAAAGCCACCTTATTATACAGAGATGTAACATGGTTATTGGAGGTAGAGCCAGTAAGCTGTAAAATGACCAATATAGTATTTAATTTCCTTTAACAAAATCTTTTATTGTCTTTGACCTTCTTTAAGAAATTAGTTAAAAAAAAAAGAAATTAGTTTTATACATTTTATGTTTAACATTGAGAAATATAAGGAAAAAACAACAAAAAAAATGTCCTTAACACTACAACCCAGATAAAATCCCTGTTTACATTTTGAAAAATAAAGGTAACACATGTATATAGTTAGAAGATGCAAACCATACAGGCAGATACAAAATGGTAAGTGAAGCCATCCATCTCTCCTATTACTTCCTTTTAACTTTAATTTTAATAATCCCTGCCTATGCAGTGTCCACGACTCGCTGCTAAGAGCCCAATAAGCAGAAGTAAATTCAGATGGAAACCAGTCTACATATTTAGCCAACTTATCCCACTTGCTATGATGTTCTAGGTGCAAAGGAGTAGTCGGAAGGGATGGAAAGTAGTGAGAGGATATGGAGATGGTCCAGGATGTCAGCATTACAACTTTTCAGGCTTGCATTACCACTATGGTTCATCTTTTTCTACTTACAGAAAAAAAAAATTGCACGGTATCTGTACTATTAAAGTTGATAGAAGGTGGGGTTCTGTATACTCTATTTCCCTTAAGACTGGGGATTCTACTTTTTTTTAATCTATTTTTTAAAAAAAGATTTTATTTATTTATTTGACAGAGAGAGAGTGTGAGCACAAGCAGGGGGAGCAGCAAGCAAAGGGAGAAGGAGAAGCAGGCTCCCCACTGAGCACGGAGCCTGATGCGGGACTGGCTCCCAGGACCCTGGGATCATGACCTGCGCCGAAGGCAGACGCTTAACCAACTGAGACACCCAGGTGTCCCTCTACTTTTTTTTAAATAAAATTTTTATTTATTTGAGAGGGAGAGGGAAAGTGAATCTGAAGCAGACTCCACACTGAGCACAGAGCCTGACTCCAGGCTCAATTTCAAGACCACGAGATCATGACCCCAGCCGAAACCAAGAGACAGCTGTTTGCCACCCCCACGCCCTTGGTAATTCTACGTTATGTGGAAATTTTTAGACCATGGTAAGAAATACATACAAATATGTATCGTGTGGGCGCCTGGGTGGCTCAGTTGGTTGGGCAACTGCCTTCGGCTCAGGTCATGATCCCCGAGTCCCGGGATCGAGTCCCATATCGGGCTCCCGGCTCTGCGGGAAGTCTGCTTCTCCCTCTGACCTTCTCCCCTTTCATTCTCAGTCTCTCTCTCTCTAATAAATAAATAAATAAATAATCTTTAAAAAAAAAATATGTATCATGTGCTTACTCTCGGGCAGTGGGATATAACAGTAGGAAGATCTTGCCCTCCATAAGTTTATAGTCCTAACAGAAAAGGAAGATAATATAAGTTTAAAATAATGCTTTTTTAGTTGGGTAAGCAACTGCCTTCAGCTCAGGTCATGATCCTGGAGTCCTGGGATCAAGTCCCGCATCGGGCTCCCGGCTCAGCAGGGAGCCTGCTTCTCCCTCTCCTCCCTGTTCCTGTCCTCTCTCATTATCTCCATCTCTCTCTCTCTCTTTAATAAATAAATAAAAAAAAATAATGCTTTTAAAAATTTCTATTCAAAAACCACAGGAAAAAATAGAACTAATATAATTTTTGGCATAGTTTAATTCCAGAGGAATTTATCTCTTACTCCCTAAGGATCTCAAAACTAATTAAGTTCATATTTTAGTCTTCATTCTTAAAGCAGAGGGAGTGAAGGACTGTGTTATTAACACATTTAGAGCTTCAAGTGGTACAACATGATAGCATCACAAAATGTTTTCCCATGAACTTTGTTTTGTTTCTTTTAAAAGATTTTTTTTAAAGAATTTATTTACTTATTTGAGAGAGAGAGAGAGAGAGAAAGTGAGAGAGAGCATGAGAGGAGAGAAGGTCAGAGGGAGAAGCAGACTCCCCATGGAGCTGGGAGCCCGATGTGGGACTCGATCCCGGAACTCAAGGATCATGACCTGAGCCGAAGGCAGCTGTCCAACCACCTGAGCCACACAGGCGCCCAAAAGATTTTTTTTTTTGAAGATTTTATTTGACAGAGAGAGAGAGAGAGAGAGAGAGATCACAAGTAGGCAGAGAGACAGGCAGAGAGAAAGGGGGAAGCAGGCTCCCCGCCGAGCAGAGAGCCTGATGTGGGGCTCGATCCCAGGACCCTGAGATCATGACCGGAGCCGAAGGCAGACGCTTTAACCCACTGAGCCATCCAGGCACCCTGAGATTTTTTTTTAAAAGAAATCTCTACACCCAATGTGGGGCTCAAACTCACAACCCCAAGATCAAGAGTCACATGCTCCACAACCAGCCAGCCAGGCATCCTGTTTTCCCATGAACTTTGAAGTTAAGTGCATTAGCTCTGAGCGTGGCTCCTGAGCAAATGTCCTTGAAAAGCTAGGAAAAACTCCATTATAACACAGTAATGATTTATAAATTCAGATACAGAATAGGAAGAAAATAATTTTTATTTGTTTAGATATAGCTTCTGTTTTCCACTTCAACATGCCGCTTCTCGTATTCCCTACGTGATACAAATTTTAATCCCAAAGAGATATTACCTTGTAAATCTGTTCCTAAAATACCATGCATATGAATAAAGCCTTTGCAACTAGCTTCAAATTCAGGATTCATACTAATAATCTCTCTCATTAAATAATTATTTCATCAAGGGTCACAGGGGTGGCTCAGTCAGTTAAGTGTCTGCCTTAAGCTCAAGTCACGATCCCAGTATCCTGGGATCAAGTCCCACATTGGGCTCCTTGCTTAGCGGGGAGCCTGCTTCTCCCTCTGCCTGCCGCTCCCCCTGCTTGTGCTCTCTCTCTGACAACCAACCAACCAAACAAACAAGCAAATAAATATTTCATCAGGCACATACCCCAAAAAAGTGTATTTTTCAACAAACTGTGTTCATTTCTATCGAAGGGAGGGTGTACAGAAGCTTAATAAAGCTGTCAGAAGATTTTGGAAAGGCAATTTAGTATACAGATCCTCTCCTACCCCAAAAAACCTTTAGGAGCTTCATATGACAGCATTTCAGTCCCTTTTCTTCTGGCATGGTATGGGGAGAGTGGCTGATAACCCATAAACAGATGATAAGGGAGGAAGAAAGAAAGCAGAAGCAGTAATGAGCCACTTTTAAAAGCAGTGGGGGTATGAAATATCACAGTAGCATAAACTATACACACATCTTCTCTGGACCTTTCCTTCTAGCACTTACTGTACAGTGCACTCATTACTCCCTCCCACTACCCCCGCTACAAATTATTAATATAGATTAATAATACTTTCATTGAGTTCCACCAGTTACCTCTGAAACTGGATGAGAGGGAAGGAAATAAAATAAAAAGAATCAGGGTAAAAACTGCTTGATTCCTTTATCAACCTTCCCCACTCCATGACTTGGAATGTCTGTCCCACACCAACAGTGGCAGAATTCAAGAGGTGTGTTTCTTGGAAGGAATAAAACAGTTGGGTTTCTGGACTGGGGACACAAAAGACAGGTGATGGTAGGAATACAGCAGGAATACTGAGAGGAATTAGGCAACCATGTGCACAATGGTGCTGAACGAAGCCAGCCAGCCCCCACTCCCTTCCAAGTCCTTTTCATCCCTTACATCTAGACATCTAGTCAGTGATGGGAAAAACTGCTCCTACGACATGGGGCTTTTTCCTCAATAAGATGGACAAGAAGCTCACCCTACAGAAAGGCCCAGAGGTAATTAGTCTATGCATTTAAAGCTTCTAATTTAAAGCTTCCCACTCTTAATCATGAGCAGAGAGCTAATTATTATGAGACATCAGAGGAAAACTCTAACATAAGACAGATCAAAACCAATGCTGAAAAGCAACTTTAGGGGAAAAGGGACTGTGCAAGGCAAAGAAAGCTTGCTGAAACAATAAGAGGATAGTATAAAAGAAACAGTCCCCGAATAAAATCTCCCAGAAATTCAGAACGTAAGAGTAGAAAAGAAAATTTCAATTGAGGATGAAGATGAAGAAATCCTCCAGGAGGCAGAGCTAAAGGAAAAAGAGGTGAGAACCAGGAAACTTCTGGGAGGCCCAGCATTGAGAAGCACCTGGCCATCAGTAAGACGACGACACAGGTTTGAACCGAGTCCCCAGGTTAGTAGTGCTATCCCGGATGACATCTGTGCACCACAACCAGAGAGACATCTGTCCAGATTCAAGGAGTGACCCAAGAGACATATTGAAGGCTGCCATCACTATGATCTTTGCTGCCATTTATCCTCTTTTTGAATATAAGAATGTAGTGCCCCGGTGAGCATGGTCCTCAGCTTATCTTGACTTCAGTGCTGATAAATTTCTTCTCAAAATGCTCAGCTGCCTAATGAGCTCAGAACACTCATTTCATCCTACATTAGTGATCTTTAACCAATTCCTGAAAGCTGTAGGCGGGTCATGGTCAATTTGGGAGAAATCACAGAACTCAGAACTGCTCACGCCCTCTGACCATATTTCTGCTACCTGTGCAAGACTGGGTCCACACGGGAGCCCTGCCCAATACAGTTTCCAGGACAAGTCTTGACTTTGCCCAAAGTTGCTTTTCTTCTATGGAACAGACTCTTTAAACTTCAGGAAACTGAAGCAAGTATGGTCGCCTGATGCTTGGGGATCCCTGAGATCCTTCCTGGAGTCCAAGAGGTAAAGCTATATACTTACTTAGTAATACTAAAGGATTATTAGCCTATTTCAGTGTTGACACAGTACCAATGGTGCAAACGCAATAGTGAGCGAAACTGCTGGTACCTTAACACCAATCAAGGCAGCAGCTCCAAACTGTAATAGGACTCAGGGTCTTCACCATTACGTTACTGCAGTTAAAAACAATGCCAGTTTTGATTTAAGAATATCCTGGACAAAGCCACAAAGTTACGAGTTTTAATAAATCTCAATGCTTCAGTACACGTCCTTTTATTACCTGTGTAAGGAAATGGTAAGTATGCACATAACATATACTGAAGCATAACAGTTACCTTTAGTACAAGTACTTGTGTGGTTGAGTTTTTTTCATGAAATATCATTTTTACTTGAATAATAAACTATGTTATTCAAGCTTAGATATTTGACAGATATTTTCTCAAAACTGAACAAAACAGTGATAGTGAATCTATTACTACGAAGAAAACGGACAGCACTTGCTGCCAGTGATAGAAGTCAGGCTTCCAAAAGAAAACTGTAAGTTTGGAAGACATATTCACCAGAGTGAGTCTGACAGCTTCTCAATACTTAAGACTTTTCCAATGAGACCACTGGTAGTATTAACAAAGGTGATATTAAAATATTATATAATGAAATGTGTAAATTATCTGTCCACATAGGAAAGGTCCCAGAGGCCTTAGGTCTGTCCCTCTGGAACTTGATGGGTCAAAATCGCTCACTTTTATTTTCAGAATACAACAAATAATTCTTTTTCAAACTATCTACATAACTATCAGCTAATCTAACTATAATAAAATTCTCACCCTATCTTAAAGGGACTTCATCTTCTTAGAAACAAACTTATTTTACATTCAGAATTCTACTCTTTGTCAAATGGTATCAAACGGACCATAAACTAGCAAATATTATTCTATGTTTTATAAGCAAGCAAGAAAATTCCATTTTTCTCTAGAATCCACATTATGAGTATAAATGTTAATCAAGTTACAGATTCCAAGATTTAAAGTGTAAGAGGAAAAATCTCACTAGCACAGAACACAACTTTTTTCTCATACTGGTGATCAAAAGCACATTTTCATTTATGTTTCAATTGACTACTGACAAACCATAACTTCCACACCAACTCTCCCTTTGGTATTCTCTAGTACATTTAATTAATTTAATGATACATTTAATTAATTAGATTGGTTTAAATTTAGGTTATGCTTAAGTTAGGTGAGGTAAGGAGGTCAGAGAAGAAAAAATAAGCACCCAGTAAAGACCTTTGGAGTAGTCAAATGTTACTCTAGGTTGTCATATGTACATGTTCTTTAGGATTTGTCACCAGGCAACCAAAATCAACTCGATTTACTAAACTTCATAAGTAATCCCCTCCAGAATTAATTTATGACAAAAGTACTGACTGCCCTCTAGTGTTCACACTGAGGATTATGCTGATGAACTTATAAAGTTCCCTGGGCAGCAGGGGAGGTGGGGGTGGTGGTGGCGGAAACCCAATGTCGCAGTTTAGGGTCATTAAAAGCAGAGGAGAAATTTGGACCTTGCCAAGTTTTCAGTCATCTTCCCAAAGCCAGACAACAGTTATTAACTTGAGTATCTAATTACTTGTACCAGTAGGCCAAGTAATTGTCTGACCTTAGTAAGTGTCTGACCTCAGTCCCCTAGGGTAACTGGGCAGGAGCAGAATGTAAGGTTGGTAACATTTTTACTGTACTTCAAGTTACACTGCCATAAAACGAGATTCAGACTTCTTTACATTTGGTAAAGAATCACAGAATGCTTGAATCAAAATCTTACTCCAGGATGGTGAGGTTAAACAAGGAAAAATGGCCTCTGGTCCCTTTCACGGCTGACACATATTTTAAATACCTATTTTAAATTTTAAGTACTTTCTAACTTGTCTTCCTAGTCTGCAATATGATTTTTTGGGAAAACACCCCACAAATATCATCTAGTAAGAAAAATGCAGGTGATACTCACCAAATGGATCTTCCATGCCACTATTAACCAGTTTTAGGAGGTGGGGTATAGTTTCTAAAAAGAGAAAAAGGAAATTATATACTTAAAACATAAAATCCATCACCTTTTTTTTTTTAAATCAGTAACACTGATTATAATTTAAAACTGGAACATTATAGAAATGTATAACTTATTAAGTGAGAACATTACCAACTGGGATTTATTTTAAGACAGTTCAGATGCAGATATGTAGTACAAATATATCATAAAACATTTAAGGCTAATTTTCATTTTAAAATATATTATTCTCAGTTTACTCAAGTAAGTTCCTTTTCCAATCCCCATCTGGAATTTACTAGAGTGTAAGGAAACAGGAAAATTTTCATGTAAAAACAAACAACAGCCCCCCACACAACAAAACTCAGATCAACACCTGAGAAAGGATATCAATGATACCTTAGAAGGAACTGGGTTTGCCTAAAGAACGTAAAAGTTATCTTAGATATAGTAAGTTGTCAGTTTAGAATGCAAGTATGAAAATAAAACAAAAAAATGTTTCCGGGCCCTTTAATTAGACTAGGATCAGTCTGCCCAATCTTGCTTTCTAATTCTCTTCAGTTTGGATCCCAAGGGCATTCCCTAATAAACAGTCTGAATTGCTAAACTCTAATTCAGTCTTTTCAGAGAACACAATCTACCAACAGTTGGTGCCAGGAGTGATCTGAGAAAAATGAGAGAGTATAAAGGGGTTTTGGAGTTGAATTGCTCATGGACTAGATGGCAATGAGGATCCCACATCACTGGTGAGGGTGGTAACACAGATAATCCTGGTACAAGGTGCTGGCCCAACTCTTAAACTTTCACTAGTGGTGAACGGTGGTGGTCTACGTGTGGAAGGAAATGCTCTAGCTGTATTGGGCACTTGAAGAGTACTGCGCATGTGGGCCCTCCCGGGGGGGTCATTTCCTTAGCTCCTGAATATATCATAGAAACAGACATACTTGGAATTAGCGCAATCCCTGTTTTGAGTTGTTGGGCTGTGATAAAGAGTTATCAGGCAGGGAAAGGCTAGGGAGAAGAAACTAAAGCTGCCCCAGCCCACCTGCCAAGATAATAAATAACAAGACAACGTTGTACCCCAGGGTCAGAAGAAGGGAGTTCGCAGAAATTAATGCAATACCCTTGGAGGATGCAGAATTCACTAGTGTGGTCCCTGAAAAAATGAGACAAATCTTGGTGGCAGGCAGCAGATGACCACAAACTGAAAATAGTATTAGCTGCAACGCCACAGGTACATTCGCTAGAGCAGATTAATAGGCCCAGGAGCACAGGGTGAAGTCAATGACTGCAGGAGTAAGCTCTTTTTTTTCTTTAAATTTCTATAACAGGATCAGAAACAATTCACATTCATATGGACAGATTACAGTATACGCTTGTATATATAGGATTATGTTAATTTTGCCACCTTCTTGCATAACATAGACATGGATCATCTGGACTCACAGACATCAGGACATCACAGCGACTCACTCTAAATATATATATATATATATTTAAGATTTATTATTTTCTTGAAAGGAGGGGGGGTAAAGGGAGACCTAGAGACTCCCTGCTGAGCACAGAGCCTGACACAGGGCTCGATTGATCCCACGACCCTGAGATCATGACCTGAGGCGAAACCAAGAGGTGGAAGCTTAACCGACCGAGCCACCCAGGCGCCCCCTCAGTGACCTACTATATTAGTAACATCTTGCTAATTGGGCCAGATGAGCAAGAGGTGGAAAGCAACTGAAGGCCTTGTCAGGAGACATATATTCCAGAGAGTGAGACAGAACTGTCTCAATGATTCAGGCACCCATTACATTAATAAAAATTTTATGGGCCCAGTAGTGAGGGCTTGATAAGGCATGCCATTCAAGTAAAGGCAACCAAGTAAATAACTGCATCTTACATCTCCCACAATTAAGAGGAAACTACTCCACCTGAGAATATGAGAACACTGCTATGGCTTCTAACCAGGTGACATAAAAAGGTGCATTTCAAGAGTAGCTCAAAACAGGAAAGGACTCTGCAGGCCTTGGTGGTGATAAACAACCTGGCAGATCCTATGGTTTTTGTGGCAAGCCCCAATGGGAGAATCACTACACAGACCCCCTGGGGTTCTGGAGCAAGGCCATGCCTTTGGCAGTGGCAAATCAAATGCCTTCTTCACAACAACTCCTGGCATGATACTCCATCCTAACAGATATGGAGCACGTGACTACCAGGACACCAAGTGCCCATTTATCTAGAATCACCCATCATGACTTAGGTTCTGTGAAACACACTAAGTTATAATGTTGGGTGGACCCAGTACCAATCCAACATGAGGGGCGCCTGGGTGGCTCAGTGGGTTAAAGCCTCTGCCTTTGGCTCAGGTCATGATCTCAGGGTCCTGGGATCGAGCCCCACAAGGGAACCTGCTTCCCCCTCTCTCTCTGCCTGCCTCTCTGCCTACTTGTGAACTCTCTCTCTCTCTCTGTCAGATAAGTAAGTGAAATCTTTAAAAAAAAAAATCCGACATAAGATGAAAGTGATACAACCATGATCAAGCACAAATAGGACCAGAAGTCACAAGATTGAGCAGAGAGCCTAAATCATCATATCACCCACCACTGTTGTACAAGTGTGCCCCTCCCTCAGCATATACCTTCTTGGCCATATGGGGGGAGCCCTATCACCGGCTGACAAAGAAAAAACCCTCACAGTTCTCACAAATGGCTGTATGTGGTACAAGTGAAAACTGGACAGGCGCTACACTACAACTTCCCTCGGCGGGGTGGGGGGGGCACTGGAAACAGTGGTAAAGGAAAACCTTCCTGTGGGCAGAGCTTTAGGCAGTACACTTGACCGTCTACTTTGTATAGACAAAGCAGTGTTTGATAACTCACAGGCAAATGTCATGACATGCTGGTCAGAGGGCTTAAAAGTAGAAAGACTGGAATACTGGGGCAAGGAAGTCTTACAGTAGAGGTATGCAGGAGGGCTACGGAGTGGATACAACAAGTTAAGATCTAGTCCTAACATTCATCAGAGAACATTCATCAGAGAAAATCTACCATGAAAGAGGCACTAAACAACCAAGTACACAATGACTCAAACGGTCTCTGTCAGTCATCTTTGGTCATGGCCTCCCCATGCTGACGAAATGAGCACATGAAAGAAGGTGGTCATGGTGACAGAGATAAACAGCATGCATGGACAAGAGCACGGACTCCCACTTACCAGGGATGCTGCAGTCACTGATGCAGCCAAAAGTTCAAATGGCCAGCAACAGAGGCAAACACTACGCTCCAATATGGCACCATCTTTAAGGAAACCACTTGCTGGCAAGCTGACTATATCGGCCCCTTCCACCTTGAAAAGGTGAACAATTTATTCTGAAAGTAATAAGGACATATTCTGTGTGTAGGTTTATCTTTCCCTAGGTTTATGTTTCCCTCTGGAACATCACTACATGAGAGTTCAGGAAAGGTTTAATCTACCAGTAAGTATCATCCCACACAATATCATCTCATCATGGTATGTGCAAGATAGGTCCCAGGACCATGGGATCTACTGGTGGTATCATATATAGCATCATCTAGAAGCTCCTAACCTAAAAGAGCATTGAAATGGCCTGATGAAGGCACAGATGAACAGAATGCAGACCTCCTGGATGCAAAATATACCCTAAATCAAAGACCTTCATATGCTATGTCTTCAACAGGAAAAAATACAAGGATATAGGCAAATGGGCGGTACAAACACAATACACCCTGTTTATCATCAAATCCCAAAGACCCACCTGGGGAATTTGTGTGTCTTACCCCTACAACTCTGGGTTCTGCAAAGTTAAAAATTTTGGTCACCAAAAGAGAACACTTCCATAGGAGACAAAAGAATCCCCAGGGGGTAGGGGAAGAATCCCTAGAGACTATAAGCTATGGCTGCCACTGGGGTATTTTCGAGTTCTTATCTCTAGGGATCAAAAGGCAAAGGAGGAATTACCATCTTGGCAGGGGTAACTGACCCTTATTATCAGAAAGAAGTAGGGTTGCTGTTCCCTTGTTGATTGTCCCACAAGGGGAAAGTGACAATATATCTGGAACCCAGATGATCCACTTGGGTACCTATTAGTATTCCCTTTCCCAATTCTGAGAGTAGTTAGCAGACAAATTGGATATGCTGGCCTGAGAAAAGCATGGTAACTAGTGGTTCAGATCCCTCAAGAATGAGGGTTTGGATCACACCACCAAGTAAGCTTTCAAGACTGGTAGAGATGGGGGGATACCTGGGTGGCTCAGTTGGTTAAGCGGTTGATTTTTTTTTAAAGGTAATTATTTTAAAAATTTATTTATTTACTTAGAGAGAGAGAGAGAGAGAAAGTGCGAGCATGTACAGGAGAGGGGTGCAGAGAGAGGGAGAGAGAATTCTTAGACTCGCCAACGAGCACAGAGCACAACATGGGGCTCAATCCCAGGACCCTGAGATCATGACCTGAGCCAAAATCAAGAGTTGGCCACCCAACTGACTGAGCCACCCAGGCACTGCAAACATCCGACTATTGATCTCAGCTCACATCTTGATCTCAAAGTTGTGGGTTCAAGCCCCATACTGGGCTCCATGCTGGGCCTCATACTTAAAAAAAAAAATTAAAATTAAAAACAGAATTATCGCATGACCCAGCAATTCCACTTCTGGATATATACCGAAAAGAATTGAAAGTAGGAACTCAAACACATATTTGTATACCACCCATGTTCATAGTAGCATTACTGACAATAGCCAAAAGGTAAAAACAGCCCAAATATCCATCAACAAGTGAATGGATAGATAAAATGTGGAATATATTATTCAGCCTTAATAAGGAATGAAATCATGTTACAACATAGATGAATTATGAAACATTATGCTAAATGAAATAAGCTAGGGGCGCCTGGGTGGCTCAGTGGGTTGAAGCCTCTGCCTTTGGCTCAGGTCATAATCTCAGGGTTCTGGGATTGAGCCCTGCATCGGGCTCTCTGCTCAGCAGGGAGCCTGCTTCCCCCTCTCTCTCTGCCTGCCTCTCCATCTACTTGTGATCTCTCTCTGCCAAATAAATAAAATAAAATCTTAAAAAAAAAAAAAGAAGTTAAACACAAAAGGAAAACATTATATGATTCCTCTTTACCTAAAGCAGTCAAAGTCAGAGACAGAAAGTCAGATGGTGTTTCCAGGGGCCGAGGGAGGGGAGAATGAGGAATTATCACTAATGGGTATAGAGTTTCAGTTTAGGAAAATGAAAAAGTCTAAAGATAGATGGTGGTGATAGTTGTAGAACAAAGTGAATATTATTATTGTCGCTGACATATCCTTTAGAAATGTTAAAAAAGGTAAACTTGAGGGGCGCCTGGGTGGCTCAGTTGGTTGAGCGTCTGCCTTTGGCCCAAGTCGTGATCTCAGGGTGCTGGGATCGAGCCCCACGTTGGGTTTCCTGTTGGCGGGAAGCCTGCTTCTTTCTCTCCCTCTGCCAGTCCCCCTGCGTATACTCTCTGTCAAATAAATGAGTAAATAATCTTTTTAAAAAATGGTAAACTTGGGCGCCTGGGTAGCTCAGTTGGTTAGGCGACTGCCTTCGGCTCGGGTCATGATCCCGGACTCCCGGCTCCTGCGGGATGTCTGCTTCTCCCTCTGACCTTCTCCCCTCTCATTCTAAGTCTCTCTCTCTCTAGTAAATGAATAAAATCTTAAAAAAAAAAAAAAAAGGTAAACTTGATATTGTGTATATTGTATTGCAATTAAAAAAAAGAAAGAAAACCAGCTAAATCTTGGTAAGATCAGTGAGTATTATGGCATTTTAACTAGCCTGACATCCACTTCCCTCTCCTCAGCTTTGGGTTAGCCTTGAAAACCAAGAGCCTCACAACCACAGTAGTTATGAAAACCAGTAGCCTAGCAGCTAGTGGAAAGGACAGAACGAATCTGGAGATCCCTAAAAGCCCCATCCCCAGGGAGCTGTTAGTATGTGATCTGACTGACAGCACCAAGAAACTCCATTCTCCTTATCTTTATTTGACCTGACTCAGAGCTTGTTCTGTGTGAATAGCCCTATCCTTTGGACATTTTTCAAAAAACAGTCAGTGCAAAAAAACAGTGGGTTTTTTTTCAAGATTTCATTTATTTGACAGAGAGAGATCACAAGTAGGCAGAGAGGCAGGCAGAGAGAGGGGGGGAAGCAGGGTCCCTGCTGAGCAGAGAGCCCGATGCGGGGCTCGAACCCAAGACCCTGATCATGACCTGAGCTGAAGGCAGAGGTTTTAACCCACTGAGCCACCCAGGTGCCCCTCAGTGGCAGTTGTTTAACAAACCCATGGCCTAAGGCAGTGATACCAGCTGGAGGCTAACAGGACACTGAACAAAAAACCAGAAATGTCCAGGAATGAGAGGTCTATACGGGCTTTTGGAATGCTCTGACATATTCTTGGGCATCTAGAAGGGCACATGCATTTGCAGGCTCTGCACATACCATGAAAGGCCTGAGAGGGCCCTGATATCTTACCTCTGATTGACCTTGAAAATTCTGTGCAAGCAGGAAGTAATGGCTAAGGCAAAACTGTAAACTGCCTGCCCGGAACATTGAAAGTATACAGCAATGTACAGACAGAACCCCCTTGGCAAAGGCTGGATAATTTACTGGTTCAAGACATTTAAGAGAATCTTTGTCTAATCATTTGCTAACCACTAAACCAACCAAGTAGAGACTGCAATGGTCATATACAACAAAGAATACAGGCTCTACAGATATTTCATCCAGGAAAGTCACTAAATAAACAGCAACAAGAAACCTACAGGAGGGAAGAGAGAATCTGATTTGCAGATTGCCACATTATTTTAAACGCTCAGTTTTCTGAAAAAGTTATGAGATATACAAAGAGGAAAGTATGGTGTATATACAGCGAAAAAAGCAGTTAACAAAACTGCAACTGAGGAGGTCTAGATGCTGGCCTTACTAGAAAAAGACTTTAAAGATTTTATTTATTTGACAGAGAGATAGAGAGAGAACGCACAAGCAGGCAGAGGGAGGGGGAAGAAGGAGAAGCAGGCTCTCCGCTGAGCAGGGAGTCTGACATGGGGCTCAATCTTAGGACCCTGGTACCATGACCTGAGCCATAGGCAGCTGCTTAACCAACTGAGCCACCCAGGCGCCCCTAGACAAAGACTTTAAATAAACTATTCTAAATACTTCAAAGAACTAAAGAAAACCATGTCTGAAGAATTAAGATAAAGTCTGAGAATAATGCCTCATCAAATACAGAGTAGCAATAGCAATAGAAATTGTATGAAAAAAAAAAGAAAGACTGGGGCACTTGGGTGGCTCAGCTGGTGAAGCGTCTGCCTTTGGCTCAGGCCATGATCCTGGAGTCGCAGGAGGGAGCCAGGCACCAGGCTCCCTGCTCAGCAGGGAGTCCGCTTCTCCCTCTGGCCCTCACCCCACTTGTGCGCTCTCTCTCCCTCAAATAAATAAAGTCCTTAAAAAAAAGAAAAAGATTTTCTGGAGTTGAAAAATCTAATAACTGAGAAGAAAAAATCACTAGATAGGCTCAAAGCAGATTTGAGCTGACAGAAAAATCAGCAAAAACAAAGATAGGTTCATTGAGATTATCCTGTCTGAGGAACAGAAAGAAAAAAGAATAGAGGGCCGCCTGGGTGGTTCAGTTGTTAAGCGTCTGCCTTCGGCTTAGATCATGATCCCAGGGTCCTGGGATCGAGCCCCGAATCGGGCTCCCTGCTTAGCGGTAAGCCTGCTTCTCCCTCTCTCCTTCCCCCTAGTGTTCCCTTTCTCGCTCTGTCTCTCTCTGTCAAACAAATAAAATCTTAAAAAAAAAAAATGAACAGAGCCTCAGAGAACAAACCTTCAAGCATACAAAACATCAAGTATACAGACATACACATAATGGGAAACTGAAGCAATAATGGCCAAAAATTGCCCCAAAATGATGAAAAATACATCCAAGAAACTTAAAAAAGTATAAGATAAACACAAAATGATCCATACTTAGTATTCAAAATGATGAAGGAAAAAAAAC
>CM052798.1:18666560-18706749 GCA_028533885.1 Nasua narica | reverse complement strand
GTCGTCAGAGTGGTCGTCAGAGTGGTCTGGGTGATCCTTTGAAGAAGTAAAGCAGATCTTATCTCCCTATTACATCTGAAATTAACTCCAAATTTCTTACCATGGCCTTTGAGAGGCTATATAACCTAACTCGCTTACTCACTCATAGACTTAACTTCCTATTATCTTGCTCACTCAGTTCCCAGTTCCTGTCGCACTACCCTATTTGCTGTTTCTGTAACTCAACAAGCACATTCTTACCCCAGGGCTTTGTAGGTGCTGTTCAGACAGCCTGGAATGCTCCACTCTCAGAAATTGCATGATTTGGGGGCGCCTGGGTGGCTCAGTGGGTTAAAGCCTCTGCCTTCGGCTCAGGTCGTGATCTCAGGGTCCTGGGATTGAGCCCCGCATTGGGCTCTATGCTCAGCGGGGAGCCTGCTTCCCCCTTTCACTCTGCCTGCCTCTCTGCCCCCTTGTGATCTTTCTCTCTGTCAAATGGATAAATAACGTCTTTAAAAAAATAAATTTAAGAAATTGCATGATTTGCCCCTTGATTTCATGTGACAAGTCAACTATGACTTGCTCAGAGGGGCCTTGACGGGACTACCTCGTCTAAAACGGCAAACCCCTTTCCATCATGCCCTATCCCTTCACCCGGTCTTATTTCTATTTTTAACTTATTGCGAAGTTAATATATACAAGACCAGAGATAAGACAGATATTTTCTTTTATTTTCTTCTTAAGCTTTTAAAGTTTTACACTTCACATTTTGGCCATCAAATGCAACTAGAATTGACTTTTATGTATGGTATTAGATAGAGACCCATGTTTTTTTATGACTAACAAATGATCTCAGTCCATCACTGAATAATATATCTTTTCTCCTCTGATCTATCATGCCACCTTTGTCCCAAATCCCTTTCCCTATTCACAGGTTTCTCTACCAGCACTCCATACTATCCTATGGGTATATTTTTTGATCCCTGATCCAAAATCACATTGTCCAATAATCAGTTTTACAATAAGCCTTTTTTTTTTTTTGCCAGACATGGGGCTTGATTCCAGGAGCCTGGGATCACGACCTGAACTAAAGGCAGGCGACTGAGCCACCCAGGCGTCCCCGGTTTACAGTAAGTCTTGTAATCAGGTAGGACAATTTTCCCAATCTTATCTTCAAAAGTGTCTTGGCTGCTCCACATACATTTTAGAATCAGCTTGTCAAATTCCACGAAAGAAAACTTATTGGAATTTTGATTAGAATTACATTCTATCTAAAAATCAAACTCAGAAGAACTATCTTCTTTGTAATACTAAGTTTTCCAATCCATGAATATTTTATATCTCTCCCATTTATTTAGTGTCCTTTCTCTACTTGGACCATCTTTATCTTTTAAATAGAGATTTGGGGGAACACAATCTAACGTATTTCCATTGGGATTAAGAGATGTTTTATATTCCTTTTTACACCTTATTTCCTATTTTTCATTTGTTCCACTTTGCAGTTCTTTTTCTCTATTTATGCCTTCCGCTGTATCAATTTCTCATTTCTTTTCCTCATTTCTACTTATTTTTATTCTATTACTATTCTTTTATTATGAGCTCTGAAATGAATACTTTATATTAGGTCTAACTAAGAACTCTTGGAATGCTTTCATTTTAAACCCCTTCCCTATTTATATTTACTTGAGTACTTTCCATTTTTATATCCACAAATAAGATGTTATTGTTCTATTAAGTCAGTCCTTAAGATTTTCCTTACTGTACATATATTCTTTGCTCATCATTCCTCTTTGCATCTCAGACCCTTGTTTCCAAGAAGCATTTTTCCTTCTTCCTGAAGTATATCCTTCAGAAGTTCCTTTGGTGAGGTTCTATGGGAATATGTTCTCTCAGTTTCTTTGTTTGAAATTTTTTCTTTTAAATTTATTTTTGACATACATTTTTACTGAGTACACAATTCTTGGTTGACAGATTTTTCTTTTAGCATTTTGAAAACACTGTTCCACTGTCTTATTTCTAGTATTGGCTCAACTGGTATACTCAACAGTATCCCAAAAAGTATATGTCCTGCTAGGAAAAATTGTACATTCTTGGTATACTTGTTTATATCTGTTATTTACAACCAGAGTCTATGCTGAACACTCAAAATGAAACAAAGAATGAAAGCTATTAGTGATGTGACAGGAAAAAATTTTTGTCTTTTAAAGTCTGTTCAAAAAAAGTTACACTTAGGAAGTGCTTATTTTTAAGCACAATCAACATCTAACATATTACTTAAGGGCAAAGACTTAAAAATGGAACTAGGGGAGCCTCGCTGGCTCACTTGGTTAAGTGTCCAATTCTTGATGTCAGCTCGGGTCTTGAGCTCAGGGTTGTGAGTCCAAGCCATGTTGGGCGTGGAGCCTACTTTTAAAAAATCGGACTAATATCCCCTTTCAAGGAAAAAACATCCTCCTAGTTAAACATGGTCTTTTCTGTTACCACTTGGAGGCATGAATCAGCTCTTTCAAATAGAGGTGTGGCTCACTGATAATCAAAAGCACTCTCAAGGAAATATCTTAGTGAATTACAAAGGACATTATTTTCAAAAATAAGATCTCAGAAAGGGTGATCTTACTTTCAAGATGTGCAGATCAGAATTAACCCTATTATTCCTTCTCCTGAAATAATTGGGACTAGATTTGGGCTTCAGGAAATAAAAAGTTTCTTTCTTTCTCTCTCTCTCTCTTTTTTAAAGGTCTTATTTATTTATTTGACAGAGAGAGCAAGCACAAGCTGGGGGAGGGACAGGCAGAGGGAGAGGGAGAAGCAGGCTACCTGCTGAGCAAGGAGCCCAATGCTGATGCTGGACTCAATCCTAGGACCCCACAATCATGACCCCAGCCGAAGGCAGATGCTTAACCAACTGAGCCACCCAGGCATCCCTCCTTTCAATATTTCTTTGAAAATAAAAATCCTGAAGCCTTCTGCTAACAATATCTGTTGTCAATACTTGAAAGTGACATTGAGATTATTCTTTGGGAATTAAATTTTACAACCCACACAAAGTGGCTCAAGATACGGATCTGCAGGGGCGCCTGGGTGGCTCTGTTGGTTAAGCAACTGCCTTGGGCTCAGGTCATGATCCCGGAGTCCCGAGATCAAGTCCCACATCGGGTTCCCAGCTTCACGGGAAGTCCACTTCTCACTCTGACCTTCTCCTTCTCATGCTCTCTCTCACTCTCTCTTTCCTAATAAATAAATAAATAAAATCTTAAAAAAAAAAAAAAAGATATGGATCTGCAAAGTCTCTTTAAAGAGAGTAATGGGGGCGCCTGGTTGGGCAACTGCCTTCGGCTCGGGTCATGATCCCGAAGTCCTGGGACTGAGTCCCACATCGGGCTCCCAGTTCCGCGGGGAGTCTGCTTCTCCCTCTGACCTTCTCCCCTCTCATGCTCTCTCTCACTGTCTCTATCTCAAATAAATAAATAAAATCTTTAAAAATAAATAGAGTAATGGGGTGCCTGGCTGGCTCCGTTGGTGGAACGTGCGACTCCTAATCTTGGGATTGTGAGTTCGAGCCCTACATTGGGTGTAGAGATTACATTAAAAAAAATCTTATGGGCACCTGGGCGGTGCAGTTGGTTGAGCGACTAACTCTTGGTTCCAGCTCAGGTTGTGATCTTGAGGTCATGGGACTGAGTCCTGAGCTGGGCTCTGCATTTAGCAGGGCTTGATCCAGGACCTTGAGATCATGACCTGAGCTGACGCTTAACCAACTGTGCCACTCAGGCACTCCTAAAGTTTCTATTTAATAGGCGAAGTCTGGTTACATATATCTATATAGTGTTTGAAATCTAGCAAAAATGATCTGTCAAAAGATGGACTTAGACTTTAAAAAAAAAATTAGTTTCATGTGTGTCTGGATCAGTGATACCAAGTATAAATATCTCATGAAAGAATAGTTAGGGTCCTTATTTACAGGAATTTAATGTGGCATAATTGATGTTTAGGAGGTTAACCCTTTTAATCTCTTCTAGTTAAAAGGAAGAAGTTGCTCAACAACTGCTCTTTGATATTTTCCTTTCTACCTTGCCCTCCAAAAGCACTAGCACATAACAAAATATTTTATTTACCAAAGCCCCTAAAGCTGTTATTATTCATTCCTTAACAGCAATGCCCTTAAGATGGTTAAATGCTTGCTTTTCAACTTCATTCCAATGGTGCCTTTCCTGAAGAGAGTTAAGAGGCTAGAGGGAAGCTTCTGATTGCTACAATATGAACTTTCTTCTTTCTGTAAGGACAAAGAGGAGACAGTTTAAAAAATACAAAGAAATAAGCCAGACACAAAAAGACAAATATTATATGATTCCACTTATATGAGACACCTAGAATAGACAAATCGATAGGGACACAAAGTAGAATAAAGGTTACCAGGGGCTGAGAGGGGAAGGCAACTATTTATTGGGTAGTTTCAGTTTGGGATGACCGAAAAGTTTTGGAAATGGATAGTAGTGATGGCTGCACAATGTTGTGAATGTTCTTAATGCCACTGAATTGTACACTTAGAAAAGGTTAACATGGTAAATTTTACCACAATTAAAAAAATATTAAATGTGCAATGATTACCGTAGCTGCAAACAAACAGACTTATTTCTCCTAAGCCAGAGATTGCAAAGACATACTTAACAGAAAGGTCATGATTGGCCTGTGGCTACAGTGAAAGGATGAAGCCATCTCCCAATTACTAAAAGATGATGTTCCAGGAGTCACTTATCTCTTACCTAATTTTATATAAGCATTAGGGTATGCAAGAATATTAAAAAAATTCCCAATCTTATTGGTATCACCAATAGATAAGAGGCACTGTGTCATCTCTTAATCATAAAGCAAAACCACACCCATATCCTGAATCCTAAAGTTTCCCTCAAATTTAAACTCAAAGGAACAGGAGGCAACTTTGGGTGTGTACAAGTAAAAGGAAATGGAAAGTACTCTTCACACCGTGTGACCTGTCTTATACAGTTACTCTCAGTATCTACTGAAAGTGTTATTTATTTATTTTTTAAGATTTTATTTATTTGAGAGACAGCGAACAAGCACACAGCAGGGGGGAGGGGCAGAGGGAGAGAGAGGGAGAAGCAGACTACCCGCCGACGGACGAGGGAGCCTGATGGCGGGCTTGATCCCAGGACGCTGCGATCATGACCTGAGCTGAAGGTAGATGCTTAACCGACTGAGCTACCCATGTGCCCCTGAAAGTGTTTTTTAATAGGGATTTAACCATGAGGAAAGGGAAGAGGAGGAAGTCTCCCTTAGGAATTCTCTGTCTTTTTACTGTCACTCACTAGAGGAGGAGGATGGAGAGTTTCAGGGCCTCCACTTTTTAATCTTATTTAATAAACAATCAACCCACCCAAAGAACAGTGGACTACATCATCAACACTAGTGTGAAAATGATACTTTATTATTTTTTAAATAACCTTGATCCCTTACACGGAGCGAAGATTTTTAATTTCTAGTGACCTAGGTGGATATTAGTAGCTCAAGATGAAAAAGAACACTTTAATTCAGTGTCTTCCAAAGCTCAAAATGTCCTCACAAAACAACTACTACTAGAAATAACTGGATAACATTGTGAAAAACATTAACTTAGAATAACATTTTTATCCCAGACATTAAAATTGATTTTTCCAAAAGTTAAAAAAAGACTATTAGAAACAGAAGTTGAGAAATTCATAGAGTAATCCACCTAAGAAGAAATAATTCCCTAATGATGGGATAAAGAAAAAAAAAAAAAAGAAATACAAGAAATTACAAAGGAAACAGTGAATGACTACAGCCTGAAGGTGTCTGTCAAAAATCGGGGCACCTGACTGGCTCAGTTGGAAGAGCAGGCAACTCTTGATCTCAAGGTCATGAGTTTGAGCCCCACGTTGGGTGTAGAGATTACTTTAAAAAAAAAAAAAAACTTAAAAAAAAAAATAAAATAAAAACAAATACCATAGGCCAGGGAAACTCTTTCAGTAAACTTGAAAATAAATAGGGGCACCTGGGTGGTTCAGTGGGTTAAAGCCTCTGCCTTCAACTCAGGTCATGATCTCAGGGTCCTGGGATCAAGCCCTGCATCAGGCCCTCTGCTTGGCAGGGACCCCGCTTCCCTCTCTCTCTCTGCCTGCCTCTCTGCCTACTTGTGATCTCTCTCTGTCAAATAAAGAAATAAAATCTTAAAAAAAAATTAATTAATATCTGTAGTAAAAGGCTTACAAAGTATCTAAAACCATGAAGACCTAAACAGATAAATGAGCAAAAGAACAAAATTTACATTCATAGGAATAAATGTTTGACTTTCCTAACAATTAAAATGTTAAAATGGTTATGTGTCAACTGTACTCAAAAAAATTTTAAGGTTAAAACAATAATTATGAATCATTTATAACTATTAAGCTGGAAATATATTTATTTTAAAATATTAAAATCCATTATTAAGAAGGTAGGTTGTGAATAAACAAGTACTGTAAACTGTTAGTGGCACTGCAAATTAGGATACTGATGTTAGGAAACAGTTTGGTAATACCAATCAAGAACTAAATGTTCATATTTGCTGATCCAGTAATTTCATTTTTTTAAGATGGAAAGTTTTGTTTTGTTTTTTAAGATTTTATTTATTTGGCACAGAGAGAGAGATTGAGAGAGAGAGAGAGAGAGAGAGAGAGAGAGAGATCAGGAGAGAAAGCAAGCACAAGCAGGGAGAGCTGAAGGCAGGCAGGGGAGAAGCAGGCTCCTGGCTGAGCAAGGAGCCGGATGTGGGCTCGATTCCAGGACCTGGGGATCATGTCCTGAGCCGAGGGCAGCCACTTAACTCCCGAGCCACCCAGGTGCCCCAAAAAGTTTTTTTTTTTAAGATTTTATTTAGGGGCGCCTGGGTGGCTCAGTAGGTTAAGCATCAGCCTTTGGCTCAGGTCATGATCCCAGCGTCCTGGGATCCAGTCCCATATCAGCAGGGAGCCCCCTTCTCCCTCTCTCTTTGCTGCTCCCCCTGCTTGTGCTCTCTTGCTCTCTCTCTCTCAAAAAATAAAATCTTTAAAAAAAATTTTTTTAGGGACGCCTGGGTGGCTCAGTTGGTTAAGCAGCTGCCTTCGGCTCGGGTCATGATCCCGGTGTCCTGGGATCGAGTCCCGCATCGGGCTCCTTGCTCGGCAGGAAGCCTGCTCCTCTCTCTGCCTCTGCCTGCCTCTCTGCCTGCTTGTGTTCTCTCTCTGTTAAGTGAATAAATAAAATCTTTAAAAAAAAATTTTTTTTTAAATTTAGTTTTAGGGAAAGAGTGAGAGAGTACACATGCGAGATTGGGGAGGGTGAGCAAAGGGAGAGGGAGAGAGAATCTTAAACCGACCCCGGCTGGGTGGGGGAGTATGGAGCCCTTTGCTGGGGCTGAGCTCAATCTCACAACCCTAAGATCAGGACCTCAGCCTAAATCAGGAGTCGGACACTCAACTTACCGAGCCACTCAGGTGCTCCCCAGTAATTTTATTTTATTTTTTTTTAATTTCTTTTTAAAGATTTTATTTATTTATTTATTAGGAAAGAGAGAGAGAACATGAGAAGGGAGAAGGTCAGAGTGAGAAGCGGACTCCCCATGGAGCTGGGAGCCCGATATGGGACTCGATCCCGGGACTCCAGGATCATGACCTGAGCCAAAGGCAGTTGCTCAACCAACTGCGCCATCCAGGGGCCCTTATTTTAAAAGAAAAGAGTTACACATACAAAGACCTATGTGGCAGCATTATTTGTAATAGTTAAACAAATTAAAACCCACACCACAGGAATCTTTAATTCAGTTTATTTCCATAAACATGTATGGTTTTAGTGGGGAGAATAAAGAGGTCAACTAAAGAGGGAGAAGTGGCCTGCAGAGATAGGATCAAAGTGCTCTGGGATCACTCAAGGTAAGGGGGAATCACTAATCTTTTCCACCAGCTTTTGATACTGTATTTCCTACCAAAGGAGAGAGTGAGCAGCTGGGTAGAAAGAATCAAGTACACTGGAAATCAACTCGATGGCACGTGCAGGCTCACGGTGGGGGAAGTGGAGTTCTCTGTAGGAGACTGAGTATGTTGAGTTCTACCAGAATCACCCATCCACAAAGGAAAACAAACAAACCAAGCAACTGTACTTAAGTTCTGTCACACAATCATCAGATTGTTATCTATCCTAAAATGAAATACAGTCAAAATTTATCTAAAAAGTACTCCAGGCAATGTGGCTAGTAAGTTCACATTTGAAAGAATAAATGTAGAGAATTTTAACAATGGAGTATTTTGGTCACAGGCTGGATTCAAGATTAGATTGGAAATGAAATGTTTACCCGACAAAAACACGCAGCAACATCATAAACTACCAATAAATTTATACATCAGTGCACCACCAGCTCACACCCTGAGAGATTTCCCTTGCCACTCGGTAGACCCGAATAGAAGGATGCACTTGAAATCTGTGCCCTCTCTCTCCTACAGCACTGATGCCAATAGCACTTTTTCCTTTGCCAGGTATAATAATATATCTTCTCATATTTATTAAACACTTTACAGTTTACAAAGACCTCTCACATACATTACCTCATCTTACAGCCCTAAAGAAATGGTCATTATTCCTATTTTATAGATGAGGAAACTAAAGTTTAAGGAGGTTAGCTGACCTGGATATTCACAGCGACAGTGTGATAGAGCTGGAACTCGAACCCAGGTCTTCAGACTCCAAAGATAGGAAATGTATTGAGTAAACGGGTCAGAGCTTTCAGATGGTCAAAATAAACACCTGGTGTTTTAAATATAATAGAGAAGTTCAACTGAAAACCAAGGCTGAATCTGAAAGCTGCAGTTTCAACCACCTCTTCCCTAAAATTCAGACAGACACTAAACACACTTCCTCTCCTAAAATCCCCTGGAATGTTTTTGGTTGTAAATCATAAAATCTTAGAATTTGAGAGACCAACTAATCAAGGGCTCTCTATTAAGAAATGAGAAAATTGAAGCACAAGGCTTGTGACCTGTTCAGAGATGGCGGCACCAAAGCCTTTTAGGATAATATAGTGTGTTTTCTTCTAAGGTCCATATGACAGTATTCAAGAGACGCTGCTTTGCTGAGAACGTAGGAGACAGAATGCGTGGACTAGCAGAAAATTCATGTCTGACTTCAGCTAGCCCTAACTGCTATTCGGTAGCCCTCTCCCTCATCTTTGGTTGGCTCCCTTACCTTTTCCACCACTGCTGTTCCAAAAGTTTAACACTTTCTGAAGTCAGCTAGCCTATTCTAGCCTTTAATCATTCCACACATAACTTAACCCCTTACTTCTTCAAGGCAGATGAATAAGAGGTCATTAGACATTAACAGACCTTATAAGGCAGAAACTGTGATCCTGAGCTTCGCAGTCAAAATATATCTGGATTCCAGATCTCTTCCGTTACTTATGGTGCCTTTGGAAAATGAAGTTAATCTCTCAAAGCCATAATTTCTTCAACTGTCAACTAGGAATGTCCACCCACTCTACAGAATTTTTGTAAAATTAAATGACACATATAAAAGTATCTAGGGTGTCTGGCTGGCTCAGTCATTGAAGCATGCGATTCTTGATCTTGGGGTCGTGAGTTTGAGCCCCACATTGGGTATAGAGCTTATTTTTTTAAAAAAGGACTTAGATCAGTGTACAGGGTAAGCGGCTGGTGACTACTAAAATTTCAGTTCCCATTTCCATCACTTCCAAACACATCTTCCTCCATCCTTTTTTCATGTTCCCCTTTCAAGGCTCACCTCTCCATGAGTTTTCGCTTTTATCTCCTGCCAGGGCTTCTTTATCATCTCCCTTTTCTCTTGTGCCCATCTTCAATATCTGCCTCTCTGCTGGCTCCTTTTCTTTCGCCTTCCAACATGTCAAATTTCTCCCATCTTTTAAAATCAAATCAAACAAAAAGGCCCTCAAAATCCAACTCTTCTGGCACTCTCTAAGTATCTCTCCTAAATGCTCTAACCTACTAGAAAGACAGCAAGCAATTATCTTTCAAAACAGATCAGATTATGTCAATTACCTGCTTTAAAAACCTTTAAATGTTTAGGTTAAACATTAAATGGTTTACCAATTCCTTAATCATAAAGCCTGCATTCCTTCGCAAAGCATTTTGAATCCTTCTCGGTACTTGGCTGGCCATCAACCTTTGCTTTCAGCAGTATTCTTCAACTACTCAACCCCAGGGGTCCAGAGACCCCCTAAGTACTCTATAACCTTCTAAAATTATATGCATGTTTGCATATGTGCAGCTGTCTGGGTGAAAATCCATTGCTCTTTTCAAATTTCGGAGAGGGGGCATCTGAACTGAAAAATATTAAAAACCAACTGCAAAATCCTCTTAGCCATACCACCCTCCTCACTTTTTTAAAGATTTTACTTATTTATTTGACAGAGAGAGATAAACCAAGAGAGAGAACACAAGCAGGGGAGTGGGAGAGGCAGACTCCCCGCTGAGCAAGGAGCCCAGTGCAGGGCTCGATCCCAGGACCCCGGATCATGACCTGAGCCGAAGGCAGACGCTTAATGACTGAGCCACTCAGGTATCCCCACACTTCTCGCTCTTTCCCAGACACACATTTGACACTTTTGCACATCCATTCCTGTGCCAAACTGCTTCCTCTGGCTGATCGGAGTGGTGGTGGTGGTGGGGGGGTCAGGCTGGAATAACCTTAATAGTAACAGATCTACTGGATGAATTCTTACTCATCCCTCAAGAACAAGCGCCAAAATCACTTCAGTCTACTGGGGCAGAAGCACTCAGTCCCTCTCCTATATTGTTAACACAGCTCTACTGAACACTTACCACGGTCAGTTTGGGAATGTTGTAAGCTCTTCAAGGTAGAGGCTCAATACCTTAACATCTTTGTACCTATAGATCCAAGCACAAAATAGGCAAAACAAAAATCTGCTGAATAAAAGAACCACTTATGGTGCTGCATCTGTGTTCTGGTATTCTCCACAACTGCCCCTGCCCGCTTTTGCTATTCATTCACTCGTTCAACGTACATTTATAAAATTCCAACAAAATACCTGAACCTATGTGCTAAGCAGTAAGAATAAACGCTAGGACACAGTCCTTGCCATTAAGACCTTTAACTGTGACAATACAGAGCAAATATAAGGGGCTTATTTGATGAGTGCATAAAGGGTTATGGTGGCCCACGTGAAGACGTGACTAACAGTCACAGAATGTCTTACAAGGAGACATCACACTCTCTTAGGCCAGAGAATCTACTCATTGTCTCTTTCTTTATAAATAATCTTCTTCCATGATCCTTTTCTTTTTCTAGAGGGTATAATGTGACCAAATACCCTCCTCCTGGAAACAATTCCACAGATAGAGCAGAAATGATTATCCCCGTGTTAAAAGATGAGAAAACTAACCTTCGAAGAGGTCACTACTCAAGGTTGCACATGAGAGATTTTATTTAGTATTTATTTACTGTCTGATTTCCCCAACCACCACCACCCCTAATCAGTCTTTATAGATTAGGGCTTACACCCCAAGAAGGAAGACTTTTGTTTTCACTGCTTTGTCCTCAGGGTCTGACTCCTGCATTTCCAGGAATCTAATTCCAGTGTCTAGACCACAACAGGCTTCAATAAATATATGTTGGATTGAATGAATGGATGAATTGATTCTAAAATAAAGTAGACTAACAGCAAAACACACAAGGGAAAAAAGTTCTTTCCCATTGCGATGACTTAATAAGAGATTTAAAACAGGCTTCTACTAGTTAGAAAGGCTAGACCAATTGTATTGACTCAATTCCACTGGCATGTTATGCATTTTAACCTAAGAAGAATTTAAGTAAAGGGGGTGAAGTAAGTTTCTATTTCTGATGTCACATTCATGGCATGTACTGACACAAAGTCAAGGGTTAACTGCAGGTTTGAAACTGATTAAAAGTTTTTACCAAAAGCAAATACTAAAGAGAGCGCGTTCTTGAGTCCTGACACTGGCTAGAAAAGTATCTCAATTTCAGTTATTTCTTCAGTGTTAGTTCCAGCAGCCAAAACTACTGTATAGAGGTCCTCCAACATATTTGTTTAAAAACCTTTAAGCAAAGATTAGTCAAAACTTTTTAGTAATGATTAGACAAAACCACAGCCCAGTAACTCTCCACTATTCCACTCCCAGGACTCCATAAAATTGCCATTGGTCTGAGCACAAGGCAATCGAAGCATCCTGTCACACGAGGTGATGGGGCGAACATTAAATATGATTTATGGTTTAGTATGACATTATGTTCTAGAAACTCCGGTTCCTTATAAATCATTTTGCTCTGAGTAGAACGTACTTCCATTATTTTTCTCCAATATTTAAATTTCAATAAATCATAAGCTGTTGGTGGTGGTGTGATGAGTAATTGCGACAGGTATGAAGTAACGAAAAGAGCACTGGACTGGAGTGTAGTTTATGCTACTATTTCCTTTCTAGGTTAATTGCGTGACCTTGGGCAAGTCATTTAACATTTTAGAGGCTGTGAATTTAACATTTATCAGCTGTAAAATTAGAAACACCACCTCACAGAACTGTAGTGAGAAATTACGTAATATATATGAGCTGTTTTCAAAAAATAACACTAATAGCAATGTCATTTTTTTTAAGATTTTATTTCTTTATTTGTGAGAGAGAGAGAGAGAAAGAGAACAAGTGAGCACAAGCAGGGGAGCAGCAGGCAGAGGGAGAAGCAGGCTTCCCTCTGAGCAGGGAGCCTGATGCGGGGATCGATCTCATGACCCTGGGATCATGACCTGAGCGGAAGGCAGAAGCCTAACGGATTAACCGAATGAGCCACCCAGGTGTGCCAGCAATGTCATGTTTGAATAAATAACAGCCAGTCATTAGCAACTACTGTCCTTAGATTATTTTTAAAACTTCTAGAGCAATTCTGTGGATGCTTCTTCAAAACACAGGCAGGAAAACAACCAATCCCTACTCACTGCTGGATTAAAAACTGAAGAACAGCTGCATTAAAGACCTCCAACCCTGTAAAATATTACGAACATAATCTGGGATTCCCTGAGTAAATCACTTCCATTATGAGATATCAACATAATAAAGTACAATAGCTTTATTTGCCACCTTCACTAGGAGGGAATTTAACATATATAACCTTCATAACCTTCCCTGATTTATGTAAAGGGGTCCTGGTTGTCCTCTTTTCATAGACGTGAAATACTAATTATTTTTCAAAAAGGAGTGTCCACACTGGCTTTCAGAAAACGTTGCCTTATGCTGAATCTAGCAATGCAGTCTTACAACGGAACTTACATTAAATTACCACTATCTAACAAAATTTGATTAAGTCCACACACACTTCACCAGTTTCAGTAAGGCTACTTCTACCTCTCCTCCCTCAAACTGGCTTCATTCCTATTACTCGGTGAACTAGTCTTTTTGTTGCTTTCTAGAAGCAACTAGGTTTCTGGTTTCCCTATAACGCGGATCGTTCCATTAATGGACGTTTTCTTCCAACTTTTTGTTTGGAGCACTAGAAATAAAAGGATTGGCCGGTAAGAGGGGCGAGGAACTGGGTGCCTGGACGAAGTCCTGCAACTTTCTTCTGCATGCAATGAATGAAAAGACTGCTCCGTGCACTAAAAATCACTTTCTCTCCTCCGAGATTCAGTAAGTATGTGAACCGCACTGGTTCTTTGGTTGCCTGATCACAGCTGCAACCTATACAGACACAGCAGCAAATTCAGTCCCTTCCCAGTTACTCAGGGAGGGAGCTCACTTCTTTTCCACAGGCCCATCCCCCTACCAAGAAAAACGCCTGGAGACTCGTGCCCCGAAGCCGCGCGGGGCTTCGTTCCAGAGTTAGACAATAACCTCGACGGTTTTCAACAGAAACTCTGTCGGCCACTGCCTGGCTCCGAGCCGCCGCTCTGCCCAGCCGAGATGCAGAGGTCCGATGGAGGAAAGGTTTGAAAAATGGACTTTGACCTGATCCGGTTACCGCAACCGGATCCTCAGGGACCAGTCCCCATCAGGGACGGCCCGACGGGCTCCCCGGAGGAGGCGACTCCACGCACAGGCACAAAGGAGCAGCCCAGACAAAAGGGCCCCGCAAAGTCGCGGGGGGCGGAGTGGGCCAGCCGGAGCCGAACGCACTACAGGCGGAGAAACCACCGCGGGACCGTTGTGGGAGGGCGGAGGAGAAGGCGGAGGCCCGGGCCCAACCCGCCCCGCCCTGGCCCGACCCCACCGCGGCTCCGGCCGTTACGCCCGCCCGCACCGCGACCTCCTCGCGGAGCCAAGAACACGGCGGGAGCCTAAGAGACGCCCGCAGCCAGACCCCGCGCACTTCTCGCTCACTTTCCCCTGTTCCTCGAACTCACCCGGGTGGCCGCCGCCGCCTCCTCAACCTCCACAGTAGTTTCCCCCGGAAATCCTACCTGGCCCGCCGACCGCCTGGCCGCAGCCAGAGCCTTCGCCCCGGGAGGGGGAGCGGGAGCAGGCCGGACAGTGGGAGGTAGGAAGTGCCGCCGCAGGGGCTCACGGGACTTGTAGTCTCCAGCTAGGGCCAGCTGCGTCGCGGGCCGGACAAGATGGCGGTACCCTGTAGCTCTCCGCTCTCCGGGCTGTCAATACTACACGGCTTCTTTGGGCAAGCGCCACCCGCTGCCTGCGCCCTGCGAGTGGAAGAACTTGGGCAGCTTTCCTAATACCGAGAGGGCAAAGGTCTTTGGACTTGGGAGGATAGAATTGAGTACACTGCTACAGGCAGCGCCTAAGGAAGGAGCTGATGCAAGTGTGCTGTTTTAGATTAACTGTGTCCAGTCCTTGTCTGGTCAAATTTCATTTATAATTTCTGCAAAAGAAAAAACCATTAAGGGCCAGTTTGAAGTACAAAAACTTAGAAGTAAGTTATCCTCAATTTATGCATAAGGAAGAAGCCCAGGAATCATTCTTGACACCACCTTCAGTCATTCTGCATTCCATATATCTCAGTTCCATTCCATTTCTCCACTACCGTTAGAGGAAGTCAGAGGAAGTCACTGTCAGTCGTCTCTACAAGTTTCACCAGTTTCAGGCCTCCGGGCTATCTTCCTCCAAACACCTTCCTTGCTGCTGCCAGAAGATCTTGCTAAATGCCAACCCCATTGTGTCACAGCCCAAATTAGACCTAAGTGTATAACCTAAAGCTGCAAAACTTCTAGAGGAAAACAGGAAAAAAAAAAATATGTGACCTGCAAACACATAATCCATAAAAGAAAAAAAAAAAGATAAATTGTAAGTCACCAAAATTAAAAATTCTTCTTTTAAAGACATTGTTATAAAAATGAAAAATCCCCCATCAGGCTCCTTGCTCAGCAGGGAGACTGTTTCTCCCTCTGCCTGCTGCTCCCAGTGCTTGTGCTCTCTCTCTGACAAAATCTTTAAAAAAAGATGAAGCCAAGTCACACACTGGGATGAAATCCCAACAAAACCTACATGCAACAAAGGACTAATATCTAGAATTATTTCAGTCCATTAAGTCAAAGAACCTAGTTTAAAAAATGATTTGAACAGGGGCGCCTGGCTGGCTCAGTGAGTTAAGCCTCTGCCTTCCGCTCAGGTCATGATCTCAAGGTCCTGGGATCAAGGCCCTGCATTGGGGTCTCTGCTCAGTGGGGAGCCTGCTTCCCCCCCTCTCTCTGCCTGCCTCTCTGCCTACTTGTGATCTCTGTCAAATAAAATCTTAAAAAAAAAAAAAAATGATTTGAACAGACACTTTACCAAAGAAGATAAACCTATGGCAAATAAACATATGAAAGATGTTAGGGAAATGCAAATTAAAACCACAATGAGATAATCTACACACCACGATTTGTAATACCAAGTGATTAAGTGTTAACAAGAATGTAGAACAAGAATTCTGGGGATGATGGGTATTTGAATATCTTGATCCTGGTTATGGTTTCAAGACTGATGAGTTTTAAATCTATCAAAACTCATCAAACTGTACACTTTAAATCAAAACTCATCAAACTGTACACTTTAAATACATGCTCACCAATTATACTTCACTAAACCTAAAAACTGTATAGTCAAAAAACTCTTTTAAAGAAAGAAAGAGGGGTGCCTGGGTGGCTCAGTGGATTAAGCCTCTGCCTTCGGCTCAGCTCATGATCTCAGGGTCCTGGGATCGAGCCCCACATCAGGCTCTGCTCAGGAGGGAGCCTGCTTCCCCCTCTCTCTCTGCCTGCCCCTCTGCCTACTTATCTCTCTGTCAAATAAATAAAATCTTAAAAAAAAAAAAAAAGTAAAGAAAATCAGTGACTTCCCAGTATCCGTAGGAAAAAAACAAAAATTATTGCCATCGAAGCTCTAATTGTGGAATTTCAATACCATCCATGGGGAAGGGGATGGATACAGATGGCAATTATGAAATCCCAGGTAACTAATGATGGTGATAACAGCTGTAGTAATAGCAGTAAAAAATAAAATAAAACTCCTACTTTTTCTTGAGCGCCTAGGACTTTTACAGTAAGATACCTTAATTAGGATTCCCCCCAGAAAGCAGAACCAGAGACAAGTACTAGTTGCAGGTAATTTATCTGGAAGGTGGTCCCAGGGATTTAATGTGAGAGCCTAGAGTAAAACAGGAAAAAAGGAGTCAATACAAGGGTGCATTACCAAGTGAGCACTGCTGTGAGCACCTTGGGGTAGAACCTACCAAAATCATCTGAGGGTTGTCCAGAATGCCTCTCGGCATGGTCCATCCAAGGACTACTCTGAGAAGCATTTATCCATTGGCTTCCATCTGCTATTAATTAGGATTACCCCAGGGGCATCAACTCCTCTTGCATTCTGAACAGGGTTCCACCAGTGTCCTACATTTTGGTTTTGGAAAAGCTCTAAGACAGAATGCAGAAAAGTGCAAGAAGAATTGAAGACCTCACTAAACTGTTTTCTGCAGCTTCAGCTAGAATCTAAGGGAAGTCTGAGAGGATGTGGTAAGGCAACGGAGGTGCCACACCATCCCTTGCATTGCTCAGATCTGTCCATGTTCTATATTAGATTCAATTTATCATGCTGTCTTCAAGGTGATGGTTGGCAACAATCTTGATGAAAGACTCAGCGGCACTCATGATTCTTCACAAAATGTTATGTTGCCCATATGCCTTTTGTGTCCTATAATATGCTAAACTCAACCATATGGATGATTTTCCTAGATAATATTAAATGAAAGAAGCCAGACCAAAGAAGCACCTACTGTATTTCACATATATAAAATAAAACACAGGCAAAAATATTCTGTTGAAAGTCAGGATAGCAGCTCCCCTTCAGGGAGGAAGAGTCTGGAAGAAGGTGAGAGGAGGTTTCTGGATGCTGGTAAGATGGTTTTTTGATCTGGATCTGGGTGCTTGGTCCATGGGTATCTTCAATTTGTAAAAATTCATTAATTGGGATATATATATGTTTCTGCATGTGTATTATACTCCCGACATAATTTTTTATATGGGAAGTGGCCTGGGCCAAATCTCTTTGTCTTCTGAGAAACCAAATAACAGTAAACACTAGGGGGGGCCTGGGCAGTTCAGTCAGTTAAGTGTCTGGATCTTGATCTCTGGGTGGTGACTTTGGGCCCTGCTTTGGGTTCCATGTTGGGTGAAGAGCCTATTAAAAAAAAAGAAAGGGGGCGCCTGGGTGGCTCAGTTGATTAGGCAACTGCCTTCAGCTCAGGTCATGATCCTGGAGTCCCAGGATCGAGTCCCACATCGGGTTCCCTGCTCCGCAGGGAGCCTGCTTCTCCCTCTGACCTCTCCCCTCTCATGCTCTTTCTCTCTGTCTCAAATAAATAAAAAATCTTTAAAAAAAAAAAAAGAAAGGAAAAAATAAACATTATTGCTAACCATTAGTATTTCTGGATTTGGGGCTCAGGGACACTATTGGTACATAATGTTAAGACCATGGGCTCTGGCAATAAAAAACTGTTCTGCCATTCTCTATGTGCCATTGCCCAAGTTATTTAAACTGGTTAAGATTCAGTTCCCTCATTGTACAATGGGAAACACAATAGTACCTATTATATAGATTGGCGTGATAATTAAACAAAGTAACATACATAAAGTGGCCAGCACTGTACCTGATATACCTTCAGTACTCAGTAAACAATAACTGTTATGTAATATTAGTTTTTGTCTTTCTATTTTAAGTTTTCAACAATGAACATGGACACAGGCTGCAGGTGCAAGGATGTTCATTGTAGTATTGTTTGAAATCTCAAAAAACTGGAGACAAGCTAAATATGCATCTACTGGAGAATGGGCAAATCAACTGTGATATATTCATAATACAGAATAGCACAAAGCAGTTACAGTGAATCAGTTAAAGCTACAGAGATGGATGTGGATAAAAGAAAATATTGAGGGGAGCGCCTGGGTGGCTCAGTCGGTTAAGCATCTGCCTTTGGCTTAGGTCATGATCCTGGGGTCTTGGGATCAAGCCCCACACTGAGCCCCACATCAGGCTCTCTGATCAGCGGGGAGGCTGCTTCTCCCTCTCCCTCTGCCTGCTGCTCCCCCTGCTTATGCTCTTTCTCTCTGGCAAATAAATAAATCTTAAAAAGAAAAGTTAATAGTTTTAGGTTATTTATTTTAAAGGGCATGTGTAAATAAATAGTTTATATCCATAGTCTATACCTGGAAGAATATATAAGCTTTCCTCTGTGGTGGGAAAATAGTGTGATTGAATAGTGTGTGATGGAGAAACTGAATTCACACTGCATACCCTTTTGGGCTACTGAATTTTTCCTTAAATATAGACTCTACTGTAAAAACACCACCATCAAAACAGAGAATTTTTTTTTTAAAAGCTAAGATCTTGGGGCACCTGGCTGGCTCAGTCGGTTGAGCATCTGGCTCTTGATTTCAGCTCTGGTCCTGATCTCAGGCTTGCGGCATCTAGCCCTGTGTTGGGCTCCACATTCAGTGGGAGTCTGCTTGAGATGCTCTCTCCCTCTGCCCCTCTCCCATCCATGCACTCTCCCAAATAAATAAATCTTTTTTTTTTTTAAGATTTTATTTATTTGACAGAGAGAGAGAGAGATCACAAGTAGGCAGAGAGGCAGGCAGAGAGAGAGGGGGAAGCAAGCTCCCTGCTGAGCAGAGAAACCATGTGGGGCTCGATCCCAGGACCCTGAGATCATGACCTGAGCCGAAGGCAGAGGCTTTAACCCACTGAGCCACCCAGGCACCCCAAATAAATCATCTTAAAACAACAATAACAAACAAAACCTAAGATTGGGAAGCCTGGGTGGCTCAGTCAGTTAAGCATCTGCCTTCAGCTCAGGTCACGATCCCAGAGTCCTGGGATTGAGCCCTGAGTCTGGCTCCCTGCTCAGCGGGTAGTCTGCTTCTCCCTCTCCTTCTGCCCCTCCACTCACGCTCTCCCTCTCTCTCTCTCATATAAATAAATTAAAAAAACAAACAAACAAAATCCTAAGATCTCAAAAAGTGTTGGGGAATCACTGAAGCAGGGCTTACCTATCACAGTTTAAAATCACGGGGATGGTGGTTTGAGTGGATGATACCACTGCAGCTTCAAATTCTGAGAGCTCCCTCTTCTTTCACAGATGGGAATGGCTCTACAAACCTGGCCGTTTTGATTGGGCTGAGAACGAAGTCTAATTAACTAGCAAAAATGAATTGGACCAATCAGAGAACAATATGCAAATGAAGGACTCTGACTGTCTAAAGCTTCCTGGCGAGAGCTTTGAACTTCGCAGTTTAGAGACTGTTAATGTTGCTGCCACCTGCAGGCCACCTCTCTCAACAGCCAGTTCCTGGAAATAACCGAGGGGGATTCTTCTCTCAGTTGAGTTCTCTGTAAGGCTCTGGATTGGCGAGAGAGTGATATAAATTTCTCCCTCTCCCCTGAAGCCCACTACTTTGCCACAAACCCAAACTGGTGGTAGTAGTTCCTAAGAGTGGGGCCTGTGGCATCAGACTGTCTGACTTTACGTTGGGTTAATCAAATACCTCTTCTGTACCTCAGTTTTCTCATCTATAAAATGGTGATGATAACAGCTCTTCTGTATAGATGTTGTGAAGATTGAAATCAGATCATGTGAACCACTTAGCACAATGGCCGGCACTGAGTGAGCACAGAACAAATACCAATAGTTGTTGTTAGGCAGAGCTTCAGAAGCTTCTCCCATTCTAAACTGACAAACAGTACTTTGACACACAATAGGGCAGTGGAAAGACCTTTGGTACCTGGCTCTACCACTTCTGGCCTGTGACCATGACCAAGTGTTCTCACCTCTCTGAACCTTACTTGACCTCGCAGGTGGTTTTGGATATTACATGAAATCATCTATATAAAGCACCAATCACAGTGCCTGGCTGTTAAATGGAGTTTCACAGTTAAATGGAGTGACAATGAGTGATGATTAACACAGGAATAATTACCAAGTATAGGCAAAGGTTGAACAGCTCAGGTTGCAAACGGGCAGGCCACAGGCAGTCACTAACCAACAAATATTTTGGTCTGGCCCTCAGTGTTTTACAACTTCTAAATTACTTTCTAGCATTAAAAACTGAAATTCCACATTTAAGGCCAGATTCTTAACTTCTCGTAAAATGTGAAGGTTTGACAATGCATTATACCAGATCTGCAAGGAAGAGGGCATATAACAGGGAAACCTAATTTCTTCCAAGGGAGCCAAATAATGCTCCCTGAAGAAGTGATGTTAAAAGCTGAGATGTTAAGATTAAAAAGAGGTTAGCCAGATAAAGAGAGAGGGATAATGCTCCAAGCAAAGGGACTGCCATGTCCAAGGGTGTTGAATTAGGGAGACTAGTGCCTCCGGGAAATGTCAGGAAAGCCCACTGGCTGGAGCACAGTGAGCAAGGGGAAGGTGGGAAGAAGGTAAGGCTCTGGGTGGCACCTTAAGGATTTTGGACTTTACTGTGAGGATCAGTGTAATTTAAGGCTGGAAGCTGGGAGGTAGCCAATTGGGGGCTAGATGGTCAGAGTGGAGAAGGGTCAGGGGTCAACAATTAGCAGCTGAGAAAAGGAAGAGTACAAGGGCAGTATAGGATCTATATCTAGAGACACTGGGCATACACAGGACAGCCTGTCGGGTGTGGTCTGACAAAGCGCAGACTTTATAAGAATCAAGTTGAGTTGGACACCAGGGGGGATATCTTATGTTCATATTAATAGTGGGAAAATGGGAAGAATAAAAGATTTGGCCAAGGACACATAAAAACAAGATACAGAGCTAGAGTCACAATACCTATCGCTAATTTGTTGCTTCTCTCACTACACTAATTATCTCAAGATGAATAAATTCAGCACCAATACTATGTTGCTAATGATAATATATCCCATTTATTGAGAACTCTCTATATATGTGCAGTATTAGCTCATTAGTTCACTCAGTTAACAAGTATAGTCCACCCAAAATATTATATACCAAGGGACTCTTAGGCACTGGGCACACAGGAATGAATGAGACAGACACCATCCCTATCCTATGGGAGTTCACAATCCAGAAAGGAAATGAGTAGTTGAGGAAGTAATTATAAAGGATAATTGGCAGGTACTTTAGGGAGAGTATAATAGTGAACCCAACCTACCATGGGTGGCAGGAAAGGCTTTCTGGAAGAAGTGAGAGCCAAGCTGAAAAAGCAGGAGTAAAACATGAGGAAAGAAAAAGAGAAGGCATTACCTGGAAAACACTATTCTCACCATAACCTGATGAGATAGGAGCTATGGTTATCCTCTTTTCACAGATGAGAAAACTGACGTTCTTAGAGAGTAAGTAACTGATTCACTAGACAGTGCTAGGGCGAGGACATAAGCCCGGATCTACCTAGACTTAAAGCTCATTCTCGTGGCTGTTAAGTTAGATATTTCTATTAGCTTGTCCTTTCCTTCTAATGGTCACACGAGTGGAATGGCATGTTAACTGAGATGTCTGCAATGCAGGAAGTTGAAATCATGGCTTACAAACCATTCAAGCATGTCTGTGTCAGGGGTTGGCTGTCAATTTTGGAATGGCAGCTATTCAGTGACACAGCTGTGCACTAATGCCTGAATGGACGTTTAGCTCAACAGGACATGATTCAACAGCTAGTACTGAGCGCCTACTGTGTGCCAGGAAAGGGGCCAGGCACTGTCAGAATGACAGAGATGATGAGACAAGTTCCTAAGCACTAGGCTAAAGATGGTGTTTACCGCTAACAAATGAAACAATTAAATAACAAAGCCGTAATCCCGGCAGTTACAAACTGTAGGTAACTTGTAATAGTTACCTGATTCTGGGCATCGACCATGTGCCGAACACTGCGTGATACCTAAATGAAAATAAAAATGATCGTGATCATAACTAAAAACTGGAAGCACATACTGTGTTGAGCAGTTTCCATGTGTTATCTGATTCTTTCAACCCATGTTCATTCTATAATGTATCATAGGATTAGTGACACTCATTATCATTATGACAGGTAATATTGCCCGCTTTACAGATGAGGAAACAGATGCAGAGATTTTTGTCTGAGATCCTAGAGCGAAGAGGTAGAAGAGATAGAATTCAAACCCATGTCTGCCTGACTCTAAACTTTGGGCTGGTGGGGAGGGGCGCCTGGGTGGCTCAGTCGGGTTAAGTGTCTGACTCTTGATCTCAGCTCAGGTCTAGATCTCAGGATCTTGGTCTCAGGGTTGTGATTTTAAGCCCCACGCCAGGCTCCACCCTGAGCATTGAGCTTACTTACAAAAAAATTAAAATAAATAAAATAAGATAAAATAAAATAAAATAAAATTTGGGCTCTAGACCATTGCACCACACTATCTCTGCAAAGTTTATAACCCAGGGGAATTTGGTATGATCTACATGGCCAAGTATACATCCAGATAGAGGAAATAAATGTCAGTGCTTTTAAATCCCTCCAGGGAAGTAGAGAAATAGGCAAAAAACAACAAATAAACAATAGCAATGTGTCTATTAGACACTAATTAATTCCTAAAACAGAGAACCTACCCAAAATATTCATAAGCTATTTATTCTTTGCTGTCACTTAATTCTACTTAAATTTGCCCATAGAATTATCTTTAAATGTAATTAGAAACTAAAGCTCAGGATTTTTGGTATCAAGATACACTTCTTTAATTCTTATTTTATATCAATGTGAGAAAGAAAAAAAAATCTGTTTCACAAAAGCCAGTGTCAAGCAACTGAGTGACCCAATTAAGTATGGGGTACAAGCTGCGCTTAGCAAACTGGGAGAAAAAAGTCCCCAGCAGGAGGCAGCCATCAGCCCTGAGCCCTGTGAACACTCTGTCTGCAGTCAGGGAGGTATGCAGCCTTATCCCAGATGTTCAGATATGCCCAGAGGTGAAATCTATACAGCTAAAGAAGTGTCCAGAACAGGCTCTGTGACACACGGACTGGGAAGATCACTGCTGTGTTCAAATATATGGATATTTGCATTTCCCTCTGCTTATTTACCATCTGTCTCAACATAAAAATGCAAGAAAAGAAACTAATATTTATCAAATGCCACTCTGTATATCATATATTATTGTCTCAATAATTCATTTAGTACTGTAGAGATGAGTTTAGAGAGGCAGAACTTCTATTATAGCAACTATAAAAAGTTACTTATTATAATTACCTTGTTACTAAAACAATAATTATAGCTTCCATTTATTGAGGGCATACTATGTTCCAGGCACTGTGAAGGGCACTTCTCATCCATTATTTCATTTAATCTTGATGACAAACCTATGGTATAGGGACTATTACCCATTTTACAGAAAAAGAAACAGAATGTTCAGGAGGTTAAACAACTTCCGAAGGCCACACAGTGAGCAAGCAGCATCTGTTCACGTGTCTCTCTCCCCACCAATCACTGTAAATTTCTGGAGAGCAAGCACTATTTCTTATTCATCTCTGTATTCCTAGTCTCTGAAACTGCCTGGCATGGAGTAGGCAGAATCCAGTAAACATTTTTCAATAAATGAAAAAGAAACAGTTTCCCAAGAAACTGTAAAGCCGTCATTGGGATTTAGGTCTTCTGTCTTCAAGTCTAGTGTGCTTTCCATAATTAAATCCTGATTAATCACTCACATGCTTCTTTTACTCTGGAAATTCCTCTTAGACACTTTCCATGTAAATACGGTAGAGCAATTCCACTTCTCAGTCTTTATCTTACAGAAATGTTAGCACGTGTGTTTAAGGATGTATTACTAGGATATCCATTGCTGGTATTTCAGAAAAAAATTGAAAAATAAATGTCCATCAATGGAAGTATGATTAAATGGTACATCTATTCTATAGAATATTGTACAACTTTAAAGAGAGTAAAGTCAGAGAAGGACAAGTATCACATGATTTCACTCATATGTGGAATTTAAGAAACAAAACAAATAAGCAAAGGAGAAAAAAAAAAAGAGAGAAAGACCAATCAAGATACAGACTCTTGGGGCCCCTGGCTGGCTCTGTCAGAAGAGAGTGTGATTCTTGATCTTGGGCTGGTGAGTCTGAGCCCCATGTTGGGTGTGGAGATTACTAAAAAATAAACAACCCCCCAAAATTAACAAAACAAAAAACCAGACTCTTAACTATTGAGAACAAACTGATGGTTACCAGAGGGGAGGGGGGATGGGTGAAATAAGTGATGGGGATTAAGGAGTCCACTTGTCATGAAGAGAACCAGGTGATGTACGAAAGTGTTGAATCACTATGTTGTACACCTGAAACTTATATAACAACGTGCGTTAACTCACTGGAAATAAAAAAATAAAAATAAAATAGAGTAAGGTAAACTTCTGATGTAGAAGAATGAACATAAGATTGTGTTAAGTAGAATAAGCAGGTTTCAGAATGTTAAATACAGCTTAGTGTGCATAATAATAATAATACTGTCTTCAGCATTTGTTGTGCATCTTGTTTCAGGCACTCTTCAAAGTGCATTACACAGATTCCCATATTTCGCTGAAACTAAGATATTGTTTATTGAATACTTATAATTACTTGGACCTGTGCTAAACATTCTGATTTCAAAGTAAAGTCAATGGCTATAACTTCTCATGCATCTAATTTTCTTTTCTTTTCTTTTTTAAAGATTTTATTTATTTATTTGACAGAGAGATCACAAGTAGGCAGAGAGGCAGGCAGAGAGAGGAGGAAGCAGGCTCCTATGAGCAGAGAGCCCTATGCGGGGCTGGATCCCAGGACCCTGAGATCATGACATGAGCTGAAGGCAGAGGCTTTAACCCACTGAGCCACCCAGGCGCCCCGCATGCATCTAATTTTCTTGTCCATCCCCTCCCCTCCCAAGCCCACTAAAACTTCAGTAAAGGATTGCACTAAAGCATAAAAAATGGGAGAGGGGACAATAAATATAGCAGAATTTTGCACGTGGAAAAGCAGATAAATGAGCGTTCTGGCAGACCCAACAACACTGAATCCTGGGCCAGAAATCTGGGGCGCCTGGTGGGCTCAGTTGGAAGACCATGTGACTCTTGATCTTGGGGTTGTGAGTTCGAGCCCACATTGGGTGTAGAAATTACTTAAAATCTTTAAAAAAAAGATAAGTAAGTAATAATATAAAATAATAAAAATTTAAAAAAGAAAATTAGAGCACCAGCCAAGGAAGTGCAATAGCTGAATAAAAGTTCCATTAGGAAAGGTTATTTTAAAAAGAGTTGAGGAAATCAGAAAATCATTCCAGAACAATAACTATTAAGTTTCCAGATTGTTCACTGTGTACCTAGCACAATGAATGAGAATAGACCCACATTAAGACTCACCACTATGAAATATCAGAACTCCATAAATAAAGACAAGATTCTATAAGCTTCTACAGAAAAAGGAAACAGGTCCCATATAGATCAGGGATCAGAATGGTTTTGGTTTTTCAATAGCAACACAGGAAGGGAGGAATGCCTTCAAAATTCTGAAAGATGGTTTTCATCCTAGGATTCTATACTCGATTAAACCACAGACACCATCATTAAAACATGTTGGATAAAGACATAATCAGATACATGATACAGTAAAATAAATTTTTACTTCTTTTTATTTTTTTACCTCTTTTTAAAAATGTATTTATTTTAGTAATCTCTACAACTGACATGGGGTTCAAACCCATGACCCCAAGATCAAGAGTCAGCCAGGCATCTCTAAAATTTTTACCGGTAATGCATCCTCTCATGAGAAGCTACTAGCAGATATAGTCCACCAAAACTAGAGGTCCAACGAAGATAAAAGTTATGGGATTTAGCACACATGAGAGCCAACACAGAGAGAAGCAAAGGGAATTCCAAGAAGCTGGAAGGAACATTCTAGGATGACAACTGTGCTCTAGATGTAGAGCGCTATCCAGACTGGAGCACTCTAACTCATGAGAAACATACTGAAGACAGTTCCACTCAAGAACTCTTAAAGTTGAAAGTATAGAGCCCAGGTAAGCCTGGCTCTGATTCTTACCTTCATTCAGCTTGTCTTGACCAGATGGCAATGAAGATCATACGCTCCCCAAATTGGGTAATAGGGCAACTGAAAAAGTGACAGTAATACCATAGCTTTGGGGCTAAAGATGCTATTGCCAACTTCTGGCCACGCCAGTGCCCTCCTGCCCCCAGAATCATCCTGAGGAGTCAGTCTCTGAAAGGGGATGGGCCTCCTGGCATCAATCATCAGAGAACTCAGACAGGAAACAAAGAATCCGAAGAAACTGCTGGGAGTCACCTTTCTCGGCCTTCCTCTCTTGAGTTGTTCCTCACAGTTGAATCTGAAGGTTCTTGTAAAAAGTCCTCTGGGATAAGAATTAAGAATTAGGTAGAATTAAATATCCCCTGTGCCACATGGAGGGATGATCAGAGGTAGGAAGGGAGACCTCCCTGTAGGGGCCACCAACTGCAGATGACTGAGATGTATATTGTAAACCAGATTATCTAGATTCTTTTGTTACTTGATATCACTGGCATGAAAAGAGAGGAGGGGAGGAGTGAAACATAGAAGAAAAGGGAACTTAGAGACATAAAAACTGAATGTAACATGTTGACCTCTTTTGGATCCTGACCCAAATGAACCAACCATAAAAGGACATTTTTTTTAATAGTTTCTTTTTTTTTTTTAAAGATTATATTTATTCATTTAACAGAGAGAGAACACAAGCAGGCAGAGAGGCAGGCAGAGGCAGAGAGAGAGGAGCAGGCTCCCTGCCGAGCAAGGAGCCCGATGCGGGACTCGATCCCAGGACGCTGGGATCATGACCTGAGCCGAAGGCAGCCACTCAACCAACTGAGCCACCCAGGTGTCCCAAAAGGACATTTTTGAGACAATTAGGGAAATGTGAATAATACCTGAGTATCGTGTGACATTGACTGGTGTTAATTTTGTTAGATATAATAATGGCATGTTTGTGTTTAAATATTAAGCTAGAGATGCATACTAAAGTATTTAAGCATGGAATGGCATGCTATCTGGGATTTGTTTTAAAATCCTCCAGGAGGGGAGCCTGGGTGGTTCGGTTGGTTAAGCACCCGACTCTGGGATTGGGCTCAGGTCATGATTTCAGGGTGGTGAGATGGAGCCCGGTGTCTAGCTCTGCATTGGGCGTGGAGCCTGCTCAAGATTCTCGCTCTCCCTCTCCTTCTGCTCCTCCCCACCCACTCACATGCACTCACTCTCTCTCTCCCAAAAAAAAAAAAAAAAAAAAAAAAGTGTTGAGGAACAAAAAAAAGTGAAATAACATTGGTGAAGTTTTGGTAATTGCTGAAGCTGGATGATAGGTAAATGCGGGTTTACTCTACACTTCTTTTTTGGGGTATGTTTGAAAATTTCCATAATATAATGTTCAAAAACAGGGGAACACGATCAGTGCAGAAAATTCATGAATACAGATAAGCAAAATGGAAAAAAAATATTGTGCATAATCCTATCATCCATTAACATTTTGTAGCTCTTTCTGCTGCACACATACATGCATGTATATATGTATTTTAGAATTGGGATCATACCTGATGTTTTTAATATTCTTTTTCTCTTTAATATATCATGAATGTTTCCCCATGCATTGCATTCTCCACAACAATGATTCTACATACACAGTTTTATTCTACAGAGTTGTGTAATATTTTATTATGTAATTGTTTTCTACTATTACTGTACGATATTTTGATTCTTTTGAGGTTTTATTTGAAATTATGAATAACACAGCAAAGGGTATCAGCCTTAATAGTTAGTTTTCTTGGAAAAATTTCCTAAAAGAGGAATGGTTGGGTCAGATCTTAGTTTACTTATACAAATTAAAAGTGGAGGACTCATTGTCCTCTCAACCACCTCGTGGTTTCATTCATCCCTGTTTTCTCCTACTTCATTTTGAAATTGTACTCATCTTTATTTTTTTTAAGATTGTACTATTTATTTGAGAGACAGAGTGAGGGCATGGTGGGGGGGCTGTGGGTCAGAAAGGGCAAAAGGGAGAAGCAGACTCTCTGCTGAGTGTGGAGCCTGACAAGGGCCCAGTCCCCAGACTCCAAGATCATGACCTGAGCCAAAGGCAGATGCTTAACCCCTGAGCCACCAACGCGCCCCTGAAATTGTACTTGTCTTTCAAGATCTAGTCCTAACCCTGAAATCCTTATGAGATATGTCCTCACTTCTCTAATTAGATGGCCAGTTCCTAGAAAGCAGTAAAGAAGGGTCCAATTTTGCTTCCAGCTCTAAGAGCTAATTTCCACATGCCTGAAAATGACTTGCAGTTTTAGTGAATAGGGTTGCCGGGAACAGTGGTTCCTAAAGCAAAGATCTTCACATTCGCCTAGAGAGATTAATAAGGGAAAAATAGAGATTCCTGGGTCCACATCCCAAAGATTCTAATAGGGTTGGTTGGGGATATTCAGGTGATCATCAGGTTTAGCCAATGCTATTTTTGAAACACTTTATTCGCTTACTATTACTTCTACATTCTCTTTGTTGGATTATTCATTATATCTTCTTGTTTCTTCAAGTGTCATTTATTTGAGTCCCTTCAGTATTTGCATCTCAGGTGACCCATGTCCTTAAGATGTCTACAAATGCCACCAAACTCTTTTTGTGCACAGAATAGGGCTATAAGTTCTTATCACCTGAACTTCCTTGGGCCTCAAGGAATAAATCACTCCTATGCTCCCAACTGCCAGGTCTTATCTAGTTAAATGATCGTGTCCTTGAAGTTATCTCCTAAGAATCTTGATATAGACAAAGTGTATCTATTACACTTACCTGTTCCTACTTTGGCCACCAGTGTCGCTGTCCGGGGAGGCTCTTTGCATTTTTGGCCTGGGTTGAGACTTCACCAACTCTGATGTCTTGCCAGTTTGTGTCCACCTCAAAATAACAGAGTAATTCCTCAAAATCCACATTGTAACAAAGTGGAGTATATTTCAAAAAAGGGTGTTAGAGACCCTTCTCTACCTTTTCTCATTCTGTCACCTGGGCCCCAGAGCAGCTCTGTTTGAGACTTGGAATAAAACAGGAAAAAGTTTTGTTTTGTTTATTTAATATTTATGTATTTGACAAAGTGACAGAGAATACAAGCGGGGGGGCAGCGGGCAGAGGGAGAAGCAGGCTCCCGCTGAGCAGGGAGCCCGATGTGGGGCTCGGTCCCAGGACTCAATCCCAGGACTCTGGGATCATGACCTGATTGGCCCACCTGATCTTAATTTCAGCTCAAGTTGTGATCTCAGAGTCATGAGATCGAGCCCTGCTCTGAGCTGAGCATGGAGCCTGCTTAATTTTCTCTCACCCATGAGAACATAACCTGAGCCAACCTACTCTGCCACCCCGGTGCCCCAGAAAACAGTTTTAATTTTCCAGTCCCTCATTCTATAGGACTCAGACATAGGCAGGACCTCCAGGCTAGGCAGGGGGACATCAGACTGTCTGACCCCCTGCAAGCTTTTCTGTTCCTCCCCATCAGTATAAACCCACCAAATAAACTCATGCAAATGCCAGAAGCCCTACTGAGCAGCCGCTGAGTCTTGAGAAGATACATCTGAAGGCAGCCTTGGTTAAAATTCAGTTCCGCCTCTCACAGCTGTGACCTTGGCCATGTTTCTCTGAGAGCCTCAGTTTTCTCACCAGTAAAATGAAGACAATAATATCTATCTCGAAATATTATTGTAAGAGCTTAAAACATGATAGTTTTTGTTTTTAGCACAGGGCCTACAACATAGTAAGTGCTTCATAAATGGGAGTGATGATTATTACCTGTAGACCACCTACCTTTTCAGGCACAACTAATGAAGACTGACCTTCAGAAGTGGGCCCAATCTCTGGTCGGTCTGGGACCCACAAGAGTATTTTGAGTAGTTCCTTAAGAACAGGACACACCTTGTACCGACAAATGGATATTGCTTACTTCAAGGTTGTCATCATCTTGGAGGCAGTGCGCTTCTGCCCGGGAGGTTTCCACTCTGCAAACCACTCCTAGGACGCCCAATTCAGAAATATCTGCAGGGTCTATGACACAGCCTCGCTGGTAGCAAATCTTCATCTTTTTTTTTTTTTTGAGTGAGAGAGAGTGAGCAGTGGGGGAGGAGGGTGCACAGAGGGAGAGGGAGAGAAAGAATCCTAAGCAGGCTCCGTGCCCAAGTGCCCAGCACAGAGCCCAATGTGGGGCTTTATCCCACGACCCTGCGATCATGACTTGAGATGAAATCAAAAGTCGGAGGCTTAACTGACTGACCCACCAAGGTGCCCTGCAAACCTCCACCTTCTACAAAGACAAATTCCAATTTTGAAATAATCAGAAGTGGGGTGCCTGGGTGCCTCAGTTGGTTAAACATTCGCCTTCAGCTCAGGTCATGATCCCAGGGTCCTGGGATTGAGTCCCGAGTTGGGCTCCTTGCTCAGCGGGGAGCCTGCTTCTCCCTCCGCCTGCTGTTCCCCCTGCTTATGCTCTCTGTCAAATAAATAAGAATTTTTAAGGTATTAGTATTATTATATATGTAGCTTTTCCTATGCTTTCTCTTATTTTTGCAGCCTGGATTATCAGAAGTGACACTGTTGAAATAAATATTTTTAAAAGGGGGGGGGTGCCTGGGTGGCTCAGTCAGGCGCCCAACTCTTAATTTCAGCTCAAGTTGTGATCTCAGAGCCATGAGATCGAGCCCTGCTCCGAGCTGAGCACGGAGCCTGCTTAATTTTCTCTCACCCATGAGAACATAACCTGAGCCAAAATCAAGAGTCAGATGTTTAATCAACTAAGCTCTCAAGTGCCCCAGAAGATTTGATGGTTCTTAATATTTACTTCCAAATTGCTTTCCAATAGGTTTGTTACTAACTTATAATGCCACTAAAACACTTGAATAATAACCATTTCACTGCATCTTTAAAAAGCACTTAGTATATTGAAAAAAAAAAAAAACCAAAAGCACTTAGTATCACAATTTTAATAAATTAGGAGGAAAAATATTTCATCCAAACCAATTTTGCGGTCAATTGGTTTGACTTCTCCCCTCCCCCCCAAAAAAATCCCAAAAATTATATGAACAACAGCAAAAATTTGTTAATAAGTGTGTGATTTCTCAAAATAAGTACTTTGAACGGAGCCACTTATTTAGATGTTTATCTTGATATATTTGTGTGTGTGTTTTTAAATTAATTTCATCACTTCACATTCACACCTCCAAGGAAAACAGACACAATTTTAGTCAACCTGACAGAATGCCAGTGTGATGACTCATAACCTGTCCACCTCAAGAGTTCAGTGTTGGCTCTATATTGTCGGCCCCACTTTGCTAAGAACCTGCCACTGCCTCAGGGCATTCTGGATGCTGGGTCCATCTCTCCTCTTAGAAAAGGGGTGATCATCTTTTAAAGTGAAAGACTAACTCCACCTTCACACTCTTATACCAGCCATACCAGCTAACAAGAAGGGCACAGACAAGATGGAAAATTCTAGGCACCCTCACCCACTCTCACTCAAGAAATGATCCTTTTTTTTTTTTAAAGATTTTATTTATTTATTTATTTGACAGAGAGAGATCACAAGTAGGCAGAGAGGCAGGCAGAGAGAGAGGAAGCAGGTTCCCTGCTGAGCAGAGAGCCTGATATGGGGCTCAATCCCATGACCCTGAGATCATGACCTGAGCTGAAGGCAGAGGCTTTAACCCACTGAGCCACCCAGGCGCCCCAATCCTTTTTTTTTTTTTTTAAAGATTTTATTATTTATTTAAGAGAGAGAGAATGGGAGCAGGGGGAGGAACAGAGGGAGAGGGACAAGCAGACTCCCCACTGAGCTCAGAGCCCATTATGGGGCTTGATCCCACAACCCTGAGATCATGACATGAACCAAAACAAAGAGTCGGAGGCCCAACTGACTAAGCCACTCAGGCACCCTATGCTTTGTTTTGCCTTTTTTTTTTTTTAAGATTTATTTATTTATTTATTTATTTATTTGACAGAGAGAGAGAGAGAGAGAGATCATAAGTAGGCAGAGAGGCAGGCAGAGAGAGAGGGGGAAGCAGGCTCCCTGCTGAGCAGAGAGCCCGATGCAGGGCTCGATCCCAGGACCCTGAGATCATGACCTGAGCTGAAGGCAGTCTTTAACCCACTGAGCCACCCAGGCACCCCCATTTTACCAGTTCTGAGAAATAAGTTCAAGCACTAAAGCATGAGTGATTTCTCTAGAGTAAAAAAAGCCAAGGTCTAACACCTCCCCCTTTCTATAACCTCCTCCTGTTTTTGACAGATGCTAAACTATGATTTACACACCAACTCATCTCAGAGGAATGAAGAGTGTTAACCTGGGACAAACAAGCTTACAGAGACAAGATTCTTGCAGCATACAACTCAGCATTCACTAATGCACTCACTCACTCATTTATTCAATAAATATTTGAAAGGTCATTATATGAGTAGTACTAAGCTAGGCAAGGGTCATGGGGTTCACAGAAATAAAATAGAACTTTGCTAAATAAAACCCTTAGCACTTTACCTGATACATATTAATTGATCAAGAAATCAATATTTATGCCAGGCACCATGCTAAATACTCAATGAATGGATTATTTCATTTAATCCCTACAACAACCTCTAGGAACTGGGTTCTTATATCATTCCCATTTTGCAGATAAGAAAACTAAGGCCTAGAGGCATCTACCCAGCTTGAGCAATATACTTGTGGTGAAATTCACATTTGAACTCAAGACTCTGGAGTTTTAGCCATTATACTGTACTATAAAACCCAGTTCTTCCCTATAAGAAGCATATGGTCATGTTAATAATACTGAAACTGAAAACAGCTAACAAGTATTAAGCACTCATATGCCAAGTACTTCATTAAGTTTTTATGTATACTAATCATTTAATTCATACAATTCTATGAAGAATCCTTCCTTCTATGAAATCTGTTTTAAGATAAGAAAGTAGACATTCTGGGGCACCTGGGTGGCTCAGTGGGTTAAGGCCTCTGCCTTCTGCTCAGGTCATGATCTTGGGGTCCTGGGATCAAGCCCCGCATCGGGCTCTTTGCTTGGCAGGGAGCCTGCTTCCCCCCCCTCTCTCTGCCTGCCTCTCTGCCTACTTGTTTTTGTTCTTGTTGTTGTTGTTTTAAGATTTTATTTATTTATTTGACAGAGAGAGAGATCACAAGTAGGCACAATGCCTACTTGTGATCTCTCTGTCAAATAAATAAATAAATAAAATCTTTAAAAGAAAAGAAAACAGACATTCTGAGAGTTTAACTAACTTGGCCAAGACACTATTAAATGGTAGTGCCAGAAGCCAAGATACATAAAGAATTACTATAAGGAGAACATAATGAATTGTGAAACGGGTGATGCTACTTAGTTGCCATCAAGTGCAGAAGTCAGAGAAAAGAGACTTTGTGACCTTCTTGTGGTCCAGGACAGAAAGGGAAAATCCTGGCCACCGTCAGGCTCTGTGTCGAAAGCCTTTACGCAGGTTAGTTCACCAGGTCTTCTACGTGATGAAGGTATTCTCAGTTTGACCGATGAGGAAATAGATCTGGGGGGTGGCGCAATACGTGCAAGGCCACATAGCTAGTGAATGGCATGGCTAGAATTGGAACCTGGCTGTCACTCAAGCCTGAGCCCTTAACCATGATCTTACATGCTTTCTGTTGTTTGATCCTATTTGTTTGTCTGTTTTGATCCCGCTTTATGCTTGTGCAGGAGTCACACAGGCAGAGATGAGTGGGAAAGGCAGAGAGGAAAGGGTATTAAGAAAGATGACACATACGCAAGAGTGTTAAGGTATATCCAAGGAAAAGGAAACAGACCTGCTTGGTCTTTCATCTGGGGAAGGAGACATTTGTTCATAGAACTTTTATGACTATACAAGCTGTATAAATATCTGTTTCTGCCATTATAATGGGAACTATTAAAGACAAGGACTGTATCTTAGCCATTGTTGTAACCCAGCATCTAGCATAGTGCTTAGCTTGTAGTTCCAGCAGAGACGTTGGAAAAACAGGGAGTGGTCACAATGCATAGATCTCTGCATGGCAATTAAGGTAGTCCACAATTCAAATATCCTAAACAAAATAATAGGTACTCAAATCCAACAGGGTATTTAAGAGATAATATCATGATGCTTTGGAGTAATCCCAGGAATACAAGGATGGCCCAATAGCAGAAAGTCTGTCAATATAATTGACCACATGGACAGACCACAGGGTAAAAATCATGTAATTTTTCGTCATACTTCATAGAGACATTTGGTGCGATAGCATTAAAATCAGGACTAAGGGGGCGCCTGGGTGGCTCAGTTGGTTGAGCGGCTGCCTTCGGCTCAGGTCATGATCCCGGAGTCCCGGGATCGAGTCCCATATCGGACTCCCGGCTCTGCAGGAAGTCTGCTTCTCCCTCTGACCTTCTCTCCTCTCATTCTCAGTCTCTCTCTTTAATAAATAAAATAAAAAATCTTAAAAAAAAAATCAGGACTAAGTTGTGGATGCTCATTATTACCACTAATGTTAGCTAGAGTACTGAAGAGTGGCCAATTCTTTCAGACAAGAAAAAAGTGAAAGAGGTATGTACTCTTTCGGCTTGCCACTCTTGCCAATGTTATGATAGTCTATATGGAAAACACAAGATAATCAGCAGGCAAACTATCAAAACTATAAAAGAGTTATTTTACAAAAATCAAGTCTTCTTCTATACCAGGAATGTCGGCCTTAAAAATGTAATAAATAGATAACATGTTCTATAACGGCAACTAAACTAGTCTATGGCAAGGATCAGCAAACTTTTTCTGTTAAGGGCCAGATAGTAAATAGTTTCTGCTTTATGGGCTGTGTGGTCTCTGTGGTAGCTACTCAATTCTGTCATTGAAGTACAAAAGCAGTCATAGACAATATTTAAATGAACATGGATATTCCAATAAAACTTTATTTACAAAACCAGACAGGAAATTGACCTGCACAGGTATAGTTTGCTGACTCCTGGTCTACAGAAAATGGCCTAAAAACAATGCCTAAGAAATTTATTAAAATTTTTTTTCAGGGGTGCCTGGGTGGCACAGTTGGTTGGGCATCTGACTCCCGGCTTTGACTTGGGTTAGGGTCTTAGGGTCTTGGGGTCATGGGAATGAGCCCCATGTCGGGCTCTGCACTCAGTGTGGAGTCTGCCTGGGGCTCTCGCTCCCTCTGCCTCTCCCCCTGCTGTCTCTCTCTCTCTCAAATAAATAAAGCTTAAAAATTTTTTTTTCAACTCTATTCAGGGACATGAAAACCTGAATAAATGTCATAATTGGGAAAACCTCAGCAGTATAAAGATTTTATTCATTTGTTTAACAAATATTCAGAGTGACTTCCAAAGGTCAGACATTGTTTTGAGTGCTAGGGACACAGGCAAAAACAAAACAAAGCACTTTTCCTCATGAATCTAACATTCTAGTAGAGAAGCAATAAGTAAATAATTTGAAGTTGGATAGTAATAAATGCTATGAAAAAATTAAATAAGATAGTGATGGCGAGTGAGTGTGCTACTTAGGATAGTCAGGGAAGCCTTCTCTGACATTTTAGCAGAGACCTAAAAGAGGTGAAGGAAACCTGCCACAGTGAATTACGGGGAGGGTTTCATGCAAAGACGTAAGTTCTCCCCTAAATTAATCCATATCTATCTATCTATATATATATTCAATGAAACTTCAATAAAAATTCTAGTAGTAATGATGAGAAACAGAAACTTATTCTAAAATGAATAGGACAGAAATAAAAATGATACAATAAAAAAATAAAATGAATATGATAGAATAAAGGTCTATGAAAGCTAAGTCTATTTTGAGAGGGAAATAAAAGTCGGGCTACCTGCCCTACTGGTAGAACTGGCTCTATGACCAAGCCTCAGGAATAAAAACATTGTGTTGCTGGTGCTGAAATGAAGAAAAAGACCAATGGAACAGAATGGAGAGCTTAGAAAGAAAGTATAGACACAGGAACTTAATATGTGATAAAGCATTAGAAAGACTATTTTTTGATGGTGATAGAAAAACGAATTCACTGTATGGAAGAAAAAAATCTGGATTTTTTACTTGAAACTATGTTGAAGGTGGATTCCGATTAAAGAGTGAGTGTCAGAAATTTAAGCTATAAAGCTAAAAAGGAAAAACTGTTACCTTCAGGTAAATAAAGGCTTCCTAAACGAGAGTCCAAATCCTAAGGTCAAAATTTAGGGCATCTGCTTAACTAATAATATCATATCACAGACAAAGTTAACAGGAAGGTGACAGACTGGGCGAAGGATCTGTGATGTTTAAAACAAACACGGAATGTCTAGAATGTAGAACGGAGATGGAAAATTTGAGTAAAACCTCTGTGTCTCACTCTCATCCGTAAAATGGGAGTTAATAATATCTACCTCATAGGGCTATTGGGAGAAGTATGTGAGTTAAAACAATTAAAGCACCTGCCAGAATTAAGCACTACTCGAGTATTAATACTTCTGTTAATATGAAAGCACATGGGGCACCTGGGTGGCTCAGTGGGTTAAGCCTCTGCCTTTGGCTCAGGTCATGATTCCAGAGTCCTGGGATGGAGCCCCTGCATTGGGCTTTCTGCTCGGCAGAAAGCCTGCTTCCCCCTCGCTCTCTGCCTGCCTCTCTGTCTACTTGTGATCTCTATCAAATAAATGAATAAAATCTTAAAAAAAAAATATGAAAGCACATGTGAGTTAGAAGTTATGAGGTAGGTTTATATAAGGCAACGAGAGCATATCACAAAAGCAATGTTAATTTTAAAAAAGTGAAAAAAAAAGGAACATTTATAGCGCAGTGTCATTTGTGTGAAGTGAATACATTCATGTAACTACATGTTACCAGGCAGGCATCATGGAGATACATCAAACATATCAGAACAGGAGGATAGTGGGACTGAGAGTAGAGTTTAGGAATAAAGGGGAAGAGTACAAAACAAGAAGGGACCTTGCCTGAATCATTATGTTAATATGCCTATGAAGAAAGGAACAGGATTTACCCATTTATGCAATCTGCAACTGAGGGGGTGGGGGAAGCTATCTTGAAAACATTCAGGGGAAAGCCAAGAACAGGTTCCCAGAGCTGGAGAAATAACCAGCTCACCAACTTGGAAGCAACCCCATCTTAGAATTTATGATCATGTGAGATAATTCCATGCTTACTGTTTAAGGCAGCTTGGGATGGCTTCTCTGTTACTTGTAGCCCAAAGGATCCTAACAGAATATTCATATCATCTTTAAGTAACGCCAAAGACAACTGATTTGTTCAATGTCGCTCAATGGGGGTGTGATGTAAGTGGCTATCCCAGAAAAAAATGAAAATTCTGAATAACCTAAAATTTTTAGCAAACCAAACTCTCTCCAGTGTACTAAAAACACAAGAAGTATTAAAATGAGCAACAACTGATCTCACGAACTGTTACTTAAAAAATGAAAAATATTGGGGCATCTAGGTGGCTCAGTCGGTTAAGTGTCTGACTTTGGTTCAGGTCATGATTTCGGGGCTCTAGGATTGAGGCCCCTATTGGGCCCCCTGCTGAGTGGGGATTCTGCTTCTCCCTATCCCTCTGCTCCTCCCTCTAGCTCATGCACTCTTACTCTCTCAAAAAAGTAAATAAAATCTTAAAAAAAAAAAGAAAACTTGGGCACCTAGTCGGTAGGTGACTCTGGCTCCCTTGGTAGAGTGTGGGGCTCTTGATCTTGGGGTCATGAATTCAAGCCCCACATTGAGCACAGAGCTTACATAAAAAAATAAATAAAAGAAAAAAAGAAAAAGAAAATTCAAACTAGTTACCACTTATCATCAAATGGGAAAAACAAGTTTTCATAGTCACATCCAGTTTTGGCAACATTTTTGGGAACCTCATTTACAGCTGGTGGGAGTGAAACTGGGACATTTCTGGAAGGCATTTGGCAATGCAGGGCAGAAGTCTAAAAATAGTGCATACTGTTTGACTCAGCAGTTCCCTAGAATTCATCCTAAAGAATAGTCATAGATGTCATCAATGATTTTATTAAAGGCACTAGCATGACAGGATTTTTTCTTTTCTTTTTTTTTTTTTTTTTAAGATTTTATTTATTTATTTATTAGGAAAGAGAGAGAGTGAGAGAGAGCAGGTCAGAGTGAGAAGCGGACTCCCCATGGAGCTGGGAGTCCGATGTGGGACTCGATCCCGGGACTCCGGGATCATGACCTGAGCCGAAGGCAGTCGCTCAACCAACTGCGCCACCCAGGGGCCCGTTTTTTTCTTTTTTTTAAAGATTTTATCCACTTATCTTAGAGAGTGAGTGTGGGGGCAGGGGGAGGAGCAGAAGGAGAGAGAGAGAATCTTAAGCACATTCTGCGCCCAGCATGGAGCCCTGCACTGGGCTCAATCCCATGATTCCGAGATCACGACCTGAGCCGAAACCAAGAGTCAGATGCTCAATACACTGAGTCACCCCGGCGCCCCTAGAGGATGTTTATAAAAGCCAAAAATTGGGAAGAAACTAAAAATCCCAAAGTAAGGGAATCAATTAAGTTATGGAAAATCCACATGATGGGATACACATAGCAATTATAATTATCAATATTTATGTACCATCTCTGCTAATTAGTATCTGTATAGCCCAGGGAAAGCTAATTAATCTCTGCCTCAATTCCATATTTATTTATTTATTTATTTATTTATTCATTCATTCATTTATTTTTAAGATTTTATTTATTTATTTGACAGAGAGAGATCACAAGTAGGCAGAGAGGCCGGCAGAGAGAGAGGGGGGGAAGCAGGCCCCCCAGCTGAGCAGGGAGCCCGATGCGGTGCTCAATCCCAGGACCCCGAGACCATGACCTGAGCCAAAGGCAGAGGCTCTAACCCACTGAGCCACCCAGGCACCCCTCAATTCCATATTTAAATGAAGTTTTTTGTTTTTACAGAAAAGCACTATAGCCTAATGTCCTGAAAAGGTGTTAATAATAAATTAAACAAAAGAAAGAAAGAAAGAAAGAAAGAAAGAAAGAAAGAAAGAAAGAAAGGTATAAACCAGTATATACAGAATATTTTATAAAATAAGTATATCTTATACATATATATATTATAAAGATTAGAAGGATATATACCAGAATAAAGATAGTATATCTTCTTGAATTATAGGATTACAGGTTATTTTTCTTATTTCTGTCTGTATTTAAAAATTTTCCAGAGTGCCTAGGTGGCTCAGTCATTGTCTGCCTTCAGCTCAGGTCATGCTCTCAGGGTCTTGGGATCGGGCTCCCTGCTCAGTGGGAAGCCTGCTTCTCCCTCTCCCACTCTCCCTGCCTGTGTTCCCTCTCTTGCTGTATCTCTCTCTGTCAAATAAATAAATAAATAAATAAAATCTTAAAAAAAATTTTTTTTTCATTGAATGTGCTACTTTGGTTAAAGGTAAAAACCTCTATCAGAATTAAAACTAAAAACTGTCATTTTTGTTGTTGTTGTTATTCCAGCTGGTGGTAAATCCATGCCAATTTAGCAGGGTAAAAAAGAATTGGAATCACAGATGTTTCTCTTCATAGCCTTTATTACCACACAGTACAAGCTTGCAGTCTCTACTTTATAAACCTTATACACAAATAGCAAAACAATTAAAAGATTTTCCTTTCTAAAAGCTAATTTATTCCAGTTTCCCTTCTTTACACAGAAGGACTGGATAGATTCTTCATGTTATCCTAAGCCTTTAATTTGGAAAGGCTGTCACAGAAGTGAACTTGCCAC
>CM052798.1:18575694-18666060 GCA_028533885.1 Nasua narica | reverse complement strand
ACAGTACAAGCTTGCAGTCTCTACTTTATAAACCTTATACACAAATAGCAAAACAATTAAAAGATTTTCCTTTCTAAAAGCTAATTTATTCCAGTTTCCCTTCTTTACACAGAAGGACTGGATAGATTCTTCATGTTATCCTAAGCCTTTAATTTGGAAAGGCTGTCACAGAAGTGAACTTGCCACTTGAGGAAAACAGTGTACAGAACCAGCGAAGTCCTCACTGTCCTCCTTTCTGGGGGAAGACTGCCCCTTTGGCAGTGGTGAAATGGGACCTTTATAACATTTTCTTTTTTGTAACAGGTGAGAACAGGCCCCAGTGGCAGACACACCGTCTTAGTCACATGAGCCTCTTGGGGTCTATTTTCTCTAGATGAACCAGAGGTTTCAGCTGTTCGGCAAAGTTCCTCATGTCATCAGAGACCATGTCTTGCCCGGCTGGTGCAACAACACTTAGTTCCACAAGATAGGAAAGTGACAAGGCCTCAGTGCTGTCTGTGTTTCCTGGCACCAGGATGCGGAAGATCTTGTACACCATAATCTTCATGATACCCTTCCGGAACAAGTGACCCTTGGCGACAAACTCATGGTCCATGCGGAAGCCCATTTCCATCAAGAAGTCAGTGAGGTTCTCAGATGTTGCAATGTCTACACAGTTGCGCACCAGGGCATGGCGGTTCTTGTCTCCCATTTCTGGCTGTCCCAGGTAGCGCAGATGCCAGGGGGCCCCTCCCCTATCCATAGAACGCCGGGCCCTTAGAACAAATGGACTAGCCTGCTGGCCCTTAAGGAGGAATACCATCTCATGGTCAAGGAAAGTCTCGGGTTCCATGTTGTCACACAAACCACGAAGGCGGTGGATGAGGCTTTCCAAGCTGTGATCTAAAACGCTTCCTGAAGAAGGAAAGAGCACGGTTGAGTCCCACCTTTCGTTTTGGGTACTGGGATTAGCAAAAGATTGAAAAAAAACTTAAATGAAAAACCAAAACAGTTTAGTGCAGTGTTTGTAAAGCATAGGTCCAATATATGGGATTTCGGAGGGGTTATGCTGCCAAGGTGTTGGATAACATTATGAGAAAGTTAACTCTCTTTCAGTTTTTTGTTTTTTGTTTTTTTTGCAATGCAGTTTTTTGCATTTTTTGCAATCTTAGTTGCTACAGGAGAGCCTTTAGGCCTTCCCTAAATGCTAATCACCAGCGGGCTCTGGGCTCAGAGGCTTGAACAACCAGAGTGTCTATCTGGAATAATAATAATACTCCTGTCATTTCCATGAAAAATTATCTTCTATTTCTAGCAACACAAGTTTTCCATCTATATTACAACATTTCCTTCTTATGTAATATATTTAAGTACAAGAGAATGAAATGCTCCATAGAAATACACTGATCTGGGACGCCTGAGTGGCTCAGTTGGTTGAGCGACTGCCTTTGGCTCGGGTCATGATCCCAGCGTCTTGGGATCGAGTCCCGCATCGGGCTCCTTGCTCCGCGGGGAGCCTGCTCCTCTCTCTGCCTCTGCCTGCCTCTCTGCCTGCTTGTGTTCTCTCTCTGTTAAATGAATAAATAAAATCTTTAAAAAGAAAAAAAAAGAAAAGAAAAGAAATACACTGATCTTTGTTCTCATCTTATTCATCTTCCTAGCAGCATCTGACATGGTTGCTAGATTATAACCACCTTGAGATCTATTCTTCCCTTGGCCTCCGGGACACAACTCTTCTCGCAGTTCTTCATCTGACTCACTGACCATTCCTTTTAAGTTTACTTTGGTGTCTTTCTCATCTTCCCTAAATACTGGAGGATCCCAGGACTCAATTCTGGTCCTCTTTATCAACGATCTCTTCCTTCCAAAGTGACCTGATTTGGTGCTGTGGCTTCAAAGAGGATTTATGTCCTGAGGACTCCTGTATTTATCTCATGAGCTATAGACTCATATATTCAACTGTCTCCTCAGCTTCTCCACTTGGGATGCCTAATAGACAACTTTATCTTCATATGTTCAGGATGCAATTGCTGGGTTTTCCTCCACAATCTTATTCCTCCTGCAGTCTTCTCCATTACAGGAAATGCAAACTCTCTGCTTCCAGTTGCCTAGGCTCCAAACCACAGAATCATCCTTACCCCCTTCTTTCCCCCATATCCTCCATCCAGTCCATATTTTTAAAATATAAGCAGAATCGAGCCATGTCTCATTTCCTCATTCATTTCCATCTACTCCAAGCCTCCCTCATTTGTTACCCGGTTTTTGCAATAGCCTCCTTTTACCCTTGCCTGCTTCTTCTCTTCTCTACACAACAACCAAGTGGTCTTTTTGAATGTAAGGCAGATAAGGACACTCTGCTCAGAACCCTCCAGTGGCTTCCCGTGTCATTCAGAATAAATCCCAGTCTTTACCATCATCTACAAGGTCCTGTATATTGTGTATTCTGCGACCAGTCCAACATCATTTCCTTCTACTATCTCCCTAGATCACTCTCTCCAGTGACAGTGATTTTCCTGTTATTTCCGGAAAACGCCAAGTATCTGATAAAATATTTCACTTCTGAGTCTCTTCCCATAGTCCCTACACTTAGAAAATTTTTCTCACCAGCAACTGCATGCCTCGTCCCATCACTTTCTTCAGGTCTCTGCTCAAGTGTCACTTTATCAGACAGGTCTTTTGTGGTCACCCTAAATAAGACAGCCCATCTCCCTCTAATCTCTTTCCACATCCCTGCTTTAGTTTTCTTTAGCATTACTGCCTCAAATCTTTAGTCATCCTTCAATATATCAATTGTATACTGTCTGATACTTTACTCATCTTTCTCCCTTCACTGCTGATACTCCAATGCTAGGAACATATTCAAATATTTATTGACTAAATGTGTTAAAATAAATAAGAGTATATATTGTTACTATGGCAAATATTGATAGTGAGATTCAAAGCACTGTAATTTTGAAAGTGGGGAGTGTTGTAGGAAAAGCAACAGATCAGTTCCTGATGTCAGAAGATCATAGGAGCAAGGAAAAAGTCCTACATTGTACCCTACAATCAGGATAGTAACAGACGTGTTTGTTCATTCCTCAAATATTTTTTTTAGGATTTTATTTATTTATTGGACAGAGAGAGAGCAAGAGAGCACAAGCCAAGGGAGTGGCAGACAGAGGGAGAGGGAGAAGCAGGCTCCCTACCCAGCTGGAAGCTCGATGCAGGGCTCAATCTCAGGATCACAACCTGAGCTGAAGGCAGACGCTTAATGGACTGAGCCACCCAGAAGATCCCATTCCTCAAACATTTGAGGAGCTTTATGAGTGTTGGTTCATTCAACCTATACTTCTTGAATGCTATTCTAGGCACTATGCTAGGAAGTAGGAGTCCATGCCCTAATGGAGATTACAATTTAGTGGGGGAAACAAAAAATAAGTAAGTAAACAAACAGAAATACAAAGAAATAAAAGGGAGATGGGATCGAGAGCAATGGGTGGGGGTGGAGAAGAGAAGACCTTTCTGAGGGGCTGGAGTCAGAGAAGGTCTCCCTTGGGGGATGTAACTGAGCTGAAAACCGAAGAATGGAAATGAGATGGCTATTGAAGAGTTGGAGAAAAGTACTGAGCTAGAGGGATCGAGTGCCAAGGCACAGAGGCAGGAAAGGGCCTGGGCAATCAGAGAAAATGGAAAGGTATCAGTGTTTGTGCCCAAAGTGCTATGAGCGAGAAGGAAGACTAACAAAGTGAGGATTTGGCCTGCGCCACAGCACTGTAGGCCTGACATACAGTTCACGGTGAAGGTGGTACTCTATCCAAAGGTCACTGGGCAGCTATGTGCGCTGCACTTTATCTCCAACAAACCCGGGAAAGACATGACTGCGTTTACATTTTCAAAAGCTTATTCCAGGACCACTGGTATGGACTCTTCGACAAGACACAGTCATGAGGGAAGAAAGTGTAGCTGAGGAGAGACTGGTCCAAATTAAGAAAGACTTAAGAGAGAGAATTATTGAATGTAATGCATGATACTTGATTGCATCCTGCTTATGAAATACATTTTGGGGACAACGGGGGAGAAACTTTTGAATGTGGACTAGATGTTAGGTGATACTAAAATATATTAATTTTCTTTTTTTTTTTTTTAAAGATTTTTATTTATTTATTAGAGAGTGAGAGACTGAGAATGAGAGGGGAGAAAATCAGAGGGAGAAGCAGACTTCCCGCAGAGCTGGGAGTCCGATATGGGACTCGATCCCGGGACTCCGGGATCATGACCTGAGCCAAAGGCAGTTGCTCAACCAACTGAGCCACCCAGGCGCCCAAAATATATTAATTTTCTTAAGATAATGATGGTATTAAGGTTATGAAGAAAAATATCATTGTTTTTTAGAGATGCTTACTGAAGAGTTTAGGGGTAAAATGTTATGAGGTCAGAATTTTTTATTTTTTAAGATATTATTTCTTTATTTGAGAGACAGAATGAGAGGGGAGAGGTCAGAGGGAGAAGCAGACTCACAGGGAGGCTGATGCGTGGCTCGATCCTGACTCCAGGATCATGACCTGAGCAGAAGGCAGTCGTTCAACCAACTGAGCCACCCAGGCGCCCCCAGAAATTTTCTTCAAGAACGGCAAAAGAGGGGCACCTGGCTAGGCCTGTTGGTGGAGAATGTGACTCTTGATATCAGAGTTGTAAATGTGAGCCCAACGTCAGGTGTAGAGATTACTTAAACATTCAGTTTTTAGGTTTTTTTTTAAAGATTTTATTTATTTATTTGCCAGAGAGAGAGAGACAGAGCGAGTGAGCGAGCACAAGCAGAGGGAGAAGTAGGCTCCCTGTAGAGCAGGGACGCCGACGTGGACTCGATCCCAGGACCCTGGGATCATGACCTGAGCCCAAGGCAGATACTTAACCAACTGAGTCACCCAGGCATCCCTGAAAGATACAGTCTTAAGGGGCACCTGAGTGGTTCAGTCAGTTAAGTGACTCTTGATTTTGGCTCAAGTCATGATCTCAGGGTTATGAGATCAAGTCCTGCATCGGGCTCTGTGCTGGGAGTGGAGCCTGCTTAAGATTCTCTCTCCGGCGCCTGGGTTAAAGCCTCTGTCTTCAGCTCAGGTAATGATCTCAGGGTCCTGGGATCGAGCCCTGCATCAGGCTCTTGGGATCGAGCCCTGCATCAGGCTCTCTGCTCGGCAGGAAGCCTCCTTCCCCCTGCCTCTCTGCCTACTTGTGATCTCTCTCTCTCTCTCTCTGTCAAATAAATAAATAAAATCTTAAAAAAAAATTCTCTCCCTCTCCTCCCTTAAAAAAAAAACTTTAAAAAAAAAAACAGCGAAAGAAAAAAGATTAAGCAAATACGGCAAAATGATACAAACTGAAATCTAGATGATGGAAATGAATTGTTCACTCTATTAGTCTCTATGTTTGAAATTTTTTTTTGAAATTTTAAATAATACAATAATTATTTAAAAAGATGACTACTGGGGACGCCTGGTAGGTCCCCTGTGGCAGGTACTCCATCATATTAATAGTGCCTCCAATGACAGGGATCATGGTGACCGGAGGTGCCTCCATGCTGTCTGATTAAGTTGAAGACAACAGAACTGGTTTAGGAGTCCCAGGTCAAATAAAGCACAAGACACACCTGGAAAAGTGTTACATTGTTACCAGGCTCAGTTGGTGGAGCACTTAACTCCTTTTTTTTTTTTTTTTTTAGGTTTATTTATTTGACAGAGAGCACACTTGGAGAGGGACAGGAGGAGAGGGAGAGAATCAGACTCCTCACTGAGTGCAGAGCCTGACATGGGGCTCCATCCCACCAGATCCAGACCCGAGCTGAAATCAGCAGACAGACACTCAACCAGCTGAGCCACCCAGGTGCCCCGCACATGCAATTCTTGATCTGCAGGCCCTGAGTTCAAACCCCACATTGGGGGCACCAAGTTTACTTCAAAAATAGTAATAATAAATAAAAAATAAATAAATAATAAATAAATAATAAAAAATAAAAAAGATGACTACTTGTTGGAGTGGGAAGAGACAGAGATAATCAGAAGTAGAAACAATGTAATAAGTAAAAGGTTACTGAAGTAGTTCAAGTGGGGGGATGGTAACTGGAGTGTAGCATTGCAGGTGGAGAAAATACTTAAAATATATGTGGGAAGTAAAATGGATAGGAGGACTTAGAGATGGACTAGATGTGAGGGTAAAGTGAAAAACAGAAAGAAACTCTTAACTGCTTGGTTCATGCAACTGGTGAATGACAGTGGCATTTACTGGGTTGGGAAAGACTGAAGGAGAGGTAGCTTAACAAGTGAAAATTAGGGGCCTGAGTGGCTCACTTGTTGGGCAGCTGCCTTTGACTGGGGTCATGATCCCAGCATCCTAGGATGGAGCCCTGCATCGGGCTCTCTGCTGGGCAGGAAGCCTCTTTCTTCCTCTCCCACTCCCCCTGTTTGTGTTCTCTCTCTCTCTTTCTCTCTGTGTGTCAAATAAATAAAATCTTTAAAAAAAAAGTGAAAATAACCTAATGTTGTTCATATTAAGTCACCAAGTGGATGATCTGAATTAAAATCTAAACTCCTGCACAAAACAGCATGTGACCTCCTGAAAATCACTACCCTCTCTGGATCTTGAGATTTCTCATCTAGGCAAGTTATTTTACCCGTTTCCTTTTTATTTTTTTAAATTTACATTCTTTTTATTTTATTTTAAAGATTTTATTTGAGAGAGCAAAAGAGAGAGAATATGAGTGAGGGGTAGAGGGGCAGAGGGAGAGGGAGAAGCAGACTCCCCGCTGAGCAGGCAACCAATGTGGGGCTCCATTCCAGGACCCTGAGATCACGGCCTGAGCCGAAGACAGATGCTCAATGGACTGAGCCACCCAGGCGCCCCTCAAAGCAGGATCTTGAAGAGATACTTGCAAACCAATGTTTGCTGCAGCAATATTCATGATAACCAAGAGGTGAAAGCAATCCAAATGACAGACGAATAGATAAAAAAAACATAGTATATCCACATGATGAAATGTTATTCAGCTTTAAAAAGGGGGATCCTATCACATGCTACTATAGGGATGAACCTGGAGGACATTATGCTAAGTAAAACAAGCCAGTCATAAAAAAGACAAACACATATGATTCCACTCATATGAAATATGTAAAGTAGTAAAAATCAGAAACAAAGTAGAAAGGTGATTGCCAAGAGCTGAGGGGTGGGGGAGGGAGCAATTAGTGTTTAAGGAGTATAGAGTTTCAGTTCTCCAAGATGAAAAAGTTCTAGAGATCAGTTATACAACAAGGTGAATATAATTAACACTACTGAACTGTATATTTAATGTGTTTGTGCCCACAACTAATGTTTAAATTTTTTTTTAAAGTTGTTGTCTATTCAGTGCCAGAAATCATGCAGGCTGCCTCTGTATAACAGCCTCTCATCCCCACAGATGATGAACAGAAAGAGGAAAACAGGTCATCCAAGTTGCCTGGTGCACTTACCCTGCAGCAGGTACTCCATCATATTAATAGTGCCTCCAGTGACAGGCATCATGGTGACCGGAGGTGCCTCCATGCTGTCTGATTAAGTTGAAGACAACGGAACTGGTTTCGGAGTCCCCAGTCAAGTAAAGCAGAAGAAACACCTGGAGAAGTGTTACATTGTTAATACAATAGAAGGGCAGAGAAACAACAGATCTGCTTGTGTCTCTGGCCTTGATATCCAAAGATTCATTCATCCATTCAAACTGTTTCAGTAACTGCTATAGGCCGGTTTCAGGAACTGATAGAGAAATATACAAAGGAGCCGTAGTCATGGAGTTACAGCATAATCTTCTAGTCTCAATGTCTGAAATCTCTAAAAGTTTTCTGCGCAATCTTGAGGAGGTCATCAGGCCTGGGACTCAATGTCCTCGTTATAAAAAGGGGCCAAGGATATTTAACCCCCAGGACTTTGTGGCTCGGACATGGAATAACATTCAGAACTGAGAGGTGACTTAAGAGACTTTGTCTACTCTTCCACTTACAGACGAAGACACTGGGACTCGGAAAGGGGCCCAAGAATACACAGCAAGTCGGTGGCAGAGTTTGAATTAATCTAAAAATCTAGGCGTTCCGCCTCTCTGAAAACGTCTTTCAAAGGGAGCGAGGCGGAAGCGTGTTTTTTTTTTTTTTTTAAGGATGGTTTAGGTTCCCTTAAGCCAGCATCAAAGACACGTACCCACTTACACTAGAAACACGCCTCCGAGCGCACTCTAGTCTCTTCTCGTAAAGTGGGTAATATATTCACCCCAGCAGCTCGGAGATTTCAAACAATTAACCCCGAACCCTAAAGTTAAAGCCCTCTGGAGAGTGCAACACCTCCTCCCCGTCTTTGCACTTCCGGCAAGAAACGGACATCACGTAAAACTTGACACTGTTGCCTCACGACGTAAGGGTGCCGAGAAGGAATAAAAATCGCCCCTTTTGCAGCCTCGCAGACAGAAGCGCATGCGCGAGACGCAATGCCGCTGTACGGAAGATGGCGGCCTCCTTTGGAGGGTCCTCTGGCATTTACTAGGGCGGGGGGAGCGTGACGTCATAGGCCGTCCTCTCGGAAAATATTTTTCAAGTTTGACGATATGGAATATTTTAGTTTAGGAAATCTCTTGAAACTGACAGGGGCAAAAGAGAGCCTGGGGAAAGGAGCTGTGGAAAACTGGGAGAGACATACAAAACGGATTTTTTGTTGGATACCTGAGGGTGAAAGGACACCCTTTACTGCGAAGCGTAATGTTCTGAACAATTAGAGCTCAGCGATACACTTAATATTTGTTCACTTTATATGTTTTACTTAATTTGAAAATATAGGGGGATAAGTAAATTCGACAAATGTTTGTTGAACGTCTGCTAATATTTGTGAAGCATATAAGGTGCGGACAAAGTGAAGACTAGAGTGAAGTGAATAATGTACTGTCCTGGAGTAAAAAAAATTAAAGGGACACCAGAAACTCAGTGGCTAAGATAAATACTATTTTAATGCAGTATTTTACAAATTCAATGCAAAAAATAAATGTTTAAATTTGATCCTCACAGCAGCCCTATGAGTTAAGTAGAATTATTACTCTAATTTTACTGATGGAGAAACCCAAGCAACGAATTGTTAAATAACATGCAAAGGAGCGGAGGGGGATGTAATACCAACGGAAGCCCTTGACTTCAGAGCCCTCTTGTCTTAATTACTGTACTGTACTGCCACTTCCAGTTCTAGTTCCCTTCTGTAACCTTCCCTACCTCCCATTCATTTTTTTTTATTTTGAACATTTTTTCCCTTTTTTTTTTAAGATTTTTATTTATTTATTTGACACAGAGAGAGAGAGAGATCACAAGTAGGCAGAGAGGCAGGCAGAGAGAGAAGGGGAAGCATGCTCCCCGCTGAGCGGAGAGCCCAACGTGAGGCTCAATCCCAGGACCCTGAGACCACGACCTGAGTCAAAGGTAGAGGCTTAACCCACTGAGCCAACCAGGCGCCCCTTATATTGAACATTTCTAGAAAGTGTAGACTATTCTAGACATTTTGTTCACTGTTAGCTCCATCTCTACCCTCAAAAGAGTTTATAGGTAAGTTGTTGAATCAGAGGGTTAAACTGAGTTTGTACCTTGTAATTTGATTCAATTTGATTCAATAACTCAACTCCTCTGGAAGCAAGCAGAATGCTTGGTCAATCTTGGGGGCATTAATGAAGGATTCCTGGAAAGTGTCATCAATGCCTACTTGAAGGATCAATAGATGTTAGATGAAGAAGGGAGAAAAGGGAGTTTCAGGTGAAGGGAACAGCACGTTCAAAAGGATACTGAGTTAAATAATACATTATATGTTAATAAAAAAATTTTTAAAAAAAAGGATACTGAGTTAAATAGAATTAGGGTATAGAATTTGGGGTTAGGGGCTGAAATAAATGAGTCTGGGGAAGGAGTAAGGCCCAGACCCTGGAGGACTTTGTCTCCTTGAACATTTGTGAACCTTAAAAAGATCACTCTGGGGTGCCTGGGTGGCTCAGTGGGTTAAGCCTCTACCTTTCTCTCAGGTCCTGGTCTCAGGGTCCTGGGATTGAGCCTCACATAGGGCTCTCTGCTCAGTGGGGAGCCTGCTTCCCCCTCTCTCTCTGTCTGCCTCTCTGCCTGCTTGTCATTTCTCTCTCTGTCAAATAAATTAATAAAATTTAAAAAAAAAAAAAAAAGATCACTCTGGCTGCAATGTGGAGAAAAGCTTGAGAAAGGAGAACCTGGAGAAAGAAGACCAGTTTAGGAGCTTTGGCACAACTCCAGCTGAGAGATAATTATAGGACAAAAGACAGATTTTAAAAATATAGAAAAGGATGATTTGATGAGTAACCACAGCTGAAGATAGAAGGAGTCACAGGTGTCTAAATGTCTACCTTGTGTGGCCATGGTAGTGCTTTTTTCCTGAGCTAGGAAACACAAAGCAGTGTGGGCGAGGCAGGAAAGATGAGTTCATATGCAGAAACATTGAGCATGAGGTGTTTATGAAATACTCAAGTGCTAGTGCCCAGGCAGAGTTCAAAGGAGAGAGAGAGCTGAGCTGGAGGTAGACCTTTCAGAGTTCGAGCCTCACAGATGGTAGCTAAAGACATGACAATAAATGAGATCACCATGAAAGAGTGTGTAGAACATGAACCTTGCACAGGACTCTAATAGTTATTAAGGCCACATATACCCCAGGGCTTAGGATGTGCCCCCTGATCAGTCTGGTGATTCACAATGTGTTGTGAATGTTGGGCAGAGTGACAAGCTCTCAGTGCTATAGTGACTGGAGGAGGTTGTAAAATTGCTATCCCTCTTTTTTCCTATACAGACACTAACTTCAGAATGGAAAGTCAGTGAATTATGGGTCCTTTGAGGCAGCATAGTATTTATTCAAATTTTAGCTGGCGTTTCAAAGGAGGGTTAAATTAAAAAAAAAAAAGGTGGACTGGAAATGGGAGAACAAAATGGTAAAACTTGAACGAAACCTAGGAGTTATAGGGATGGATTTTTCTGATAAGATGTGAAGCCTAGACCCTAGAATGGAACTCACTTCTGTTCTCTGCCACTATCCAGCTGTGCAGCCTTGGGCAACTCACTTCCCCTCTCTGGGCCTCAGCTTCCTTTTTTGCGAAATAGAGATAAAAATAGTACTTTTTAAGGTGGAATTTGCAAAAATAAAATGAGATGTTTATGAAACACTTGGCATAGTGCCTGGCTTATTGTAAGCAATCAATAAATGGTAGCTATTATTGGCATTATATCTTGTATCTCATTTGTGCAAGCACATTTTATCTTATTGATATATTTTGTGTATGCCTCATCTCCCTGGTGCAAATTATAAACATCCTGAAGGGAAGAATCCTTATTTTCTGTACATATGTGTGTCTTAGCTGGGGCTGCTATAACAAAATGCCATCAACTGGCTGGTCTATAAACAACAGAAATTTATTTTTCATAGTTCTGGAGTCTGGAAGTATGACATTAGGGTACCAGCATGGTTGGGTTCTGGTGAGAGCCCACTTCTGGGTTGCCGATTGATGACTTCTTGTGTCCCTACATGATGAAGAGCAAAACAAAGGAAACTTCTCGGGACTTCTATAAGAACACCAATTCCATTCATGAGGTCATTTCCATCATGACCTCATCTAATCTCATGTATTCCTAGTACTATTCCCAAAGAGCCCCCTCCTAATACTACTATCACATTGGAGGGTAGGGTTTCAACATATAACTTTTGGGTGGGGGGGAACACAAGCATTCAGTCCATAATAATGCACTTTACATGTAGTAGGTGTTAAAAATTTTGTTGAACACATCACAATAGCTACCGATTATTGAACTATTTCTCTACACCAACAACTTGACACTATATGTGTGTAGATATGCCAAACACTGCTGAAATGTAGATATCACCATCTCCATGTTACAGAGGAGAAAAGGAAGTTCAGAGAGGTAAGGTGACTTGCCCAAAGCCAATGCCAGCAAATGGTAGAACTCATATTCAAATTCAGTTCTTTCTGACACCAAGCCTGTCTTTCTATCATGCTTCCTTCTGAATTCCTGGGCTTTTTCTCCACAGTGAATTTCCTTAATAATTATAGTTAGTGGCCTCAGAGGAGGAGAAAGTTCATACATTAATATTTCCCAGACGGTCATTAGACTGGACTCAAAGATGAAGACCAGTTCTTGCGCAGTCTTCATCAAAACAGCAGACCATCAACATGAATTGCAAGGCACACACACCCATACAGAATTCCTTCATCAGCTCTCTAGGGTGGCCTGGTAGGAATTAAGGTAGATCTACACCACCATAATATGCAATGCTAGGCCCTCAATCTTAGAGTTACAAACTAATATTTACCCAGGAACGTCCTGATGTTTGTTGGCTGCTTCCTATATGCACAGCCTTATGGAAAAGATGTAACCATGCTTTTCAACCTAATTAACTCCAACATCCTCATCAGTTCATGTCATTCCTCCACTCCGAGTCAAATCCAAAGTCTTCCTTATGCCTCCATGATATGCTCCCATCACCTGTTATGTCTTTTTTTTTTAAAGATTTTTTTATTTATTTATTAGAGAGAGAGTGAGAATGAGAGGGGAGAAGGTCAGAGGGAGAAGCAGACTTCCCGCAGAGCCGGGAGTCTGACATGGGACTCGATCCCAGGACTCCGGGACCATGACCCGAGCCGAAGGCAGTCGCTCAACCAACTGAGCCACCCAGGCGCCCTATGTCTTTTTTTTTTTTTTTTTTAAGATTTTATTTATTTATTTGTCAGAGAGAGAGAGAGAGAGAGAGCACAAGCAAGCAGAGTGGCAGGCAGAGGCAGAGGGAGAAGCAGGCTCCCTGCTGAGCAAGGAGCCTGATGTGGGACTCGATCCCAGGAACCCGGGATCATGACCTGAGCCGAAGGCAGCTGCTTAGCCAACTGAGCCACCCAGGCGTCCCACCTGTAATGTCTTTGACCATATTCCAACCCATCCCCATCTGTGCCTGTCTCCCCACATCCACTCAGCTCTAGCCACGTTCTTCTGGCTTTTACTTGAACATGTCAGGAATACTCCCATCTTGGGGCGCTTGGGTGGCTCAGTGGGTTAAAACCTCTGCCTTCAGCTTGGGTCATGATCTCAGGGTCCTGGGATGGAGCATAGGGCTCTCTGCTCAGCGGGGAGCCTACTTCTCCCCGCCCCCTTGCCTCTCTACCTACTTGTGATCTCGATCTCTCTGTCAAATAAATAAACAAAATCTTTGAAAAAAAAAAAAAGAATACTCCCATCTTAAGTCTTTTGCAATTGTTGCGCAGTCTGCCTCCCCCATTTCCTGCTGTATTTTTCTTCATAGCACATTTGACTAGGTGACATACTGCCTACTTACAGATTTATCTCCCCCACCCCACCCTGTTAAAATCATAAGCTCCATGAAAGCACGGCCTTTGTTTTATTCACTGGAGTATCCCCAGCTCCGGGAATAATGCCTGACACCCCACAGGCACTTGATAAATACTGTTTTTGTCGACAGAATGAATAGTAGAGAACAGAAGTTAGCAGAGGGATTATTAAATGATTTTCTTGGTCTCGTATATTTACTCAGCCCTGGATTTGGGGGTGGGAAACCGAAGTCCTTAAATTCCAGGCTGAGGACACTGCACTCTTCCTCCAGTACATGTTGTCCAGTGTGGCAGCCACAAACCACACGTGGCTCTTAACCACTTGAAATCTAGCTAGTTGGAATTGAGACATGCTATATGTGTAAGATACACACTGGGTTGTGACAACTTACTATGAAAAAAATGTGCAATATCACAATAGTTTTTTATTGATTATATGTTGAAATGATAATTTGGGTATTTAGGATTTAATATTATGTTATTAAATTTAATTTCCACCTGTTTTGGGCACCTGGGTGGCTCAGTCAATTAAGCATCTGCCTTTGGCTTAGGTCATGAACTCAGGGTCCTGGGATCAAGCCTCGCATTGGGCTTCTTGCTCAGCAGAAAGCCTGCTTCTCCCTTCCCCTCCACCCCTCTCCGCAGTTATGCTCTCTTGCTCTCTCTGTCAAATAAATAAATAAATAAATAAATAAATAAATAAATAAATAAAATCTTTTTAAAAATTCCACCTGTTTTTTTTTTTTAAATGTTATTTATTTATTTGACAGAGAGCGAGAAAGAGAGCATGAGCAGGGGAAACAGCAGGCAGAAGGAGAAGCAGGCTCCCTGCTGAGCAGGGAGCCTGAGGTGGGGCTCGATCCCAGGACCCTGAGATCATGACCTGAGCTGAAGGCAGAGGCCCAACCAGCTGAGCCACCCAGGGGCCCCTCCACCTGTTTTTTATTACTTCTAAAAATGTGATTACTAGAACTTTACATTATATATGTGGCTAACATTATATTTCAATTGGACAGCACTGCTATAGGATCTAGATTTGAAAGTGTGGCTTCAGAGCCAGGCAGATCTAGACTTGAATCCTGGATACTGCTTATGTGGCCTTAGGCACGTTGCTTAACGTGTTAGGCCTTTGGCAGTGCCTGACACATACTGTGTGTTGTAGGTATGCAATGAATCAGAGTTATTATTAGGAGAATGGTTTAGGAATGGTTTAGGAACTGGGGAATGTTTAATTTGGAAAAGACTTGAGAAGGATGGAATGTAACATCTGTCTTCAGGTATATGAAATTAGGATAAGGCCAATGAGGAGAGAGCAGGGAAGGAGAGGAAGGGAGTACCTGACATTTATTGAGCATCAGGGACCAGAGACTTTATACATATTTTTCTTATTTAAATCTCACATTACTTAAACCCATTTGACCAATGAGGGAGAAGTTAAGTTACTTGCTAATAACTGGTAGAGTCAGGATTAAAACTCAGACTTGTCTGCCTCCAGAGATCTTGCTTGGTGTCCTAAGCCACTCTGCTCTTAAGAAAAATTTGACGGGGTTTCCCTGAGTGGTTCAGTTGGTTCAGCTTCTACCTTCAGCTCAGGTCAAAGTCAGGTTCTCTGCTCAGTGGGGTACCTGCTTCTCCCTCTGTCCTCTGCCCCTCCCCATGCTCATGCTCTCTCTCTCTCTCAAGTAAATAAATAAAATCTTAAAAAAAAAAAAGAAAAAGAAAAGGAAAAATTTGACTGATTTCATGTAGTCACTGAGGACAGGACTAGAAACACTGGGTTGAAGTTACAGGGAGATAGATTTCACCTCTCTGTAAGGAGTACCTACAGGCATCACAGTGCTGGTGGCCAGTAATGAAAAGGACTACTTCTGAGAGAAGTAAACTTCCTTTCAGTAGAAATACTGAAGCAGAGATTATGGTAGGAAAAATTCTTGTCTGGAGTGGGAGCTTCAACTATGATACCGCCTTGATTCTTAGACCCTATCCACTCTAATTCACAGCTTTTACTTAGTAGCAGAGTTTCAGGCAATTGAGAAACATTTCCACTACATGTACAGATGTACTATAAGATAAAGCCTGATAAACAAGGACACAAAGTACCTCTTCAAGTTGAAAAATATGGTAGTTGAACCCTATGATTTCATAATTCATAGAGACACCTAGCCTTAGTGATTCTTTGTCTTTGGATTTTTTTCAGATTATGAAAACAACAGCGTAGTTATTAATAGTAACCACCAGCAAACACCCAGTGACAAATAATAAATGATACAATTCTTGCTCTTCAGGAGTTTGGTTTGCTGAGAGTCCGGTAAAACATCCCAGGTTATTCTGTGCGTAGTAATCTTCACTGGCTGCTGACTCAAGAACTCACCTCCCTACCCCACCCCTGCATGACAGGCAGCATCAAACATTTCATCTTCTTAATCTCAAGGCGGGGACCTAAGAAAGTTTGATGCAGAAGGGTAATTGGCCTATTTACCTACTCCTTTCCACTTAGTCCAGCCAACCTAACCCCAGTCTCTAGCTGACCAGGTGTTGAGGTGCCTCGAGGGGATAAGCTATAATAGTTAATGTATTACATGTATCCATAAAAGATTAAAGATTAGCCCTATTTTAGCTGAACTGTAACTGTCTGTTTGGGTTTCTCCCTCCCAGGTCTGTCTGGGGAAGTCAGTGTGGTTTCTGCCCGAGGATAATTAACCCACTGGGTCTCGAATTCCCTAGACGGAGGCCCTTTGATAGCTCCCCTTTAATGTATGCTTACTGGGTACCATACCTGGCTCTGTTGGAAGCACTTTTTGTGAGTCTGGATCGCTCATTTACTCCTCATTCCAGCCTTCGGAAGCAAGTTGTATTCTTCTAGTCCCATTGCTGCAAGAATTTTGAGTCTGCCATGTGCTCTCTTTAGAAGTAAAAGAGTTTGTTTCTGGTCCCCTAAGATTTCATCATCATTAACCCCTTCCTTGGGTCAAAGGTCATATACCATCATCTGCACTATCAGTTCAAACACTTCCTGGAGGAGACTCTGTGCACAGCCCAAAGGCCCAAGGAGACTGTGGAGAAGCAGAAGGGCGTGGGTTGATGCACTCATGCTTAGGGTTTAACATGGGCCCTGGAGTCAGACTGTTTGCGTTGAAATTCTACCACTGACAGGGTACCTGGCTGGTTCAACTGATGGAGCATACAACTTGTGATCTCAGAGTCATGGGTTCGAGTCCCATGTTGGGGGTAGAGTTTACTTAAAAAAAATTTTTTTTTTTTTTAATTTTAAACTCTATCATTGTCTAGCCATGTAAGCTTGGGTAAGTTACTTTGCCTCTGTGAATCTCATGTCCTCATCTCTCCAGCGGAGAGAATACTAATACTTTCCTCTAAGGTTGTTTCGAGGGTTGACTGATACGCTCAGCAGATACCAAGTATCAATAAAAACTTTAACTATTCCCAATATCCCTGTGGGATTCGGACTCTATGAAACACGGGTTAACAGACAAACATGGGTCACATCTGGACTCAGCTATATTCTGGTGCGTGGCCTTGAGCTGGTACTTGATTTCTCTCAGTCTGTTTCTTAATCTTTAAAACAAGGAAATCATCTACATGACAAGACGGCTATGAAGAGTATAGATGATATATATACCCATATAGATATGGGGTACCAGTGCTTAGCATGTAATAAGTGTTTTCAGACACTGCCTTCAAGCAGCCTGGCTGAGGAGGCAAGGCATAAACATTAAAAAGAGAAAAAATGGAAGGGCGCCTGGGTGGCTTAGTCAGTCAAGCCTCTGACTCTTGATTTTGGCTGAGGTCATAATCTCAGCATGGAATCAAGCCTTGTGTTGGGCTCCACATTGGGTATGGACCCTGCTTAAGATTCTCTCTCTCTCCCTTTGTCTCTCTCTCTTTTAGAGAGGGAGAGGGAGGGGCAGAGAGAGAGAACTAATGAAAAAAAAATTAAAAAAAATATTTTATTTATTTATTTGTTAGAGAGAGAGATCACAAGCAGGCAGAGAGGCAGGCAGAGAGAGAGAGGGGGAAGCAGGCTCCCTGCTGAGCAGAGAGCCCGATGCAGGGCTCGATCCCAGGACCCTGAGATTATGACCTGAGCCTAAGGCAGGGGCTTTAACCTGTTGAGCCACCCAGGTGCCCTTAAAAGAAAATTTTAAAGAGAATTGGTATGTTTCTGTATGGACATAGCAAGGCAAGCCATGGCATAGTTCAGTCAACACTTACTGTGTGCCTGCTATAGGCCAGACATTGTTCTGGGCTCTTGGAATATAAGAATAAGCAGGACAGCCTAAATCCCTCCCCTGACAGAGTCTACATTTTAGTGGAAAGAAATGATAAGGAATTGTGTTGTTGTTGTTGTTGTTTATGGTTAAGGGAAATGGTTCTTTCTTTTTTTTTTTTTTAAGATTTTACTTATTTATTTGACAGAGAGAGAGATCACAAGTAGGCAGAGGCAGGCAGAGGGAGAGGGGGAAGCAGGCTCCCTGCTGAGCAAAGGGCCCGGTGCAGGGCTTGATCCCAGGACCCCGAGATCATGATCTGAACTGAAGCCAGAGGCTTTAACCCACTGAACCACCCAGGTGCCCCAGGAATGTGTTTGATTGGCTTTTTCCCTCGCTCTTAGGGTACTTTCTTCCCATTTCCTTTGGCGAAGGAGTGAGAATGTTGCAATGACAAAAATCACCATGGCAGAGAAAAGCTGAGAATAAACAAAGGAGAAAGTGGGCACAGGGTCCTTTGTAATGACTAAGTTAACCAGAGAGCTAATTCCCAACATCGTTGTCCTTCCTGCTTATTGATTGCTCTCATTTGTTTGTTTATAGTGAGTGGAATTACTTAATTGGCAATTATTCACCAAAACCCCATAGAAAGTCCCACTTGGCATTATCTGCAGATGCAAGAGTGGTTGAGGACTAAGATCCCAGCTCCCACTATAGTGAGAAAAAGAGAACTAGTGATAACTCTTAATGGTTCGCCATTAATGAGCATGGCGATCCTCAGTTTACCAAGTGGTTTTAATTCATTTCATTACTACCATCAGTAGTAAGAGATAGGAGAAAAGGCAAAGGGGAAGGAGGAAAGTAGCAAAGGACAAAGAGGCAGACATACCTCACCTAGGCTGAGATGCCAACTCCACCTTCTATCAGCTGGACGACGTCAAGCAGTGACATCCCCTCCTATGGCCATTTTGAAAATAAAAGTAAATGTACAAGACACATCTAGCACAGTGGTATGTACTGCAACTCAGTTGCTGGTATTACCGTCATTCCGATTTTATGAATATGGACAAGGCTCAATGGAAACCATGAAAAAATTGTGAGAGCTGAGACTTTCTGAGAAATCTCCAAATTAGAAGAATTTTTCATTGCTGTTGTCTGTGCTTGCCCCAGAAGAGGCAAGAGTGGACTGTGCAGGGAATGGAGACCAGGCCAAAGGGAGTGACTTAGGGAAAGATCTCACATGAAATCACAGGCTCATAGACTTAAAAGTGAGCTTTTGGACTCATCAGTTCAGCTCCCTTTCTCTCAGCGGACAGGTCCAGGGAAGAGAAGGGACTTGCCTAAATGACTCAGAATAGAATGGCAAGCCCGAAACAGTAGCTAGACTTTTCTCTTGAAATTTCCTTCTGAACCGGAGGTCTTTAGTCATACAGACTTGTAGTCAATTCTTGACGCTGCACTAACTAGCTGTGTGATATAACATCTCTAGTGTTCAGTATCTGCATTTGTAAAATGCAGTAATAGCATCGACTCCCCTGGTTTGCTGTGAATATTAAATTATAGAGTGCACATAGAATGCTTAAGCATTTAAATATGTATCTATTTCCCATTTTACATATGAGGAACTGAGACTTGTTGAAATTTCCCTGGGTTCTTGCTGGTCAAAGAGAGAGCCTGGACAAATGGAAGAACCCTCTGGCTGAATGTTGGGCGGGCATAGGGTGAACCAAGATCTCCTTCTACCTGTCACCAGGAGCCACCTTTCTGTCCAGGAGCTCAGGAAGGCACTAGCCACCCAGAGTGACCTTCCCTGCTCCTGCCAGCTCAACGCACAAACAGGTTGTGAAACAGCTGGGCAGTGACTCAGCCTGGGGGCCAGTTCGGCTGGTGAGCGCGGGCAGCCTGGGGCTGTTTGGTTGAGCCCTGAAAGGACATCATGTCTAACAAACACATCGTCTGTCAAAGCCCTGATCGGGGTGCCAAGCAGAGACTGTGAACTCTGGTCCCTGAGGCGTCACGGATGACTGAACTGTGGTGCCTGGGTTGTATACATCTCCTGGGTTGTTATTCCAGCCTAACAACCACCCAGGGTCAAGGCCAGGAAGACGGGAACGTGTGAGGGATAGAAGCTCTTATTTCTCAAGAGGTTGTCTGATGTGGTGGCCAGGCCCTGGGCTTTTGGTGTCCACATGATGCAGACTTGAGTTCAGATCCTGGCTCTGCTGCTTATTGTCCTTGCGACCTTGGGCAGGTGGCTTACCCTTGGAAGGCTTCAATTTCCTTGTTCTATAAAATGCCCATTTTTGCAAAGGTGTTTTAGACATAAAAGACGCAAATTCCCTGGAACATAGGAAATGCTTCTTAAATTGTTTTGTTTTGTTTTTCTTTTCTTTTTATTTTTTAAAGATTTTATTTATTTATTTGACAGAGACAGCAAGAGAGGGAACACAAGCAGGGGGAGTGGGATTGGCAGAAGCAGGCTTCCCTCTGAGCAGGGAGCCCGATGCAGGGCTCAATCCCAGGACACTGGAATCATGACCCGCTGAAGACAGAAGCTCAGTGACTGAGCCACCCAGGTGCCCCCTTCATAAATTGTTAATAGGATTCTGTGCCAAGATCTTCCTCTTCCTCTACTCTAACCTGAAATTGTCCCTCCTGAACGAAGGATTTTTACTGTAGAGGTACTTTCCCACTCAGCCACAAATGATAAAAGAGCAATGAGTACACAGTCCCACAGATCTATGCCCCAAGCCAGTTTTTTCATTGCTATTAAAATGATTACTGGTGGGGTGCCTGGGTGGCTCAGTGGGTTAAAGCCTCTGCCTTCAGCTCAGGCCATGATCTCAGGGTCCTGGGATCGAGCCCCGAATCGGGCTCTCTGCTCAGCAGGAAGCCTGCCCCGCCCCCCGCCTGCTTGTGATCTCTCACTCTGTCAAATAAATAAATAAAATCTTAAAAAAAATTAAAAACAATAAAATGATTACTAGATTTGTTTCCTAATACTAGAAAAGAAAGAGACATTTGAACCTGTCAATGTTACCTTATATGGCCAGAGACTTTGTAGATGTGACTAAATTAAGGATATCCAGATGGAGAGATTATCCAGGTGTGCCCTAAAATAAGCAGAGGAATCCTTATAAGAAAGAAAATGAATGACTACAAAAAAGGAATATTTGACTATAAAAAAGGCAATGTGATGACAAACTCAGGGGTCCGAGTGACAGGACTGCAAGCCTAGTCGTGGGAACAGCCACCAGAAGCTGGAAGAGACAAGAAATGAATTCTCTCCTGGAGCCTCCAGAAGGGACCAGCTCTGCCCATAAGACTCATTTCTGAGGACGCCTGGCTGGCTCATTCTGAAGAGCATGTGACTCTTGATCTTGGGGTCATGAGTTCAATCCCCATGTTGAGTGTAGTGATTACTTAAATAAGTAACAAATAAAAAAAAAAAAGACTCATGTCTAACGCTGGCCTCCAAACTGTAAAAGGATACATTTCTATTGCTTAAAAGCCTAAATTTCTGGTAATTTGTTACAACAGCAATAGGAAACTAATCCAGGCCTGTGGTTGTCTTAGACATTGTAAAAAATAATTCTTGTGGTATATATTCACGCAGTGGAATATCATTCGACAATAAAAGTGAACAAAGTAAAAAAAATAATAAAATAAATAAAAAGGAAAAAGTATTGACAATGCTACAATGTGAATGGATACTGAGAACATGATGCTAACTGAAAGAAGTCAGTTATAAAAGGACTACTTATTGTATGATTGCATTTATATAAAATGATTAGTGTAGGCAAATCTAGAGGGACAGAAAGTAGATCCGTGGTTGCCCAGGGCTGGGGGATGTGGGGATTGGGGAGTGATGGCAAAGAGGTACAGGGTTTCTTTGGGGGTAATGAAAACGTTAATTTAGAATTAATGATTAATTCTAAAATTAATCACGGTGTTATATGATCACACAACTCTGTGACTATACCAACTTGTGTAATGGAATTTATGTGTGTAAATCGAATCTCAATAAAATTGTTAAAAATAACACCAACAAGTTAACATTTACTGACCACTTCCATTGCTATAGTTTAAGTGCCTTCTCATTTAGTCTTCTATACGCATTAACTCCTTTAATCCCCATATCAACCCAATAATGTAGATACTGATAAGGCTCCGTCTGAAGATAAGAAAACTGGGGTACTGAGAACTTCAATAACTTGCCAAGGCCACATAGCTGGAAGGTAGTAGAACCAACATTTCATCGCAAGCCACTGGACTCCTGAGCCCAAGATCTTGACAGCTGTGTTTGCCCCAGTAACACCTGCACCATGGGAGGTGGCCCCTTGGCTGGCTGATCCCATCAGCAGAACTTTCCAGTTCCTAACTCCAATCCTTTGCACTGCTTAGTTGCACTTCCTGAATCTTCATAATAAATTCCCTTTCATAGCTAAAGCTTAGCAGATTTCTGTTATTTGCACCCCAGAGTCCCCTGATTCAGAAATTGGCAGACTCCACTCACATCAGGGCAAAGCAGGGGCTTCCTGAGGACTTGGTGAGCACTGACCGTGTTCTGGCCTGACACCCAGGGGGACCAGAGACCATGAAAGACCTAGAGAAAAGACCAGCATCTCCCAAGGCCAGCAGCTCAGCAGCCCTCGTTGTGTGTATTCCAATGTGTAAAGTCCCTGCTGATGCTTATTTAATTAAAAACAAGTTATATTGTGGGGATTTTAAAAATGTCTGATTACTAAAGCTTATTTATAGGTAATAGTATATTGCAGTTAAAACCCAGGCCTCTGTACTTTGGAAAACAGTTTGGCAGTTTCTTAAAAACTAAATGCATAACTACCATAAAACCCAGCAATGGCAAACCTGTTCATTTATCCCGGCGAAATGAAGACTTATGTTAGGACAAAAACCTACATTTAGAGTAGCTTTATTGGTAGTATCTATAAAGTGGAGACAACCCACGTGTCCTTAGTGAACAGGTGAACTGTGGTGTATCTGTGGAACACCACTCAGCAATGAAAAGGAATGACGTACTAATACACACAAAAACCTGAATAAATTTCCAAAGAATTATGCTAAATAAAAAAAAAAAAACCAATCCCAGAAGATTATACTTGGTACAATTCATTTGTATAACATTCTTGAAATGACAACATTATAGAAATGGAGATCAGATTATTAGTACCAGGGATTAAGGAGGGGTTTGAGGCAGGAGGGAACTAGATGTGGCTATAAATGGGCAACACTGGGGAGCCTGGCTGGCTCAGTCTGTGGAGCAATGTGACTAGGGGTTGTGAGTTTGAGTCCCATGTTGGGTGTTGAGATTCTTTAAAAATCAAATCGTGGCTGACTGGCTGGCTCAGTTGGTTAAGCATTCCATCTTTGATTTTAGCCCAGGTCCTGATCTCAGAGTTGTGTCGGGGCTCCACCCTCGGTGGGGGGTCTGCTTGTGATTCTCTCTCCCTCTCTCCCACTGCCCCTCCCCTGCACTCTCTCTCAATCTTTCCCTAAAATAAATAATAAATAAATAAAATCTTAAAAAAAAAAAGGGCAGCATAAGGAATGGTGATGGAAATATTCTGTATATTGACTGTCAATGTAATATTGCACTATAGTTTTGAAAGATGCCAATGTTGGGAGAAACTTTACCAATGTTGGGTAAAGGATACATAGCATCTCTTCGTTTCATATCTTAATGAATGAAATGTGTGTGAATCTATAATTATCTGGAAATTTAAAATTTAATTAAAAAAAATCCTGAGCCTTGTGTTCAAATTTTTTATTTGAACTCCGCCATTTTTTATTAGCTCTGTGATTTAGGATAGGTTATGTTTCCTCTTGCCCTCGGTTTTTACTTGTCCTATAGATTTATTATGAGAAACAACTATATTACACATAGAAAATGCTAGGTACAGTACCTGGTACACTGTGAGGACATAATAAACATTAATGTGATTACAAAAATATTAGAAAAAGATTTTACAGAATCATTAATTCCATCACCGTTCATACTTGTATCAATGTCAATGTTTTTAGCTACAAATGAAACTAAAAAACAACTGCAGTGAGGTACCCCTTCAAGTGTGCCTGTAATAAAAAAATGTCTGTTATTTAAAAAAAAAGGAAAATGTAGAGGATGTAGAGAAATTGGAAACTGTCATACGTTGCCAGTGAGACTATATATGGTTTCCCCTCTGAGGAAAATAATTTGGCAGTTCCTCAAAAAGTTAAACAATTACCCAATGACCCTGAAATTCCACTGCTGGATATCTACCCCAAATAGTTGAAAACAGGCACTTAAACAAGTCCCTGTACACACATGTCCGTAGCAGTACTAGGCACAAAAGCCAGCAGGTGGAAACAGCCCAAATGCCCATCAGTGAACGACTAGATAAGCAGATATATGTGTTTATCCATATAATAACATTTTATTCAGCCATAAAAATGCATGAAGTATTGAAACATGCTACAACATAGATGAACCTCAAAACGCATTACGCTAAGTGAAAGAAGCCAGACACAAAGGGTCATATATTGTATATTGTATATATTGTATATTGTATGATTGCATTTGTATGAACTACTCAGAATAGATAAATCTACTGAGACAGAACACAGAACCGTGGTTCCAAGAGGCAAGGAGAAAGGGAGATGGGAGGAACAACTTAAGGAAGGGGTTTTACCCTGAAGTGACGGAAATATTTTGGAATTAGAGGAATGTTTGCACAACATTGTGAGTCTACTAAATGCCACTGAACTAGGGCACTTCAGGTGGTTGATTTTATGTTATATGAATTTCATCTCAATAAATTATTAAAAAACAAAAAGCTCTCAGAATTATTTAGGAAAAATCTGTTATCTCTCGGATTATGGAGTCCTGAGGTAGAACGGCTCTAGAATTGTATATTTCAGTAGCTCGAAGATTTCTTCAAGGACCCAGGTGCTTTCTATCTCTGTTTTTTCCATTCTGAGCTTGTTGGCATTCCCCTCTCTTCCAGAGTGGGGAGATGAATGGCCACAGTTCCAAGTTCTGCATGCAGACGTAACATCTAGCCCTCTTAGATTGTAGTGAAACAAAGAAAGGATACCCATTCCTGTAAGTAGCTCTCTCTCGTTTTAAAATATCTCAGTAAAGGGGCGCCTGAGTGGCTCAATCATTAGGCATCTGCCTTCAGCTCAGGTCATGATCCTAGGGTCCTGGGATCGAGCCCCACATTGGGCTCCCTGCTCAGCGGGAAGCCTGCTTCTCCCTCTCCCACTCCCCCTGCTTGTGTTCCCTCTCTCACTGTTTATCTCTCTGTCAAATAAATAAATAAAATCTTATAAAAATATACCTCAGTAAAAAGCTTTACTGTGGTAATTCATATACCATACAATTCACCCATGGAAAATATACAACTCAGTGATTTGAAATATATCCACAGATTTGTGTAACCCAGTCAGTTTTGTTCACAGTCAATTTTGAACATTTTTTGTTCAGTCAATTTTAAACATTTTTTTCACCTCGAGAAGACGTTTAGCAACCATAAGCCATCACTTCCCTTTTTTCCCCAACATACCCCCCACCCCCAATGCTAGGCAACAACTAATCCTAATCTACTTTCTGTCTCTATAGATTTGTTATTCTGGATGTTTCATGTAAATGGAATCATACAATATGTGGTCTTGCGTGGCTGACTTCTTTCACTTAGTGTAATGTTTTTAAGGTTCATTCATGTCATAACATGTATCAATACTTCCTCCCTTTACATTGATGAATAATTTTCCATTATATGGATTCTCTTTATCCATTCATCAGTTGATGGACATTTGAGTTGTTACCACTTTTTAGCTATGACACATGATGCTGCCACGGACCTTTGTGTATAAGTTTTTGTGTAGGCAGATGTTTTCACTTCTCTTGGGTGTATACCTGAGAGTGCCATTGCTGGCGCATATGGTAACTCTGTGTTTTACCTTTTCAATAGCTGCCATATTGTTTTCCAAAATGGCTGTACTATTTTATATTCCAACCAGCCCTATATGAGGGTTCCAATTTTCCACATTCTCTTCCATAAGTCTTTTTTTTTTTTTTTTAACTAGTGAGAAACCTTTCCTGGAAGCCCTCCAAAAGACTCTCCTTTCTATCTTATTGGCCAGGACAAGCATTCTGTTTTGGGTGCCCTGAAAACAATTACTAGCATGATGAACTTTGAGTTAAGTCTTCAGCTAAGCTCTGGATATGGACATCTTCCCTAAAAAGTGAATACCTGAACAAACTTGGGGTTCAATGGACAAGAAAGAAAGAAGAAGTTTTGGGTAGGTAACAATATTCTGTTATAATGTCTTTTAGCCCTGTTTCTTACAAACATATGAATACATGTTGAAAAAAAAGAGATCATACTATTTATATTATTTTGTGACTTGATTTATCACTTAATGATATACTAGAAATGTCTTCCATATAATACATATTCATTTGTAACACGATTTTAATGGCTGAATGACATTTGTGAGTGCTTTAAATTCTGTAACTTACAGAAGCCATTCTAAGTTTGTCTTGGCACACTTACCATCAGATTCATAGAAGAATTTAAGTACCGGCTCAGAGAGAAAGAGATGGATGCTGGCAGAGACTAGTTTCTTGGATCCTCTGTCTCTTTAACTCATGGCAAAAACTCGGGCACCCCCTCTTCCTGAGGAGAGGGGTCTGGTAGATGTTCCCTTTACTTTCCTACACTCTTGCTTCAATTCTCTTCACCCCCTGGGTAGCTTGCCTAGTAATTGTCCAGTCTTCTTCCTTTCCCTTCTTCCCGGCAGTTTCCTCTCCCTTTCATGTGTCATTAGAGACTATGTAGAACTCCTACATAGTATGACATTGGAGACCTGTCATAATTGTTATTAATCAAAATTCTTCTGGTTGCAAGGGACAAAAAAGCCAACATCATGTAACTGGATTTAGAGACTCAAAAACAATCATAAGGGGCACGTGGGTGACTCAGTCATTGTGCGTCTGCCTTCAGCCTGGGTCGTGGTCCCAGGGTGCTGGGATCGAGCCCTGCATCAGGCTCCCTGCTCTGGTGGAAAGTTGCTTCTTCCTCTTTCACTCCCCCTGCTTGTGTTCCCCTCTCACTGTGTCTCTCTCTGTCAAATAAATAAAATCTTAAGAAAAAAAATTCAGGGGCGCCCGGTGGCTCAGTGGGTTAAAGCCTTTGCCTTTGGCTCAGGTCATCATCTCGGGGTCCTGGGATGGAACCCCACATCAGGCTCTCTGCTCGGCAGGGAGCCTGCTTCCCCCTCTCCCTCTGCCTGCCTATCTGCCTACTTGTGATCTCTTTCTCTGTGTCAAATAAATAAATAAATCTTAAAAAAAGTCATAAAATATTAGTGTCTCTCTCTCTCTAACTTGCTCTCTGTCTCTCTCTCTTTAATCTGTAAACTTGATTTCCCTTTCTCTTAGCTTCCCTGGTGAAACAGTGCTGCTTTATCCCCAAGAATTCCAACACAGGTGGTGGGGAGGGTTCTTGTTGGCCCCTTTGGATACGTGTTTCTCCTTGTACCAGTCACTGTTGTGCTCTGATTGGCTAGAGCAGACTTGATCATGCACCCACATCTGGAGGTATAAAGGTGGGGTCAGGTCTAACAGAACTACATAGAATGAGAGGAGGGTAAGTGGATCTCTAAAGCAAAACAGGAGCATGCTGTTCCCAAAAGGTGTAAGGGAGGCCAGGTGGGTAAGTAAATGGTAACATCCTTTCTAGGATATTCGGCATGGTATACGGTTTGTCTCCCCCCCACCCAGGAGCAGCTATGGGGGCTGTTTAAAATTCAGTATCCATTACGATCAGTTGCTACCTATGCCTTTCTGGTTTCTAACTATTTTGAACATTGCCCCTGCAATTTACACTGAATAGTCTTGCTTTAATTTATTAACTTTCTCAGCCAGGTCATCAATGCTTTTCCCCCTAGGCACACATCCCATGGCCCAACCCAATGGTCACACTTCTCAGGACCTTACTCCTAAAGAAGAGTTGGATTATCTACTTTCAAGCCTACCCATCTTCAAAGACCACCAGTTTGGGATGCCTGGGTGGCTCAGTCAGTTAAGTGTCTGCCTTTGGCTCAGGTCTTGATCCTGGGGTCCTGGCAGTGAGTCCCTCATCGGACTTCTTGCTCAGCAGGGAGCCTGCTTCTCCCTCTGCCTGCTGCTCTCCCAGATTGTGCTCTCTCTCTCTTTGACAAATAAATAAATAATAAATAAGTAAGTAAATAGATAGATAAAATCTAAAAAAGAAAAGAAAAGGAGGGGCGCCTGGGTGGCTCAGTGGGTTGGGGCTTCTGCCTTCGGCTCAGGTCATGATCTCGGGGTCCTGGGATCGGGCCCCGCATCGGGCTCTCTGTTCAGCGGGGAGCCTGCTTCCCCCTCTCTCTCTGCCTGCCTCTCTGCCTACTTGTGATCTCTCTGTGTAATAAATAAATAAGATCTTAAAAAAAAAAAGAAAAGAAGAGAAAAGGAAAAAAAACCCTACCAGTTTAATTACCATTTCCGCCATGAAGCCTTCCAGTTCACCCCCACCTAGAACCGATCTTTGACCTGCCCCATCCCACCTGAATGTTCTTTATTAACATCTCTCTCATTGTCTCTTTGCTTGGGATTAGACTTGAAGCTATCTTTACCTCCATTATGAGACTCTAAGCTTGTTGAAGACAAGGACTGTATCTTATTCATCTTTTTGTTTCCCAAAAGTCTGTTACAGTGATTCTCTGTCACTTAATTAGTCTTGGGACATTGGGCAAAGCCCTTGACCTCTTTGGTAGTTGGTTTATTCTTTTGTAAAATGGAATAATAATAGCGCCCCTACCTCACAGTTTTTTCGTTGGAACTGAAATACACACATACATAATTTATTGAGCATGTACTATGTGCGTCAGAGTCATGATGTGCCTTATAAAGGGCAAATACTTAGTGCTGGCAGAGCTGGGACTCAAGCACACTTTTCTAAACAGGCTATGCTCTTAACCATTATAATAAATGGCCTCCCACATAGGAGACAGATAGTGTGTCCAAGGGACACACGGGGGTGCAATGAATGTTGCTAAATACTTGACTCTGTGAACTGAATCAAATTCCCTTTGCTGCACTTTCCCCTGGACTGTGGTTTGTCCCCTTTCAGTTTATCCATCTGACCACGTGACAGTCCCCTCCCACGGCGGGGGAGGGGGCACTTAATTCCTGCTGACCTAGAATGTGTTTTCCCAGCGCTTCTGTAAGCTGGGAGGAGCCTTGGGTTGTAAATCCTGGATCTGGGACAACCCAAAGGTCTTTGTTTGTACTAACCCAGACAACAGCTGGAACTCCAGCCTGGGGAGATGCTGCCTGGTGGGGGAGGGTGAATGTGTGAGTCTGCCCATCCTCCCCACACAGGATTCCAAGGTCCAAGGCTGCAGGTCCCCTGTCTTGAACTTATCGCTCACGCTTTGTGAATTTCTGGTGGTAAAAATCACGTCTTCCCTGCGAGTCTTCTCCCTTTGTACTCACTTCTCACTTCTCACTTTTCAACAGACTTATGGCTAGATATTTGTGAAAGGAACCATGGGGATCTGGATCCACCAAACTTACACTCCTGCTCCTGGAAACATTTTTCCCCCAAAGTTCTTTGTTTTCCATTTACCACGCAGTTGATATGTGCCAAGTGTTGTGTTGAACATGTCATGTGCATGATTTAATTCAGGATTTTTCAGTCTCGGGACTATTAGCAACTTGGACTGGAGAAATCTTTGTTATAAGAGACTATTATGAGTTTGTGCATTGAGGATGTTCAGTAGCCTCCCTGGCCTCTACCCATTGGATCCTAGTAGCACCCTCCCTTCTTTGACAACCAAAAAATGTCTTCAGGTTTTACCAAATTCCCATGGGGCAAATCATTCCAGGGTGAGAGCCCCTGTGGAATCTATTCCACGATATATGGTGGAGGAGAAAACAGATCGTAAAACAGACTGTTTAATATACTACCATTTTGTTAGCATATTTAAGCATAGAAGTAAGATCTAGAAGATAAATTCTCAAAAAAATAACATTAGTACTCCCCAGGGGTGGATTATTAGCAACTTCTATTATTTATGCTTATCTCTACTTCCTGATTTTTCTGTAATGAACAGAAAACACTTCTTTTATTTTTTCTTGTCTGGTTCCACAAAGAAATAGAGTTTACTTACAGGAAATACATGTAATAAAATAGTGCATTAAATGCATTAGATACATTAAAAATTTACATCAGGACCAAGGTAGATATATAGATCAATGGAACAGATTAAAGAAATCAGAAATAGATTCACACATGTTTAGTCAATTGATTTTCAAGAAAGGTAAAAAAATAATGAAATGGAGAAGGGATAGTCTTTAGCAATAGTGCTGGAACAACTAGATATTTGAAGGAAAAAAATGAACTTCTACCGCTACCTCATATCATACACAGAGATCTAAGTGTTAAAGACAAAATTTCATTTTGTCAAAAAAACCCACAGGACAACATTTCTGTCACCTTGGGTTAGGCAAAGATTCCTTAGATAAACACAAAATGTCTGAACATAAAAGAAAGTGATACATTGCCCTTCATCAAAATTGCAGTCTTCTGGTCTTCTAGAGAATGAAAAGGCAAGCCACAGTCTGGGAGAAAATATTTCCACTTCATTTATCTGACAAAATATAAATCCAGAATACCTGAATATATAAAGAACTCATATTACAGAGCACCTGGGTAGCTCAGTTGGTTAAACCTCTGCCTTCTGCTCAAGTCATGATCTCAGAGTCCTGGGATCAAGCCCCGCATTGACTCTCTGCTTAGTGGGAGTCTGCTTCTTCCTCTGCTTCTCTCCCTCTCTCACAAATAAATAAAATCTTAAAAAAATTCCAGGGCGCCTGGGTGGCTCAGTTGGTTGAGCAGCTGCCTTCGGCTCAGGTCATGATCCTTGAGTTTCGGCTCCGCGGGGAGTCTGCTTCTTCCTCTAACCTTCTCTCCTCTCATGCTCTCTCTCACTTTTTCTGTCTCTCAAATAAATAAATCAAATCTTAAAAAAAAAAATTCCATTACTGAATAAGAAGAAAACAAACAACCCAGTAAAGAAAATCAGCAAAAGATTTAAGAAGATATTCAACAGATATAAAGATATACATATAACCAAAGCATATATGAAGAGATGCTCAATCATCAGTCATCACAGAAATACAAAATAAAAATTGTGAGCTGCTCGGGCACCTGGCTCGCTCAGTAGGAAGAGCATGTGATTCCTGATCTCATGGTCCTGAATTTGAGCCCCACATTGGGTTCCTTTTTTTTTTTCTTCAAGATTTTATTTATTTATTTGACACAGAGAGAGAGAGATCAGAAGTAGACAGAGAGGCAGGCAGAGGGAGAGGGAAGTAGGCTCCCCACTGAGCAGAGAGCCCGATGCGGGGCTCGATCCCAGGACCCTGAGATCATGACCTGAGCCGAAGGCAGAGGCTTTAACCCACTGAGCCACCCAGGCGCACCACCACTTTGGGTTCCTTAAATAAATTAAATTGGGGGGATGCCTATGTGGCTCAATCAGTTAAGCATCTGCCTTCGCTTCAGGTCATGGTCCTGGAGTCTTGGAATCGAGCCCCATGTTGAGTTTCCTGGTCAGGAGAGAGTCTGCTTCTCCCTCTCCCCCCTGCTCCTTCTCTCTCTCTCTCTCTCTTGTTCACTCTTTCTCTCAACAAATAAAATCTTAAAAAAAAAAGTTAAAAAAAGAAATAAAATTTAAAAAAATAAATAAATAGATAAAAATTAGGAGCCATTGTTCCACACCCACAAGAATGACTAAAGTTACAAAGCCTGACGATACCAAGTGCTGACAGGGAGGCTGAGCAATTGGCACTCTTCTATGTTGCTGGTGGGACTCCAAAATGAAATAGCTATTTTGAAAAAGGATTTGGCAATTTCTTATAAAATTAAATATACACTTACCACCTGTCCTAACAGTTTCACACCCATGTTTTCACTCAAGAGAAATGAAAACCTATGCCTACACCAATAACCACTTTATTCATAGTAGCCAAAATCGCAGACAACTCATACGTCCCCCAACTGGTGAAGGAATAAACACATTAGGATATAGCTATACAATAGTGTTGTACTTGACAATAAAAAGGAATGAACGACTCATACCACATGATGAATATCAAGAGCATTATGCTCACTGAAGGAAGCCAGCTACAAAAGATTACACATTTATAGAAAGTTCTAGAAAAGTCAAAACTATAGTGACAAAGCCCATCAGTGGTTGCTAGAGGGGAAGGAACTGACAGTAAAAGAGCCCAAGGAAATTGTGTGGCAATATTAAAACATTTTGTATCATGATGCTGGTGTTGGGTACACGACGGCACACATGGTCAAAACTCAAAGAACTGTACACTTAAAACCAGCAAATTTTATTTATTCGTTTATTTATTTATTTATAACACATAGTCAATTTTATTCTTCTTAAACCGCAAAAAAGAGTCGTCGGTTGTACAAACATCACTAGTTACGGTCTTGCCAACGGGTCCCAGCTGGGCCGGCAAATTTTATCGTATGCAAATTACACCTTAATAAGACTCACTGTAAAAATTCAGTTGCTATGATGTACCTATTAGAATGACTAAAATGAAAGAGACTGCACTCAGCTATAAAAAGGAATGACCTACTGATACAGAAAACTCATTGATGGACTTTAAAAAATGTTTCACTGTAGGCACCTGGGTGGCTCAGTCTGTTAAGTGTCTGCCTTCGGCTCAGGTCACGATCCCAGGGTCCTGGGTCCGAGTCCCACCTCAGGCTGCCTGCTCAGTGGGGAGTCTGCTTCTCTCTCTGCCTCTGCCCCTCTCCCCCCATGTGCACGCTCTCTCTCTCTTTCTCAAATAAATAAAATCTTTAAATAAATAAATAAAAATGTTACACTGAGCAAAATAAATCGTACATAAAAAATACATATTACAGGGGCGCCTGGATGACTCAGTCGGCTAAGTGACAGACTCTTGGTGTTGGCTCAGGTGGGGATCTCCTGGTTGTGGGATCGAGCCCTGCTTTAGGCTCTGGGCTTAGCACAGAATCTGCTTCAGATTCTCTCTCCCTCTCTCTGCTCTTCCCCTGCTCATGCTCTCTCTCAGTCTAAAATATATAACTAAATCTGGGGCTCCTGGGTGGCTCAGTGGGTTAAGCCTCTGCGTTTGGCTTGGGTCATGGTCTCGGGGTCCTGGGATCCGGCCCCGCAGCGGGCTCTCTGCTCAGTGCAGAGCTTGCTTCCCCCCTCCCTCTGCCTACTTGTGATCTCTTTCTCTCTGTCAAATAAAAAATAAAAATTTAAAAAATAAAATTATATATATATATATATAACTAAATCTTCAGGGAAAAAGTACATACTGCATAATTCCATTCATATGAAATTATAGAACAGGCTAAACTAATCTGTACTTGAATGCAAGATATACTGTACTTGAATCAGCAAGATAGATCCATTGACAATATTTAAGCAAGGGTCACCCAGGTGGCTCAGTCGGTAAGTCCTCTGCCCCGGGCTCAGATGGTGAGTGATCCCAGGGTTCTGGGATCAAGTCCCACATCAGGCTCCTTGCTCAGCCAGGAGCTTGCTTCTCCCACTGCTTCTGCCCCCTGCTCGTGCGCTCTCTCTTTCTCTCACTCTTTCTCCGATAAATAAATAAAATCTTAAAAAATATATTTAAAAAAAGATATTTAAGCAAGAGAATAACATATATAAGGCTATCTTCTAGGAGATGACTTAAAACTTGTTTGCTATATTAGAACAAGGAGAAGACAATTTGGTTTTCTTTTTCATATAATTTGTTGATTTTTCTTTTCTTTTTTTTTGCATTTTAAAACGTGTTTGGAGGGATGCCTGGGTGGCTGAGTCCGTCAAGGGCTGCCTCCGTCTCAGGTCATGATTCCAGGGTCCTGGAATTGAGTCTCATAGTGGGCTCCTTGCTCAGCAGGGAACCTGCTTCTCTCTCTGCCTGCCACTCCCCCTGCTTGTGCTCTCTCTCTCTGACAAATAAAGATATAAAATCATAAAAAAAAAAGTGGAAAATAAGGAGTTCCTGTGATTTGGCCCCATAACATGGCCCAGGTGTAAAGTTTTAGCATTAACTATCTTAAACTTAGCGTAAACACTTCTCCTGCTTATTTACTATTTCTTTGTTTTGATATGATTGTCTTCCTCTTCAACAAGAGACCCCAAAACAGAACTTGACCATTTTTCTTCATTTCTTCCTTCACTTGGCATCTCCTTGAAATGTCAAAATCATTCTTAATTTGTGTATCATTAAATTAAAGGAAGAGATCAGAAAAAAATGGATAACGACTATCGATCCCTAACGCTTTCTTGTAAAAATGCCTTTTCTTTAGAAATATTTAAATTAAAAACACTGCTTTATAGATTAGTCCTCATCTCTCAAGAAGCAATCAGGCTACCCATGTAACCTCTTGTAACTTTGTAGGTAGAGTTTTTATTGACAAACTTTTCTCTAAATGAGCAAATTATGGTTATTCTTAATTAATGTCTCCAATTAGCTACTGTCAATTTATCTAATGACTTCTGCGTTCATTAGCAAATGTCCCCAAAGGAAAATATTCTCTTAAGCCTAGCAAAGTAATACGTTTTTTGGACTTTTGTTTTTGTTCAAGTGTTTGAATGCAGAACTTCATGATTCGCTAGGGAAAAAATGAGTGATTAAGGAAAGGAACCTGTAGTGACAGGAAGCAGAGAGTGTTTCTGGGGCCCACACGGAAGGGCGTTGGGGATTCGCTGCAAAGGGTCACATTGGAATTTGATTTGGGTGATTGTTGCATAGGTGTGTGCTTTTGCCAAAACTCATGGACCTGTGTGCATTTAAAACCCGTGTGTTTGGGCGCCTGGGTGGCTCAGTGGGTTAAAGCCTCTGCCTTCGGCCCAGGTCATGATCTCAGGGTCCTGGGATCGAGCCCCATATTGGGCTCTCTGCTCAGCAAAAAGCCTGCTTCCCCCACTCCCTCTGCCTGCCTCTCTGCCTACTTGTGATCTCTTTCTCTGTGTCAAATAAATAAATAAATAATCTTAAAAAAAAAAACCCTGTGTGTTTTATTGTATGCAAATTATACTTCCATAAATTTGATTTGAAAGGAAAAACAAATTAAGGCAGGGAAGAGCAGATTAGATGAGAATATCAACCAGAGGGGGAAGGCTGTAGAGCTCAGAGAGGCAGGAGGATCCTGCTTTGACTGGTCTGTGGCTTTGGCTCTGTGTTTTGCTTCTCCAAAATCTTACCTATCTTGGGGGCACCTGGGTGGCTCAGTGGGTTAAAGCCTCTGCCTTTGGCTCGGGTCATGATCTCAGGGTCCTGGGATCGAGCCCCATATCGGGCTCTCCGCTCAGCGAGGAGCCTGCTTCTCCCTCTCTCTCTGCCTGCCTCTCTGCCTACTTGTGATCTCTCTCTCTGTCAAATAAATAAATAAAATATTAAAAAAAAAATCTTACCTATCTTGGGCGGCGGGTGGCTCAGTCAGTTAAGCGGCTGACTTCAGCTCAGGTCATGATTCCAGGGTGCTGGGATCGAGTCCTGCATCAGGCTCCCTGCTCAGCGGGGAGCCTGCTTCTCCTTCTCCCACTGCCCCTCCCTGCTGCTTGTGCTCGCCTCTCTCTCAAATAAATAAATAAAATCTTAACAAAAAAAACACCACACAACGAGACAGATATCTTACCTATCTTTAAGGCTTAGTTGAAATGCCACTGCTCCTAGAAGTTACCTTCACTTCCCAACCCACGGTGATTTATCTTTGACATCGATGTTGAATCTGCATATTCATATAAAAAAATCTTCCATCAGTGAATGTGGTGCTTTCAGTTTATTAAATGCTTTCAGCCCATTATGTCAGCTGATTCTCACCTCACCACCATTCAGAGCAAGGATTAATTTTTCCATTTACAGTTGGGGAAACTAAGGCTCAGGAAGGGAAGTAATTTACCTAAATCTTACAACTGCAACTTAAACAGAACCTGAACTAGAACCCAGGCCTTCAGGGCTTCTTCCCTTGGAAGGCAGTGGAGGGGTGCATGGAAAGGGTCTAGAACTCCCACTAATTTGCTTGGGAAATTCCTAGGCAATATTAATATTGCTAGATTGCACCTTCACAGCTGTCAAATGGGTGAAATCTCTGCCCTTCCTATATCCTAGGCTTGTGGTTAGGATTGCCTTGAACGTCATTGGCTGACAAATAAGTGCCAATAAATATTTAATGCAATTAACCAATACTTACCGAGCACTTAATCAGGCACTATGGTAGACAGTGGGGATAACCAGTGAATGGGGAGATGGCCGGGAAAAGAGATGGTGGGGTAGAGTCAGGTTGAGGAATGGGAATCAGCTCAGAAGTCCGAGAGGTGATGTTTAAGGTGAAGACTGACGGTTTAGAAGGAGCTAGGCACGTGGTCTGGGAGAAGAGCATTCAGGTCTCTGGAATTCTATATTATCTTGCATTTTGCAACTCCCCTTTCCCAGATGAGCAAACTGAGACTATCAGTCTAGGCAAATGGCGTTGGCCCAATCGCTGTCTTCCCCTGGGGGGACTAAACAGAAACTCTACCAACATTTTCTCACTTGATCCTAACAACTATAATTTTCAATGGTAACATTCCCATTTTATAGGTGAGGAAATGAAAGAAATCATCCAATCTCATAGAGGTTCTTGGCTTCGTTTATTTATACGACTCTGTCTTGTTCCCGATGGACTTGCACTCAGATGGGAGCCTTACCTGTCTGGTTCCAAAGTCCAAGCTCTTTCCCCAACCTCAGACTGACGCAGGGTATCTGAGAGCCGGCAATGTGACAGCCAGCCGTGCAGAGACAGCCGGAGTAGAGGTCAAGTCCAAAACGTGGGGGAGGCTGTTATTTCTGGACCACCTCCCCTCCGCCTCCCGCCAGATCCAGCACTAGATGAGGCATCCTGGTGGATAGAAATACGTATTCCACATGTTTTGTTTATTCAGCCCCCACTCGCTGCGAGGTCCCGCTCTCGGCTCTAGAGATGAAGCCGCGAACACGCTAGACAAAAACTTCTGCCTCCCCTGGGCTTGCAGTCAAATGGGGAGGTGAGTGAACCGACCACCTGAATGATTCTCAAAAAATGCCTTGGAAGAGCAGAAGGACTTGGTAAGCTTAGGGCAAAGAGGAAAGATGGATACTTAGGGTAGAGACGGGGAGCCAGAGAAACCTTTCTGGGTGGGGGAACTTTTGAGTCTAAGTTCAATGATGAGTCAATGGAGCTGATAATGGGCTCTATGATACAGGGTTGTTGTAAGGATTGAATACGGTCATGGCCGTGAAGTGCTTAGTAGAGTGCCTGGCACATAGGAAGTCCTAAATAAGTCTTACTAACTTCTCTATTCCTTCTTCTGATAAATATTATCTATGGTCTTAGTTCAGCTGCTGTAACAAAAATACCTTAGACTGAGTGGCTTCAACGGCAGACATTTCTTTCTTTTGCTCCCGGAGTCTGGGAAGTCCAATATCAAAGTCAATTTGGTTCCTGATGAGACCCTTGTCCAGGTTATGTCCTTATAGGCCTGGGAGGGGAGCCAGTTCTTTCCTGTCTCTTCTTATTAGGGCGCTAATCCCATTATGGGGGGGGTCCCATGCTCATGAACTAATTACCTCCCAAGGTCCCTGTCTCCAAATACCATCACGCTGGAGATTAGGGTTTCAACATATGAATCGGAGGGGACAGGAACGTTCAGTCCATAGCATCTCGTTTGTACTGCGTGACAAAGTCTCTGAAGACCTCTCATGGCCCATAGGATAGAGCCCCAAATTCTAACAAGCCTGGGAAAGCCATGAGAGATCTGCCCCAGGCTTCCTTCTTAGCCTTGCCCTTCCTCACGTCCTCCCTGCTCCCTCTGTCCCAACCAGGCTGCCTTCCTCCTGCTCTTCAAGATCGACTCTCAGGCTGCTTCCTCTGCCAGAAATCCTAGCACCACGCTCCTGTCTCCCCTCCCCTCCTGGGCCAGCCCTTCCTTACCCGCCAAGTCCAGGGTATTCCCCTGGGCACTGCTGCCCGTGCGGGCGTCCCCCGGCTGTACTCTCTCACACTCCCTGCACTTTTTATTCCCTCTAGACTCATCCCAAGCACTTGGGTGATATTTTTCTTTTCCATTGGACTTAAAGGCTCATGAGGACCAGGACTGCATCTGTCTTGCTCGTGGGCACAGCCAGCATCCGGTAGTTTCTGGAACAAACTCAGCACTTGATAATGCTGGCATGGTTCCTCCCTGAAGTGTGAGCTCAGATACGCAGAACTGGAACAGAAGTGCAGGGCCCCCACCACGTCCCCCCCAAACCCCCACTCCCACCCCCACCCAGCAGCGGTCAGAGGGGATTCAGACATGAGGGGTAAGAATCTCTCCTGCTAAATAAAATAAAATTAATTGGAAAATAAAATAAAAATAAAACAGGAGCCACAAAAGAAGGAGAAGAAGAAGAAGAAGAATCTCCTGCTATCACCAGATGAGCTGTGGCTTCTCTCCAAGCAGACTTGGAGAAGATGTGGCGCTCGGACAGGGTACTTAACCTTCTCCCCACTCATCCAGGAAGTGACTGGCCCAAGGTCTCTAGCTGCGGGAGTGGGGATGGGAGCGAACACATATTCTGCCCCCTTCACGCTGCAGCTGTTGCCTCCAACCTCAGGAAGAGAAGGTCGAGACAGGAAGAGGTGGGACTGACAGTGGGTGGTGACAAACCATGACAAGGATCTGAAGGTTCGGGCTTGTGAGACCTCAGGCAGGTTGTCTCCCCTCTCTGCTCTGTAGGCGGAGCCGGCAAGCGGACTGGCAGGCGGAAATGTGCACGCTGGAGGTTTATCGGGGATCAAAAACAGAGGCCAGAGCGCAGAGGGCCAGGCACAGGTCGGGCTGGGGCAGAGCGGCAGCGTTGGCCTCATAAAGGGAGCCCCAGAGCTGGGACAGTCGTTCAGATTGGTTTCCAATGGAGGCACGCAGCCGGGCCTTTGTACAGTCCTCTCCTGTCCGCTGGTCACTGAAGGCCGACCAGACTGCCTGGCAGAGCTAGAACCGAAGTCGCTCCCTTCAGTCCAGGGCGGTTCCCAGAGAGGGACCCCATGGAGATCCTGCAGCAATGGGGCGGGAGTGCAGGATGAAAAGAGGGCCACAGTCTGGGCTGCACACCGCAGCAGCCAGGAGCAGGAATGTAGATTAGCAGTTTCCTAACCTCTGCACGGACCCCTCGGTTTCCAAGAAGGTGCGGTGGGTGAGAGACTGCTCTTCTTGGCTCTGTTTTGGTTTCTTCGAAGGTCCAGCATATTTGCTTGGAAGAACAAGTTCTGCCGCTGGTTTATAAATGCTCCTGTAACACTTCTGTTTCTCCTTTGAGGTGCTGATCATAATTAGAATTTAAATAATTAGTTGTGTACTGATCCAATCTGTCTCTTCCTCAGGACAATAAATCCCCAAAGGGCAGGAACCAGGCCTATCTTGTTCATTGCTCTATGTCCAGCACATTTACTTAGTAGGGGCACAAGATCTGTTGAATGACAGGATGCCCCCGGCATCAGAACACCGGGAAAGTTGCTCAGGGTGCAAATTTCTCAGCTCTGCCTCCAAACACTGGTCCTCTAGGAGATTCCAAGGCACAAAAGGCTAGAGAACCCCTTCATTCCACTTGTCCCAGGGTTCTGGTGAAACCACTGGAGTGGACTCATCCAGCTCCTGGCTCTCTACCCATTATCAGCGGTCCTCAATCCTAGCTGGGCTTCAAAAGCAAACATAGACTCAAGCCCCAGGCAACCTTGAACATACTCCAGCCTGGACAGGTGAGCCCGGGTCTTGGGTCATAAGATGCAGAAGCCTAAAACAGATTCATTAGGTCCAACCTGGAGCCCAGAGTTTTCAATTCCACACGCAAATTAATTTGAACATACTTAAGAGAAAAAAAAAAAGCAGATTGAGGGCCTAGGGAGTCTGTGGACAAAATCGAGGATCTGGAATCAGACTGACAAGGGTTCAAATCCTAGGTTGGGTGATGTTGAGCGGATATCTGACTATTGAATGGCCCCTGGTGCTAGGTGCTGGCCACTGAACTGTGCTAGGTGTTTTTCATTATTTAATCCACACAACCTTCCTGTGCCCATAGGTATTGAGAACTGAACTCATTTGCTTATGGTTGAGACAGACATTAAATATCAAAGCTGGAATTTGAACTTGGGTGTAACTGTTAAGTTCGTGTCCCCTAGACTTTCACTTGATGTTCCTTTTCTACAGCTGTTCCCACAATGGGAACACCACTCCTTCCTCCCAGGGTTGGGAGGAGAAGATTGAGATATTAAATTTGAAAACATTTGGCAAGGCCGCCTGGGTGGCTCAGTTAGTTAAGGGTCTGCTTTTGGCTCAGGTCATGATCTCTGGGTCCTGGGATCAAGTCCTACATTGGGCTCCCTGCTCAGTGGGGAGTCTGCTTCTCCCTCTGCCTCTGCCCTTCCCATTTGCTCACGCACACGTGTGCTCTCTGTCTCAAATAAATAAAATCTTTTTTAAAAACTAAAAAAAAAAAAAAAGAAAACATTTGGCAAAAGTCATTCAGTAATGCCACCTGGAGAACTGAAGCTGTATTTTTATGGCAGAGGAAATTTGAGGCCCAGTGAAATTAATTAACCCTCTCCCCCAATCTAGGGATAGTAAATGGCTAAGTCAGGACCAGAATCCAAGTTTTCTATTCCAGTCTGGTTTGTTCTCTCACACCCTCTCAGATGATTTTAGAAGGAAGAGCAAATAGATGGAACATCACAAAAAATGAAGAAGGGAAAGGGAAAGGGAACATGGAGATAATCAGGGGAGGCTTCCTGGAGGAGACTCAGTTTCCATTTTATGACAGCAGTGTTTAGAGAAGGTGGGTGGCCAACAGAAGAAGTCTTGGTTCTTAGTCATAATGTGGTTCCCCTGATGTGCTTACTAGAGTTCCCAGTGCCCAGAGAAGCTAAGAAGCTTGACTAAGATCACACAGCTACTAAATGGCGCTGGTACAACGTGGAGATCCCACCTAATCCTTTTCAGCTGGTTCTGTCTCCTTGGTGCTGGAGAAGTGATGAGAAGCAGGGAAGCATAATGTGGTTGGGCAGGGGACACATGGGGTTCCCAGAGATTCTCAAAAGCCTCCCTCTGCTACAGGGGGAGCCCCATAGCGGGAAAAGCAGCAAGATGAAATGCTGAGGCCTCGGGGTCAGGCAGACCCTGGTTGGAATCCTGGCTCCACCAATGATGACCTATATGGCCTCACCAACGTCACTTTATACCCCTGGGTCGAAATTCTCTTGCACGTTCAGAAAAATGGCCTCGAAATACCCAGCCCAAAGCCAGGGTTAGTGAGAAAAGTAACATGGCCCTTATTCTTCTGCAATGCCGGGCCGGCCACAGGTGGTGGCGGGCCAGGCACCAGAGGGACAGAATAGACTTCTAATGCCAACCACTCCCCACTTGTGTCACTGGACACAAGTGCCCAGCAGGGTAGGGGCAGCAGGTCAGGTCCGTGATGCAACCCCAGCTCCCTGCTGATACTAAGAGATGAACTCTGACCCTTGCAAATGGAAAAACAGCCCGTTAAGAAGTACAAAACAAAACCTCGGTGAACTTTTATTTTTCATCATACAGAACTGGTAGCAAAGCCAAAGATTTCTACACTTGAACACTAGATTCCCCCTCCCCACCCACCCCGGGGGACATTTACGGAGTCGTCATGTCCCTTCTAGACTCCAAACCGCAACCCCGGGGCCTCTTCCCTCCTGCCCAGCGTCACTGCAGGGAGGGCTCTGAGGCCCGCAGGGGGTGCTGGTCGCTTCCCCATGCCTGCATGGGTGTGAAATGTGGCACGCTGACCAGGCTCCTGTCCTGCCCCTCTCCAGAGAGGAGGATCAGAAGCAGCAGCAGCATGTCCCTTGCCTTCCTTCAGTCACCTCCCCACCGGGCAGAGAGGAGGCACATACTGTCAGAAGAAAGGCAAGGGACGTCATCATTCACAGCTTATTCGCTACAGAAAGTGCCTGGGATCGGTCCTTGGCTGCTTCTGCCTCCAAGCAATCCATCTAAAATCAAAGAGGGGACGGAAATGGGAATGGGGGGTTGGAGGGGGCCGTCCTAGGAAGGTAGCGGGGCGGGGGGGGGGGGCGGTTACTGCCTTTACTGCCTGCAAGGCCGGGCTATCCCCAGAGGCCTCCGAGATGCTGCAAGATTTGTAGTTTGCTGCTAGCAGGTTGGCCTGAGTGGCCCAGAGTAGACTCGGACATCACAGCAAGTCTCAAGAATCCCCCCACCCCCCATCCACAACCATCTACATGGAGGTCGGAGAGGTCTGGCAATGTAGCCATGGTCAGCTGGCCAGTTTGGGCAGGACCCAGACAAGAACGCTGGGGTCTCCTACTCTGCCTCTGAAGCCACCCATAAAGGCTCACTTGGTGAGAGAGGTCTGCGGCAGCGCCGTGGGAGATGGGAGAGTAGGGTGCCGGCCTCTGCAGGGCTGGTGCGGTTCTGGGGAGAAGAGATTTCTCCCTGTCCTCTTAGCCATTGACCACGGCTATCGAGGTGAGGTCCCGAAGAACCTACCCCAGAAAGAACCAGAAATACAGAGCACTAGTAATACTCCCTCTCCTCTTCAGAAGGCAAAGGGTGTTCAGAAGACACCCTAAACTCTCTAGAGACAATCTACTTTTTTGAGGGGCTTGGTCTCTCTTCTGGGGCCTCCCACTAGCAAGCAGGGGGGAAATGGGTAAGAGGGTGAAGGGGAGGTCAAAGGTCAAATGAGCTAAACCAGGGTTAGGACCACCAGGGAAAGGGATCCTCAGGCTGCCCGTCAGAACAGGCTTTTGGGGAGCAGAACACATGGTCCCGCTGTGACACTGACTTTCACATTGACGAGTGAACGGCAGTGGGGAGGTGACAAGATCTGGGAGCGAGGGAAGAGGAGGAGGAAAGGCAAAGCTGCTTGGAGTGTCAGTCCTGGTGGAGCTTGTCCCTCTCCTCCGTGGCCCGGCCGGGGACTTCCCAGGGCCAGGAAGGCCACAGGACTGGGGATGCCTGCGGCCCAGCCTGCTGGCCACATGCATCTGAGCTCAGCTCATTTCCCTTCCTGTGCCCCCCGCCCCTGGGGTCAGGGGCACGAAGGAGGGCACGGTCCCTGGTGATCTGCTAGTCCCCTTCCGGCTCCCAGGAGCAGCACTGAGATCCCAGAGTCAGTGCAACGATCCCGTCCATTCCAGTGAGAGAAAGGGAGGGTACGGCTCCAGGGCTGCACGTCACACACAGGCCCACCTCCAGAGTGGGTGGGAGGGCCTGGGACAGAGAGGGATCGGTCAGTCTCTAGACAGAGAAGTCCTTGCAGGCAGGAGGATGCCCCCGGGGGCGCTGCTCTGGGTCCCGATCCCGCTCGCAGTCAGGTCATGTAGCGGGTGATGGCGCGGAGGGCGTAGAGCAGGGCGGCCTGCATGCGGGCCTCCAGGAGCAGCAAGTTCACGTGGACCTGGAGCACAGACAAGGACTTGTGGGCAACTGATGTCACTCCTGGCCATCCCCGCCCTTCCTGAACCGCCACGTGCCTGGACCACTAGCCTCTCCTTCTCTCCCATATGGACGTCCTGACGGTTCCTAAGGCTCCGAGCACTTTGGTGCAATGGCAGCTAAGGAATTTCCATCCCATTCATCCCCAGCCTGACTCATCTCTTTATCTCACAAAATGAAAAACAAGAGCCGGCCTTGGGCATTCATGTCCTCATCTCACCCTTGCAGCCACCCCGAAATGCAGGCAGCGTTTGCTCTCGTGGTAAAGATAACAAGCTCAGGGGGCAAAGTGACCGGTCCAAGGTCACCACGCTGAGTGATACTGTCCAGATTTGAACTCAGGTCTTCCCGGCTACCGCTGAGGACCCTGTGAGGCATAGTCCCATTTTACAGGTGACTAAACGGAGTCAGGAATCACACAGTGGAGTAGGACTTGAATCCGGGACGGTACACCCAAGGGTCCCAAGTGGCAGAAGGCTCAGTCTGGGATACGAGGTCGGGTCCTGACACCCCCCACCCTCCATGCGCTGTACCTTCTCTGAGTGCCGGAAGTGCCTCCAGAAGAGGTTGTACATTCTTCGTGTGGTCTTCTCGGGGTAGCAGGCCACGGTCTTGATATAGACCTTGAGGTTCCGTTCCAGGAGCTGGTTCACCTCCCCGTAGTCATAGTCATCATATCTGGATGGAAAGGCCCCGAGAGCATCACTCTCCAAGTGACTCCTCTCCCCTATCCCCACCCGACTGAAGGAGGAACAGAGTGTGGCAAGAAAAAGCAGAAAGTAGGAAGCAAGAAGGAGCTTGGTTCCTCTTAGAAAAATAGTTGATGTCATACATCACAGGTCACTAGACTGGCTGGGGACCACTCCAAAGACTGCCGAGAATGAGCTGCTGTATTGAGTACGAGCCATTTGCTGTATGGACACATACTCAAGGAATCCTCGGAAGTACTAGAAATGCTGTATACAGAACTATTATAAAATAGTTATACAATATTATAATACATGTAATACATATAATAAGCCTAGTTATATAATAATTATATAATATTATATAGTTATATAGTAGGTATGTTATATATTATACACAATGTATTATATATAATATAGTTAATAAGTTACATAATATAATAGTTATCTAATATTATAATACACAGCTATAATATTATAATGCACAGCTTTCATCAGCCCATTTTACAGCTGAAAGGGAGATTCAGAGAAGTGAAGTCACTTGTCCTGGGAATGGAATTCAAACCCAGCTCTGCCCAGCTCCTAAGTCATACTTACTAAAATAATGGCCATGGAAGGGACAGTACAAATTTCCCTGGAGAAAGAATAGAGAAAGGGAAAAAGAAGTGGTACTCATTTCACGGATGGGCAAACTAAGACCTGGAGAAGGCAATTAACTTGCTCAAAGTCAGAGAGCAAGTTGGTGACAAGTCTAGAAGCCACTCTGTCACTCTCCAGTCCAGTAAGCCAGTGAGTCATCACAGATCGGTGTGGATGAGGAAGATTGGTGGAAAACTAGAGGACAGATTCAGTAGACAAAGGCACAGTAGCGAGGACCATGTTGGAGAATGGGGGGGAAGGGAGAGGAAGCAGCCTGGGCCACACTCTAAAATGCCTGTCTCCGGGGCCCCTGGGTGGCTCAGTGGGTTAAAGCCTCTGCCTTTGGCTCAGGTCATGGTCTCAGGGTCCTGGGATCGAGCCCCACATGGGGCTCTCTGCTCAGCGGGGAGCCTGCTTCCCCGCCCCTCTCTCTGCCTGCCTCTCTGCCTACTTGTGATCTCTCTCTCTCTCTCTGTCAAATAAATAAAATAAAATAAAATAAATCTTAAAAAAAAATAAAATGCCTGTCCCTCCTCTACCTCCCTGGGACTGGAAAGCTGTCAATGACCAACAAGAGGATGCTCAACTAAGGACAACTGAATCCACTCAGTGAAATAGAATTTACAGCTAGTAATGCATAAACATACATTTTTCTACAGGGAACATGGACCTTTCTAAAAATCCGGGATTTTTTTTATGTTTGGAATAAAAATTAAATGAGAAAAGCCAGATCACGTGTTCATTAAAATATGCCCACATTTGATTTCATGAGTAAAGTAAATGAAATGAGGAGGGAGAAAATCTTGTGTTTGTAAAATTATGTCTTTTTTGATTATTTGTTTGTGGAAAAAAGACAGGAGAGAAATACTTGACAATAATAAGGGCAGGCAGGATCATGGATGACCTTTATTCTTTTTGTTATTTCTGTTTTCTAAATTTACTATAAGTCTAGTGTCTCTTTAGAAACATCAAATACATATTTTTAAAAATGTAACAACTATTATAACTCCAACTACACAAAGCAACTACATTAGAAAGAAGAAAAGCAACCAAGAAAGGATGTCACAGGATGTGGATGTGGTTGTGAAGTTGCTGAATTTGGGGAGAGGTTTTTTTTGGTTCCTTAATTCTTTGAATTTTCCACAATGTTATTAGAGTGAGATTTCTTCAAATTAAAAAAAAAAGTCAGTCTGGGGGCACCTGGTTGGCTCAGTCAGTTAAGTGTCCGACTCTTGATCTCAGCTCACTTGATCTCAGTGTTGTGGGTTCAAGCTCTGCTTTGGGCTCCACCCTGGGCATGGAGCCTCCTTAAACAAACAAACAAACAAATTAATAAAATGAGGGGGCAGTGCCTGGGTGGCTCAGTCAGTTAAGCTTCTGACTCTTGATTTGGGCTCAAGTCATGATCTCAGGGTTGTGGGACTGAGCCCCAGGTTGGGCTCGCACTGGGCGTGGAACCTGCTTAAAGTTCTTTTTCTGCTCTTCCCTGCCCTAAAAAATAAATTAAAAACAAATTTTGGGGGGCACCTGGGTGGCTCAGTGGGTTAAAGCCTCTGCCTTTGGCTCAGATCATGACCACAGGGTCCTGGGATCAAGCCCTGTATGGGACTCTCTGCTCAGCGGGGAGTCTGCTGACCCATCTCTCTCTGCCTGCCTCTCTGCCTACTTGTGATCCCTCCCCCTCTCTCTGTCAAATAAATAAATAAAATACTTAAAATAAATAAATAAATAAATTTATTTTAAAGAAGATTTTCCCTGCTCAGCAGGGAACCTACTTCTTTCTCTGCCCCTTCCCTCCCCCTGCTCGTGCTCTCTCTCTTGTTCACTCCCTCTCTAAAAGAAATAAATAAAATCTTTAAAAAAAAAAGCATAAAAGATCTATTCATACTGACAAGGCAGGCAGTTCACAATAGATTATTAGGTGAAAAAAAGCAGGTTGTAGAATGTAACAAGCATGATTCCATCAATTTAAGAAATCTACTTAAAAAAATCAGGAAATACTTATATAACAAGATGAAAGTGTAATTAATCACACACTATCCAGAGACAACCATTATTAATTAACATTTTAGTGTGTAGCCTTCCACATATTTTCCATGCGTGCACACGTTTTTAGCAAAAAAGGGGGAAACAAAAGGAAGATTCTGGTTGGTAACCAGCTTTCTTCCTTCTCAACACATTTTGAACAATTTCCCATAGCAATATAAAGAAACCATTATTATAATTTGCAATAGCTGTATACTTTTTCGCTGAGTGGGTATAATGTCATTTACAGTCTTCTACCGATGGGCATTTATGTTGTCCTTCTTTATTGTAAGAGAAAAACTCCTACTTGGAATGGAAATACTCTCTCTCTCTCTCTCTCTCTCTCTCTCTCGCTATCTCCACAGTTTTCTCTAGAGGGTGGGATTAAAGAGTTTCATTTACAAGGTTCAAACAGTCTGCACATCTATTATCATTTATAATTGGCAACAAAATAAGTTTGCTTTGAAAAACAGTATAGGCAGGAAGAAGGGAAAAAGAAAAAGCAAAATAGAAAAGAACACAGCTCTGAGCTCAGCCTGAGGGCTTGCGCACAGATGCACTGGATGAGGGGCTATGAGCTCACCTGATACCGAAGACACAGTGGATGTAATTCCAGATGGCCCTGCGGAGCATGGAGGTGTCTACTCCGCTGTGCATGGCCATGGTGTTGTAGGTGAGGCTATAGGCTGCCTGGAACTTCTCGTCCAGCAGCTGCCCACCCTCCGGGTAAAGCCGCTGGATCAATGAATAGCCATGGTCTTCCCAGGTGTAATCCTGAGAAATGTGGAAAGGGGTCAGGGAGTGGAATCCTGGGGGCCCAAGGCTAGCCCCAGGGACCCCATCCTCTGGAGCACAACTTTGCTCTCCATGATGTCCCTTTCACGCCCCACAAATCTAACCTGCTGCTTGGTCTGGGCCTACGGAGCCACAGAGAATGGACCCTGGTGATGAGCTTCTCCCTGTGATCAGGGTCCCCGAGCCTAGGGTGCAGATGGGCCCTGCTATGATCTAGGGTCTTCCGTTTCCCTTAGGGAATCTTGAGGGAGAAGGTGCCCGACTCTCCAACCACTCCAACCATCCACCCCCTGCTTGTTTGTAAACCCAGAGCGATGCCAAGAAGAGCCTGGAGGGCCTACCTGGGCACGGAAGGTGGGGGGCGCTTCAGCCCCTCGCCGGGTGAAGTCCTCGTATCCAAACGTGGGGTCCTCCACAAAGCACAGCATGTCTGGGTGTGGAGAGGGCTCCAGGATGTCAGCTAAGGACGTCAGAGAGAGGCCACAGTGAGGCTGAGGCATGGAGTACAGGGTACCTACTCCTGATGAATCGACAGGTGGCTGGAGGACGATGAGGCAGGCCCACGGACCTGGGGGATGAGGCCCCGGGAATAATAATAATAGCAACCCTGACAGCAGTCATCATTTCTGGAGCCACTTACTCTGTGCTAAGAGCTTTGCTTCCATTGTCCCATTTACCCCACAAACCAACCCTTCATATGGGAGGGGATGGAGACCCCGAGACAGGAAGTAACTCATTAGGGGTCACACTGCCAGAAGGGCTGACAGGTCACGATTCACACCCAGGTCTGACCCTAAAAGCCCATGCTCAGAACCTCTTAGAAGAAATGGTTGAGACATGGCCACCTTCAAAATACAGGCGGCGCTGTGCACGGAGCTGCCTACTCCCCAGCAGAGATGGCGTCAGAAGGGGGAAGCCCCTGAACCCGGGACGCCTGCGATCCTGTACCTGAGGGAGTCACCAGAAGGCTCTCTGACTTCTCCAGCTCAAAGCGGCTCTCCATCTCCTCCTGGGATGCTCCCTCATCCCGCAACAGGCTCTCCTGCAGCTCCCTCATGCGCTCCATCAAAGCTTCCACGTCCCGGGCAGCCTCAAAGCCCTGGAGGAGGGACCCAGCGGTGACCGGTGACCGTTTACTCCTCAGCCCCAGGAAACGCCCCATATCCTTCCCACAAGCCGGGCCTTCCTGGATGACCGCAAAGCCCAGCTGCCTCCGGAGGCAGCCACGGAGCTGGGCGGCTCGCGTGGCCTACGTCTTCCAAAGCAGTTTAAGAAGCTGCAGGACAGGCCTGTCTTGTCTGAGCGTCAACTTCCCTCACAGGAAAGGGATTGTTAAAGTATCTGTGAATTTATATTGAAACCAACAAGGCCGCCTTATAGGATAAGAGGCCACCTTTGTATCTGTAAAGGGCTAATGCCCAGGAGATATTAAGCCTCTGACGCTACACGTTGAGGGGCCCACCGCACGGTTCTTTCATTTACTCCTCACCACCGCTGCGAAGTAGGGGTTTTCAGCTTCCTTTCACCGATGAGGAAACTGAGTCTCAAAGTCAACTAACTTTTCTGAGGTCTCTCAGTGTGAGACAGGGAAGCAGTGGCTTCCATCCAAGGACCAGAGGCCATGCTGGCTTCCTCTCCCCACAAGACCCAGGCCCATGACTTACCCCAGAGCTGTTCAGTGGGTCCCTGCTGGGGGGGCTGCTCTGCCCATTGGGGGGTGAAGGTGCCTGGGGGGCAGGGCTGCCCTCGGAGTCCCCCTCAGGGAGGATGCCACAGCCAAACACGAAGGAGGCCAACGAGTGGCAGTGGGTGAGCAGGACCAGGGCCTGGATGAGCTCGGCCAGAGACCAGCTGTGCTCGCCCGTCTTCAGCAAGGCCTGGGGAGGAAAGAAGGGCAGACTTGTTCAGTGCCTGGCCCTGGGCTGACTGCCGGACACGGCCCAGCCCGGGCCCCGCTGGGCCCCGTGCCCGCCCCCACCGCCTCTCCGCCGCGCGGCACCTGGATGTGCTCCTTGGTGATGAGCCACGGCCGGTGGGCCAGCAACTTGTTGATCTCACTGAGCTTGCGTAGCTTCTCGGGGGCCCGATGGAGACCAAGCAGCCACTCAGGGTCACCGCCAGTCTGCAGAAACTCGGCCATGTGGGAACCCACCAGGTAGGAACACTGGTGGCGAGCGGCAGCCTGTGGAGGGGGTGGACAGAGCCTTATTCGGGGTGGAAACCCCATGGCGGGAGGAATCGTGGGCCTCACTGTTGCCAGAGAGGCAGGACACTTAGGTCCTAAGCCCAGCTGCTGTCCTCTGGGGGCAGGTCACCTGACCCTCTCATGCCTTGGTTTTCTGATTCTGACTAAAAATGCCTCTCTCTGGGGCGCCTGGGTGGCTCTGTTGATTAAGCATCCAACTCCTGATATCCACTCAGGTCTTGATCTATCTCAGGGTCGTGAGTTCAAGCCCTGCATTGGGTTCCATCCTGGGTGTGGTGCCTAATTAATTAAAAAAAAAAAAAAAAAGCCTCTCTTCAGAAGCCAAAATTCTGTGGACGATCAGATAGTTAGGGCTTTCCCCTGCTCTGGGTGTCCTCTCCTCTGAAATGGACTTAGGCGGCACCCAGCAAAGAGACCTACGGACCAAATCCCCCCATGGGGCCAATGCTACAAGGGCTGGGCTCCAACGGGCTCACCATGATGGCAATGTAGTGGCGCCAGGAGCTGGCCAGGGGCCCATCTGTGTGCAGCAGGAGGTAGTGAAGGCGCCAGAAGCAGGTAAGGTAGTCTGGGTGCAAGCCCATCACCACGGCCAGGTTGTCCACCCGCCCTGAGGATATCAGTGCCTCCAGCCTCAGGTGCTGCTCCAGGCTCTCTGGTCCCTCCTGGATGACCTGCCAAGCCAAAGTGAGAGGGTGGGTTCCCGTCCCACTCTCCACAGCAAAGAGACCAACGTAGTCATTGCATTGGGACTGTAACAACCAAGAAACCCCAAGCAACCACCATGTCCAAAAAAAGGAATATATATAGGGGAGGAAAAGATAATTCATTAAGTGATTTCCTTGCTCAGGGTTACAGATCTCGCAAAGGACAGACCTCGGATTCAAATCCAGATTAGCACCAAAGCCTATTTATTTCCTTCCTTATAAAAGAGGACCGCTTATTTACAAATGAAAAAAAACAAAAAAAAAAACAAAACACAAGAACAATACTTGAGTTGAAAATTCCGGGCTAGATACAAATAATCAGCAGGTGGTTGTTTGCTTTCCATTTACAAAGGGTGGAGAGGGAACTGGGGGAGTGGGGAGGTTAGGCATTAGTTAACAGCACATTAACTACTCGGCTACACATTTAGGAGAGCAAACCGGATGACAAAACAAAACATTTATTTTTGTTCAGTGAAGAGCAAAGAAATAGGAGGAAACTATTATTTTTAAGTTTTTCTGCGCATGTATTTCGAGGGTGTCCCCATCACCACCAACCCCACCCTAGAATGTCAGCCGATGGCAAGGATTTTTATCTGCCTTGTTCTCTGCTGTATCCCCAGCACCTTCAACAGTGCCTGACACTGATTAATCATTCAACAGATATCTGTTAAATAAATGAATGAATGATCTGACTCAGTGGATGAAAGATATCTCTTGTATTAAGTGGCAAAAATAAAGAATACGACAAAACCTCCCTCCCCCTCAAATGCTGTCAATGATGACCTTGGTTCTATATGACAAAAAGTCCAAGAAACAGTGAAAAATATTAAGTAACAATGATTACCTCTGTGGGAGGCAAGATCACAGGAGACTAGAGCTTTCTGAGGTATTAAAAATTTTCTTATAATAAATATAATATTACTTTTCAAGTTAAAAAAATGTCACATATGTATAGTCAAGGAAGAACAGTTAATATAGATAGTTCTATCTTTTTGAAGAATAGGCCTTACTCTGGGAATCAAAAGTTTGTTCATTACCTAGCTGTGTCATTATCACTTTATCTCTTTGAGCCTTTCTTCCCAGCAGCGTCTGATACAAGTGCTTCAGAGAGTTGTATGTGGGTTAAATGAGTCAGGAACCTGAAGGGGCTATTTCAAGAGACAGGAAAAGACCCCCACCCACACACCGTCCCGTGTCCTTTCTTCCCAGGGACCAAGAAGTCCTAACCCCTTCCATGCTTACCTCCTCTACTGGGATGAAGGCACTGGGCCCTCGGGGGCCTCGCCGAGCCCGGCTTTCCCTCTGCTCCTAGAAGGAATCACATCATGGTTATTGGAGGTAAAAGGGAGGACTAGGAGCATATTTATGTCTCCAGTTTTCTCCTACTATACAACAGGCCACACTGAGCTTTTAAAATCACCCTTTTGGTGAACCCTGCATGGACAGTCTGGCAGGAGATACACACTCGTTGGCAGGTGGAGAAAGGGTAAGCAAGAAAGAGGGCTCACCCCACAGGCTGGGTTCTTCGGGAACTGGGCAGGGACCCGGGAGCCCCAGTTTTGGGTGGGAGGCGCATGGGGAAGGGAAATATACAGCCACCATGGTGCACATCTCTAGGAGGCCACCCTTTGAGTAGCCCTGGAGATCCCATACAAGAAACCCCCCTCCCTTCGTTTTGCATCTTGCAGCCTGATTAGCAAGCACCTTACTTAGATTCCTATGAAGCCTAATCTAAGCCTCAACTGCTCTCCTATGGTCACTTCTTCATCCCTCCCACCATCACCACCTCACAGACTGATAACCATCTCTTGTCTGGACCGCTTCCCATAGCCTCACACAGGGTCTCCCTGCCTGCACTGCCCTGCCCTCTCCTACTGATCCTCTCCCAAATTAACAACATAAACGAATAAAGAAAACACCCTGCCTGAGCGACACCTCTAGAACTAGGAGCCCATGTAGTAAGTCCAAGACACTGGTGGTTTCTAGGATAGCAAACTTTCTGCAGCCAAAGGAATATTTCTCAAGTGCAAATCTGATCAACTGGCTTAAAACCCCACCTCCAGCTCCCACAGCCTTCCAGGGAAATGAGCGATTCAGGCCTACTGTGCTCCCACTGGTCACTCCTTTTGCAAAACTAACTCATAGTTTTCCAGGGTCTGGGAACCTTCTCCTGACCCTCAGCTATGACCCTACAATTCCTGGTACTTTTGCTTCTGAAAACATTGTGTTGTAATTGTCTGATTCAGGTCTCCCTATCGCCTGATCGCATTTTATGGAGAGTGGGGCCAGGGCATTCATACCAACCTGTGAATGAAGGAAACAGAGCGGAGTGGAGAGAATCAAAGGGCACAGAAGGCTGACAGTACAACTATTCTGATGTTTCTTTGGAAAACATCCACGTACTCACTAAATCTGCTCCTAGTCTGAGAAGTGGGGTTCAGAGACGATGTTTTATTTATTCATTTGTTTTGGTTAACTGGGAGAGGGGCTCTCGGTACTAGTCTTGGAAACAGTTTACCCAAACGAGAGTCACACCCCTCACTGAACACAGTGTCCCCCTAACTCTCCCCTCCTCACTGGAAACCAGACTGAGTATCCACCCCCAGGTGTCCAGAGGCTAAAGATTATCACCGAACCTTCCTTCTCAGATGGCCAAAAGCCCCCCGAGGGAGGCAGAACTCTGGGACTCCCAAAGACCACACAGAAAGAACAACAGGATCTGAAAGCCCCAGGTCCGAGTACCAATTCTGTTACTAACTTGCTGTGTGACTTTGAGAAAGTGACCTAGACTCTCTGGGCCTTAATCTTGGACAGAGAAGGTAGCTGGGCTAATTGCTCAGTCCCCTTTCAGCCCACACTTCTGGGAGCTACCAGGGCTGGCCGGTCCAAGTCCAACACAGAAATCCCAGCAATCTCCAAGTACTCATTCAGTGTCCCTCCTCCCTCACCAAAGAGAAAAAGCCTAACAGCTCTGTCTAGTTGGGAGATAAGGACTGCTGACTCCACAATCTGGGCCTCTCCCTCAGGGGACCTGAGGACAGATAGAAAACCATAGCCTGGGGAGAGGGGAGGCGTTGGGGGAGAGGGACCTGGGGGTCCTGCGGGATGACTGGGGAGGTACAGGGAACAGCCTTGGGAACCCCTTCTTACTTTAAAATTTGCCCCAGGACCGGTCAAGGCAAGGAACTGATACCTGTGGGTCTTCAGGTGATAGGTCTGGACCCACCATGTTCCGTCCTGACGAGGAGGATGGTGACAGCCATGATGATAATTGTAGAGTGCATTTAAAAGATACAGGCTCTTGGCCTAGGATGCCTGGGCCCATGGGACAACTCCACCACCTATTATCTGCTAACTATGAGAGCCTCAGTTTCCTTACCAAATAATGGGGATAATAGTACCCAGTGTCACTGGGCAGTCATGAGGATTTAATGAAATAATGCCCCATAGCCCTTACCTCAGTACCTCTGTCGCCAGAGAACTTAATAAAAGTCAGCAGTCAGCGGATTGTTAACCTCAACCTCCTTGTAATTTCAAACAAGGGCTTTTCAGCTGGAGCAGTACAAAGCCCCTTTGAGAAGCTTTTAAAAAGATGCCAATGCGAAGGTCCCACCTCCAGCAATTCTAATTTAATTGGGTGGGGCCTAGCATCATTTACAGCCAGGGTGGAGGGCCCCTGTTTCACACCCTTTATTGATCATTTTCTCAAGTGAAAGGCACTGTGCTAAGTGCTTTCCAGGTGGGACCAGAATTAATTTGTTCATTCGACAAATATTTTTGATGACTACAAAGCAGGCAGCTAGAAAACAGGAATGAAAAGACAGTCCCAGCCTTCAGAGAAATTTAAGATCTAAAGGAGAATGACAGATGATGAATAGGGTTTCAAAGCACAGATTGTATAAAGTAAATGAAATAGAGCAACGGGAGAGTATCTGATGGGGTGGTGACGTACCAAATGTTAGTCTGAGGAGGCAGGGAAAGCTACTGGGGAGGTAACCTTTGCGCTGATATCTAAATATCAAATATCTAAATGAGCTGATGAGAAGGCAGCAAGGCCCATAAAGATCTAGGGGACCAGCATTCCAGCCCAAGGGAATAGAAAACACAAAATCCTTAAGGCGAGACAACGTAGATTTCAATCCAGGGCTCCAATACCCTGAAAGCTTCTCTGACCCTGACACCCGGAACTTTAGGGGAAGCAGACAGGATAGGGTCCTGCTGCCAAGAGATGATGCCTCCAAATCAGCCCTCCCCTATTTCCTGGGGTAGGAAGTCATGACAACAATGGTAGGTAGCACCACTGATTACCATCAGCCAGGCATTTCACCTGCACTTAAAGGCAGGCTCGACTCCTCCCCCTAGTGCTCCCAATCCACAGATGATGATTAAGACTCAGGGTGGTCAAGTTAGGCTTTGCACCTGGGGTTCACCAGGAGCGAGAAGCTCCTTCTCCCTGCCCACGTTCCCTGGGATCCCTGGCTCCCAGTCACGACACCTGCACTCTGTGCTTTTTCTCACGTGGAGGGCACACAATGGATCCAGCTCCCCATTACCCCAGTAACACTGGAATCAGACAGTCCTCTCGGTGGCCACTGAGCAGGGAAGGCTTCAGGCAAGTTGTAAAAAGAGGATAATCACCCCTCAAGCTCAGTGCCTGGCGCCTAATTTAAATGCTCGCTCAGTGTTATTTTTTATATTAGCTCAGGCCTTTGCACATAGGTTCCATCTACTCTTCTGCAGTTTTGGGGTGGGGGTGGGGGTCTCTATTTTGCACCCAAGGAAGGATTAAGAGCCCAAAGGCTAAGCAGCAGCCGACAAGTGGCCAGCCTGAGATGTGAGCTCAGTTCGGTCTGGCTTCCAAGGGTTCTGTCCACCACCCACATCGGCCTCTTGGAGTAGCCTCAGCCTTTATTCTCGGTATCCTATTCAGCGCCCGCAACCCCCCAGGGCTCAGGTACACACACCTATGCAGTCCCTCTGCCAGCTGGGAAGGGGCAGACACTCCCTGTAGCCCCCTCCACAGGCAGCTGTCTGCAGAACTCAGATACCTGCCCGAGTTTACACGGGAGAGGAGACTCCGTAGCCCAAGCAGCCTGCTCCTCCAGCCTTGGAAGGAGGGGGTGTGAGTGGCGCCATGGGCTGGGCACTAGGCTAAGGGCTTTATACACAGGATCTCGCTGATTCCTCACAGCTACCCTGAAGGAAATAGGGCTCATTATTCCTTCTTCAGAGACAGCGCACTGAGGCTCTTTGGAGGCCTGCCCCAGACGTGCACAGCTCATATCTCACTTCGAGGCACGCACAGGTCACGAGGGTCAGTTAAGCCAACAAGGGGCCAGGTGGAGCATTTATTAGGTGCTAAGAACGGTGCTGGGGATGGGACCTCCAGAATGTTTCTAGTCTAGCAAAGGAGACACACAAAATGCTCATCACATGACTGTTACAATATAATTGGGATTAAAGCTCCAGCCACTGAGAAGAGGGACTGAAAGAGGGTATGCAGAAATCGGGTGGGGGAGGGAAAGCTTCCCTGAGGAAGTGAGGTTTGAGGAAGTGATTCTTGAGCCCAAGAGGGCTCTAAATACATACTGCCAGTCCTAGAGTGAAGTCCTAGAGTCTGTAGGCCTTGACCCCTTTAGGTTAGGGCATGTGGTGAAGTGATGGGAGTTGAGGGTCCTGTCTTCTAAGGATCCTGCTTAAAGCACCTTCCCAAGGTCCTCTTTTTCTTGAGAGAGAAGAGTATGTGGAAAGGGTCCAGATATCACTATCTTTCCCTTGCTGACAAGTGGTTTCCATCTAAAGGCCACTCCCTTAGAGCCTGGCCAGACCACTCGGGTCACTCTCTTCTCCCCAGGCCACTTCCCAGACAGGGATGGGCCAACTCTCACCTCCGGCAAGAGGGACAGGTTCAGGCACCCCATTGTGACACACTCTGGGGAAAGGGAAATGACCACATTCTAAGGATACCCAGCATCTCTGACTCAGTTACTATGTTCCAGGCACTGTGCCTTTGCTTGTATTCTGTCATTTCTCCCAACAATCCTCAGAGATACTATCAAATCTCCATGGGAAGAAATTGCAGACGGCCGAGGTCACACAGCAAGTGAATGGGAGGACTGGGATATGAACCCAGCAGCTCCCCTCCAGTGGCCAGCAGTACTCAGTGATATGACTCCCCCCAACCCCCACCAGAAAGAAATGGACTCTGAGTAAAGTGACTGGGTAAAAGCCACTGGGCAGAGAAATGACAATGAAATGGGTTTCATTCCTGTCATTTCGAGTTCTCAAACCATGATGGGGAAGAGTAAATAAGCTCACAGAAGACCCAGGACATGAACCAGTTACCGCTGGAGGTAAGACCCCTAGAAACCAAGTGGCTCAGAGAGGGCAGCAATTTTCCCAGAGTCACACAGTCTAGGACTAGCACTTGTCAAACTCCCAGACCCAGCAATAGACTTGCACCATGCTCCAGGCCTGGAAACTAAAACAAGCCAAATTCTCTGTTGTGCTAAGCACACTAGGGGAATCCTAGAGACACCCAGGCCAAAGAATGAGCTAATTGGTGGGGCTAGTGAACGAAGTCTCTCCACAGTCCCTCCTGGGCCTCAATTTCCTCATCCTGGAAAATAAGGCTATAGTGTAGCTCCTATTTTGCTAGTTTAGTCCTGAGGACTCAGAAAAGGCAAACCCGGTGACCTGCATCCAGTAGGTGCTTAAAAAATGATAAAATAGACGTGTCGGTGGTGGTGAGGGGGGTGGGAAGGAGGCAGGAGGTGTGTCAGATTAGGCCCAGCCCATTCCTAGCTTCACTGCAAAGAGTCCCAGCGAAACAAACTTATGCGACCTCAGACCACTTAGTAGGGCGCAGCCTAATGCGTGCTTGCCGCGTCCAGGGTTTCTCCCCCTTTCCACCAGCTTCGGCCGCAGCCGCGCACCCCGCAGCCAGCCAAGGCCCCGGAACGCCCGCGCTCCCCCCCTCCAAATCGGGGGTGCAAGTGTGGGCGGGGGACGAGATTGACCTTCCCTAGCACGTCCCAGGTGCCTCGATCCCCGCACTGGGAGACTGGAATGGGGACGTAATAGAAAAAGCCCTCCGGTCGCCAGCCCCAGCCTAGGGGAAGGGAATCCGCGGAAGGGGGCGGGGAGGAGGAGTGGTCGGGCCGCAGCGGCCGGGATTTGCCTGGACTTGAAGATTCTCCCGTCAGGAGCCCAAACCCAAGATAACCTCAAGAAGGCTCCCCTCTCATTGGCCAGGAGTCCGAGGGAGCCAGGGAAGGTTCCACAGCCCCGGGGGGAGGGGGCGGAGAGGACCGAGACAGCCGGTTGATGCAACCCCATTCCTAGGTTACGCGCTCTGCTCCCCCTCCCCGAGCCCGGGGCGTTGTGGAGGGGTGGGGGGTGCGCACACACTCAGCTCGGGACAGCCCGAAGCTAGGCTGCAGCTGGGGGCTCAAGGGAAGAGTGGCGTCGCTCGGCCGCTGCTTACCTCTCCGGCCCCGGGGCCGCTGCCGCCGCCGCCCGGGGCGAACGGCAGGTAGCCCTTCAGCTCTGCGCGGCACTCGGAGTCCGCAACGATCATGGTGTGTGCCAGGATCCGGCCACGGCTCGCCGGCGACCAGTGCACCCGAGGGGGTTTGGGACGGACGCACACAGGAAGCGGGGAGTGGGGGCCGCTGGGGAGGTTCTAGAGCCCCGGGGTGTCTCTCGGGGTTCCAGAACGCTCCGAAAGCCCAGAATTCGCGAACAGCCGCTCCTCCGCTGGACTCTCCCCTCGGCCGGTTTCTGGAACCGTGAATGGCCTCGGGAACCTGGGATTGGCCTCGGCCCAGGGGTTTTCACGGCCCGGAGTGCCTCGGAAGTCCGCAGTGGCCGCGGCTGCTCGCCAGCCCAGCGCTCTTCAGCATCCCCGCCGCGGAACTGCCAGCGCTCGCCCCGCTCTGACACTAGCAGCGCCGCTCAGCCTGCTGCGGTCCCCGGGGGAGGGCGGGGACACAAAAGCCCCGCGCCGCAGCCAATCAGATGCCTGTTTCCCGGGGAGGCGGGGGCGACACCGTCCCCTGGAGCCTACGGCTCGGCCAATCGGCACCGGGAAGCGCCCGGGAACTCTGGGAGCTGTAGTCAGCCCCGGATGAATGCTGCAAACTTTTGCAAAAGGGTTTAGTCAGATTGTTGGCAATATCAGCCGAGAGTGACAGCCAAGAGAGTCATTAGGGCTGCGTGATGAAACGGGACTTCACCGGGCTGGGCCGGAGAGCCGGGTGTGAAATCACTCCCAAGTACGTTCTTCAGCTTTTCAGTTCCTGCGGGGACTGGTTAGGGTTGGGAGAGCTGGTGCTAATTAAAGAGGTGAACCCCAGATCTTTGGAGATTAGAGGGCACAGCCTTATCCCCTTGGCCTCCGGGAGAGCTCCACCTTAAAATGTACCAGGCACAGGGAATCCATCTGAGTTGTGGAGTCCCTGGAAAAGCCATTCATCGAAAGGTCCTTGGCAACCCTATGTCTAACCTCAATCCCTAAGTTGCAGTTCCCTCTCTTTCGCTTCCTTGGGGCCTCCTCCAGTCTTGTCTTCCATCCCTGCCACTCCCTTTCTAGAAACTTTGAGACAAGGTGTTCTCCTGGGTTTTTTCTCACATCTCTCTCTCTCTCTGGCCACTCCTTCTCTGACTTTCTGGGACGTGGGTGTTCCCTGGTTTCTGTTTTCATCCGTCCTCTCTCCAGACACTCTGGCCCTCCACGATCTCATCCACTTCCCGGCCTTCAGTGCTCCATTTGGGAGTAAGTTACTTCCACCGGCACCCCAGCACCTCAAAGCGAATTCATCTCCTGTTCCCTTCCCACAGTCTCTTCCTTCAGTTTTTCTTCAGACCTCCGCTTTTTGTTTCCATTTCAAAGTCACTGTTTATTCTGGATAGAGAATCCTGGATGGGCTAGATGACCTCCAGTTTTCCCTGTCTTTCTGAGACTAGGCTTACGATTCTAAGGATGACCCTCTGATTTGGTCTCCTGCCTCCAGCTCTTGAAAGAGGGAAATGAATTTCACCCTCTGCCGGGCGACAAAGGCACATGGGCTGGGGCTCTGTTATAACACCTATCCCACTCTACTTGATATTGTAATTTTCTGTATACATGTCTTATCTGACCCTCTTGATTATGGCTCCTTTAGGGCACAGTCCATGTCTTGACATCTTTGTCTCTGCCCTATGCCACCAAGGGTGTCCTGCCAATAATATGCCCTTGGTGACTGAATCTTTCTTTGACTTGAATTCCCCTCTAAGTTAGCGTATGTCAGATTCAGATTTCATTTTTTCGTTTGAAGATTTTATTTATTTTGAGAGAGAGAGAGAGAGAGAGCACGAGCAGGGGGAGGATCAGAGAGAGAGGGAGAGAGAGAATCTCAAGCAGACGCTGAGCCAAGCGTGGAGCCTGACGTGGGGCTCAATCCCACAACCCTGAGATCATGACCAGAGCTGAAATCAAGAGCTGGACACCCAACTGACTGAGCCACCTAGGTGCCCCCAGATTTCATTTTTTAAATCTATTCTGTAATGTCAATGTTTAAAGATTTATTTATTGATTTGAGAGAGAGAGAGGAGTAGCAGAGGGAGTGGGAGAGAGAATTTCCAGCAGATTCCCTGCTGAGTGCAGAGCCAGACACAGGACCTCAATCTCAGGATTGAGTCAGACACTCAACTGACTGAGCCACTCAGGTGCCCCTGTAATGTCAATATTTAGATCAAAAAGTTTTACTGGCATTTCATCAGCTACAAAATAAAGGTCAAACTTCTAGATTGACATTTGTATCTGCCAAGATCTGCCTTAATCTATCCTTCCAGTCTTATCACGGCCACATCCATGTTTCTTGCTTGGCCTTCAAACCTTTCTTCCAGTAGTTCTTTCTGCAAATCTCTGCCCACTGAAATCCTACCCAGCATTCAATGCTTTCATGTGTGTTTGTGGCCTGAATGAAGCCTTCAAAATGCCACTTCCTACAGAAAGGGTTGCTTTTTCAGCTCAGCTGAAAATAATCTCTTCCACTCCTCCACTCCTTAACACATTGTTTCTACCTCTTTATACCACTGATCTCCAAATTTGATGCAGCCTTGTTATCATCTCTGTGTGTCTTACCCCTTCCTTCTAACTGACAATGGAATATGTTACTGATCACTTTTGCGAAGTGTGGAAACTTGAGCTCAGAAAGGTAGAGCTTCATGTCAAGGTTGTACCATATCTTCTTTTGACTGCACCAGGCTGTGCCAGCACTCCTTTGAGGCAGTGTCTACTTGCCTTTGTATCCCCCATTAGCAGGCAGTGGGTCCTCAGCAAATATTTTTGAATGAATAAATATGAGTAATTCTCTTCTGTAGATTAATCCCTTAGAATCTTCAGGGAAGCCACTAAATCATTCCCATGACTTCACTTACAAAGTTAGTGATTTTGTGAAAAGAAAATGCAAAGGATACTGATATTCCCAATTTGATGAGCTTTTGTGACCCAGTCTCCAAGGAAGGAAAGCTCAGAAGAGGCACGGATACCACCATTTACTGAGCTCCAACGACAGTCCAGGATACTCTATGATCTCATGTAACTCTGACCACAACCTGGTGAGGTGTGCATTATGCCCATTTGACAGATGAGGAAACTGAGGCTCAAGAGGTTTGTTGGCCAGGATAGCTTAGTCATGTGTCGAGTAAGGATTTCAAACCCAGGCAGAAATGACTCCTAAGCAGAAACTACACACACCAAGGATGAGAGAAGGACCTGAATCGTAAGAAGCAGACTGGCACAAGGAAAGAATGCATAAAGCAGAATTACAATATATTAATTGGGAGTGACAAATATAATTGTCAAGTGGCCTGTAATTGGTGGGCCAGCACATCCCTCTTTATAGGACAGCCTCCATGAAAAGCCAAGTCACTATCTGAAAGTGGCTAGGGCAGTTGAAATTTGAGCAAAAGAATCCAGTGTAAAGATGAATCACTGAACCAGCTCCACTCAGAGCAAATCTGCTGGTCAGGGCTCCCAATTCTTCCCTCTCTTCTATTCAATAAATATTTATTGGCAAGCTAGTGTATACCAACCTCTGTCCTGGGCTCTGGAAATCCAGTAGGGAAGCTTCTTGCCCAGCAGGGCATGGCCTGGTGACACAGGCTGGGCTTATTCCTTCCCTCCCCCACACCTTGTATTTTTGGTTCAGTTAAGATCTCCACCTCCTGTTGCCATACTCACTCGACTCTTGCATCAGCTATGTTGAGGCTACTGATTGGCCAAAGCTTTTTTTATTCTTCAATCACATTCCAGCCCTGAAGAGACATCTAGATTGGATTTGAAATGTTTTTGAGGTTTCTTCGGCTTCAGACCCTCTCACAGATTTTAACCCTAATGGGATTCTCATCTGTTCTGTGTTCATTCTTCCTTAAATAATTTTCTAATCCCAAATTCTGGAATCACTTTGCTATAATAACCATGTACCCTGACCATACCTGGGGCTGTGATTTATCACTCCATCTGTAATTTTCTGAGCTCTTTTTATTGTTGTCACTACCCCCCACCCCCCATCTTGGAATACAATTCCTGCCTTCCGGGAGCTTTTGGGAAAGAAACCTAACTCTGACTGGTTTGATAAATAAGACCCACCCTCCATGGCTCATTCACACGTTTAATTACTCTACGCAGGCTTTGTGCTAGGTGTTTAGGAAGATCCTTTTGGCTGACAGGTCCTGAGCTGCGAAGCCTTACAACCAAAACTGAAATTGTCCCTTGGAGTTGTGCAGTAGGGGTAGGACAGCCGCAGACTCTAGGAAACAGTTAACTGTCTCCTAACACCACTGCCCAGGAGTCAGGCACCTAGGGTGCTAGTTTTTAGCTAGGCAACCCAAAGTGATTTTTTTTTTTTTTTTAGCTTTTAGAATTTGTTTCCTCATCTGTAAAACAAAGGAACTGAAATGAGCTCTAACCCTTCAGAGCCATTGCAGAGAGGACTCATGTTGGGTAATGTGTATAATTCAGTTTCATCGATTGTATATTATGGACAGAAACTATGAGGTTTCAAAAGCCTCCCCCCTCTTAATAAATAAAATATAAAAACTGACCAGCTGGGTGCTTTGGGATAATTCACTAAGAATTTCAGTTTGCTTTTGTCGGCTGAGTGAGCCCTCAGCGCCCCCTGCTGGCAACACTCTGCTACAGTTTAGAACGGACTGGGCAAAAAGGTTGGATGGAGGGCCACCCAAAACCACCTTGAGTTTATAGGATTGTCAGGTCCCATGCCACCGCCTAAAGGTCATGAAAAGAGTCCAAGCAACAGCTAAATAAAGATCGTGTGGCTGCTGAGGATTCCTCCGATGCCAGCAGGGACCAGACTCCCCAAAGACCTCCCAGCCTGAATGTACTTCCCGTTGTTTTGGCTTACTCTTTCATCTTACAGGCAGGAAGCTTGAGGACCCTCAGAAAGTTGGCCACACGGCAGAGACTAGAACCTCTGTCAAGCCCCCACTGCAGGGTCACTTGCACAGTTACAGGCTACCCTGGGAGCCTCACATTTCCAGAAAAAAACAAAACTGATTTTGCTCTTCTGTTCTCTCCCTCTTTCCCTCTTTCCTCCACTCCTAGAAGTCCTACTCTTCCCATTTTCAGACAGTCGCTGAAGGTCTGTCCTTGGAGTAATGCCTCTGGCCCTTGTCACCATCCTGTCCCCTCTCTTCCTACTGAAAGACGTCTGTATCCACTCCCCCCAGAAAATAAGTTGGACTTGGATTCAGGATATCGGAATTGAAGTTTCCAGTTCTAACCGTTTCTAGCTGTGTGAACCTAGGCAAGTCACTTCACTTCTCTGAAACTCGGCTCCCTGCTGTATAAAATGGGGCAATCAAGTTTACCTCCACAGGGGCTGTTGTGAGGATGAGAGCTAATGCATACAAATTCCTTAACAACGCTTGACGCAGATCAAGTGCTAAATAAACTGTAATTATTATTATTTATATGTTACTGTTCTTTAAAATATCTGACTCAGAGAATAGCAGATAGTGGATGCTCAAGAAAGATGATCTAACTATTAATATTTAAAACTCTGGAGCACAGAGACTGGCATTTAGCAGGAAGCGGTTTAACGGTGGTTAGTGTCACTGGTTTTTTGACACAAAGGCGCAGGAGGCTTACAGTCCCACCTTCCTAGCGAAAGCTACAGCACTTCTCGCTCGGCAACAGGCTCGTCTTACGTAAACCGCGGCAGCTAATAAGCAGGAAGATGGGCGGGGTTATATGGCAGCCAATAGCAGCCCGCAGCGGCGCTCACGCTGGGCGCAGGCGGGTTTCCCGGCTGGTTAAGGAAACTCAGCGCGGAGACTGCGGGGCGGGGAGTATCTTCAAATCTCCGGACTCTGCCTATCAACCGAGCTGTGATTGGTGTAGGCCGTGCCTGCCCGCCCCTCCCACCGTTCGGCCGTGGCTTCCTGGGAGGGGGCAGGGACAGCTCCGTCCGCTTTCCATTTCTTTCTTGTTTTCTCTTTCCTTTTCTTCTTTTTCATGAACGTTTGGTTTTCGTTTGCGTGTTTCCCCTCCAAATTGTAAGTGACATATGTTATTGCAGAAAATTTAGAAAATACAGCGAAGTATAAAGGTAAAGAAGTAATACGAAATGGTATCTTTCCTTTTTGATTTTTCAATGTTTTTTAGGCTTTCTGACCTAAACTGGTATTACTGCTGTTGATTGTTCTATAGTGGTAAAAGCATAAAAGTGGAAGTGATCAAAATGTCCCTCAAAGGGGATTGGTTAAGGTTAAGATACTTTCGCCCACACAATGGAACAACTTGCAAAGAAACAAAAGGAGGTAGATACGTGAAATGAAAAGGAGTGCAGGATTTAATATTAAAACAAAAAACAAGCGTCACAGTGATATATATAGAATAATCTCATAGACATCTATATGACTCAAAGAGGCAACAACTGTCTGGAAAGATATACAGTTTGCAACAAACTTAGTATCCAGTTACCTCTGGGGTGGAGGGGGAATAGAGAAATTATAAGATTGTTTATACACTTTTCTATGACAAGATGTATTATGTCTGTAACTTAAAATTCTTTGATTGATTGACTGATTGATTAGAGAGGGGGAAAGAATCTTAAGTAGACTCCCAGCAGGCTCCCACACCAGTGTGGAGGGCACCTCCCTCAATTTAGTGATCTATCTCACAACCTTGAGGACATGACCTGAGCTGAAATCAAGAGTTGGACCTTAACCAACTGAGCCACCTAGGTGCCCTCCACCAAAATTTCTTTAAAGAAAGAAGAAAACATCCTAAAAAAAAAAAGAAAAGAAAAAAAATCCTAATCCCACTACCAAGAGAGAACCAATGATAACATACTGGTTTTTTATTCTTTGCATATGTTTATTATATATTATACATTACTATTATATGTATATTCTGCCTTTTATTTATGCTTATATTTGTAGTATATAAATTATTTAGTTGTGTAGCTTACTTTTTCCACATACTACATTTCATGATACTTTTCATAGTATTAAATATTCCTTAAACATAATTTTTTAAAAGATTTTTATTTATTTGACAGAAAGAAACACAGCAAGAGAGGGAACCCAAGCAGGGAGAGCAGGAGAGGGAGAAGCAGGCTTCCTGCCTAGCAGGGAGCCCAATGCAGGGCTCGATCCCAGGACTCTGGAATCATGACCCGAGTGGAAGGCAGATGCTCAACTCACTGAGCCACCCAGGCACCACTCCTTAAACATAATTTTTAATGACTTTTTTTTGAGAGAGAGAGAGAGAGAACAAGAGTGCTAGCAGGGTGAGGAGGGGAGAAGCAGAGGGAAAAGGAGAGAGAGAATCTCATGGCGCCTGATATGGGTCTCAATCCCACAACCCTGAGATTGTGACCTGGGCCAAAACCAAGAGTCTGTTGCCACCTAGGTGCCCCTTTAATGAAATTTTTTTAAAAAGTAAGCTCTATCTGCAATTGAGGTTTGAACTCATGAGCCCAAGATCAAGAGTTGCACGCTCTACCAACTGAGCCAGTCTGGCACCCCAAACATAATTTTAAAAAAGATTTTGTTTATTTATTTGAGAGAGAGAGAGAGAGAGAGAGAGAGCATGTGTGCAAATGGGGAGGGGCAAAGGGGGAGGAAGAAAGAAATCGAAGCCGACTTCCCAATGAGTGTGGAATCTATGTAGGGCTCGATCCCACAACCTAAGACGAAACTAAGAGTTGGACACTCAACCGACTGAGCCACCCCCAAACATAATTTTTAGTGGTTGCAGAATGCTTATGTGTGATATAATTCGTTCCTTGATCCCTACTACTGGAAGATTAGAATTTTCCTCTCAATTTTTCACTATAATATATCAAGATGAGATAAAGCTCCTAGCATAAAAAGTATTGTATTTTATCCCTGATTCATTCCTTAGGTTAAATTTCTAGAAGCAAATTCATGAGTTGAAGGCTATGAGCAAATATATTTATAACTTTTGATACTAATTGTAAAAACTTCAAGAAGTTTCTTTTTGAACATTATTGATGCTTGTCTTAGTCAGCTCGGGCTGCCATAACAGAATTCCATAGACAGGGTAGTCTAAACAATAGATATTTATTTTGTCACCGTTCTGGAGGCTGGAAGTCTGAAATGGTGTGCCAGCATGGCTGAGTTCTGGTGAGAGCTCTCTTCCTGGCTCTCAGATGGCCACCTTCTTGCTCTGTCCTTCCATGGCCAAGAGCTAGCAAGTAAGCTCTTTGGAGTCTTTTCTTATAAGAGCACTAGTCCCATCATGAGGGCCCGACCCTCACATCTTCATCTAAACCTAATTACTTTCCAAAGGACTCAATTCCAAATACCATTACATTGGGGGTTAGGGCTTCAACACATGAATTTTGAAGGGATTTCAGTCCATAGCAATGTCTATTACGGAGCTAGTGCTGTGATTCAGGCAGGAGTACAGAGCTGGGTATTGCCAGGATCAAACAGGTGAGGAAGATAGAAGTAAATATAAATAGCTCAGATAAGCAAAGAACCCTGAAAATAGTCTGACCAAGTCACTGCTGGACAAAACTCTTCATGGCTCTCATTGTCCAGATTGTGTTTGGACAGACAATGGGTCATATTTGGTCTGCTGAAATAGATTGTTCAGTCCTCTGGGTTTAACAGAAAACTGAATAAATCATTAAGCTTTCAAAATTAGGAGTTTTTTATAAAATCCCCCAATTGCAAATTATCTTAGTAAACAAGTAAGATATGTTAACACTGGGCCTCCATTCCTGGTGCCATCAGTAGGACTAAGTACCTGGGCTTGTCTCCTCCAGTTCTCAGTTCCCATAATGGTAACGCATAGACCACTTGACTCATTTACATTACTAGCCCGGTCTCTGTAGGAACCTGACTTTGAGACCTCCGGACAGGGTCAAGATTCCTTAACACGGCATTCAAGCCCTGTGATGGTTTTGTGTCTTCCCTTTCACCTTGACTTGCTTCTATTCTTGTTCACTTTTGCTCAAACACACCCTTGCTCAAGGTTAAAGGATAAGGTAGTGGCAGAATGGGAATTAGACCCAGGGTTTCTCATCTCACTATCTCTTTTAACTACCCCATTTGGTTCTTCACTCATTAACTTGAGGTGTTTGTTTGTTTTTTATAACACTAGGCCAAAGCAAGCCAGTTGGCACAAAACCAAATGGAATGTAAAACAACAACAACAACAACAACAACAACAAATGGAATGGAATGGAATGTTCAGAGGTGGAAATTTTGCAGCCAGATATGCAATATCACCAGTGTCTCACTTCCCCTGCTCACTCTGTTCCAGCTACACTGGCTACTTTGCTTTGACCATGGTAAGCCACTCTTGCTTCAAAGCCTTTGCCTTTGCTATTAGACCTCAGCTTGAAAGGCTCTGTATCTTCATAGCTTATGTTATTATATTCTTTTTCCCATAAATAAATAAATACACACATACATAAATAAGTTTTTATTAACATATAATGTATTATTTGTTTCAGGGGTACAGGTCTGTGATTCATCAGTCTTACACAATTCACAGTGCTCACCATAGCACACACCCTCCCCAAGGTCCATCATTCACCTAGCCACCCTGTCCCTCCCACCCCTCTCTCCTCCATTTACCGTCCGTTTGTTTCCTGAGATTAAGAGTCTCTTGTGGTTTGTTTCCCTCTCTGGTTTTGTCTTGTTCCATTTTCCCCTCCCTTCCCCTATGATTCTATGTCTTGTTTCTCAAATTCCTCATATCAGTGAGATCATATGATAATTGTCTTTCTTGGATTGACTTATTTTGCTTAGCATAGTACCCTCTAGTTCCAACCATGTCATTGCAAATGGCAAGATTTTGGTCCTTTTTTGATGGCTGCATAATATTCATCTATCTATCTATCTATCTATCTATCTATCTATCTATCTCACATCTTCTTTATCCATTCATCTGTTGATGGACATCTAGGTTCTTTCTATAGTTTGGCTGTTGTGGGCATTGCAGCTATAAACACTCAGGTTCACATGCCCTTCGGGTCACTATGCTTGTATCTTTAGGGTAAATACCCAGTAGTATGATTACTGGGTCATAGGGTAGCTCTATTTTCAACTTTTTGAGGAACCTCCATACAGTTTTCCAGAGTGGCTGCACCAGCTTGTATTCCCACCAACAGTGTAGGAGAGTTTGCCTTTCTCCGCATCCTGTTATTTATTTTTTAAAGTAATCTCTATGCCCAACAAGGGGCTAGCTCATGATCACAAGATCAAGAGTTGCATGATCTTCCAACTGAGCCAGCCAGGTGCCCCTGTTATTATATTCTTTGTCCTGCATCTTATCAGGACAATCTATAAGGTGACAACTTGGTCTGATCACACTAAATAAAATAGTTCGATTTCAGCCATTTTATATGCCCTTACCTTGCTTTATTTTTCTTCCACCTAACATACAAACTTGTTTAATTTTTACCTTTCTCACATTATGGAAACTCCAGGGAGGCAGGACTTCGTTTGGTTTTCTATTGTATTCTGGCACCTAGCACAGTGCCTGGAACATAGGAGGCATTCAGTAACTGTTTTAATATATTAATGAATAAATAACTGAATTATACACTCCTAGAAGAATCCTACTATTTCACAAACCAGGTGATTTTCTTTTTTTAATTTTTTTTAAGATTTTATTTATTTATTTGGTAGAGAGAGAGAAATCACAAGCAGGCAGAGAGGCAGGCAGAGAGAGAGGGGGAAGCAGGTGCCCTGCTGAGCAGAGAGCCTGATCACAGACCGGGTGATTTTCAATTCATTGCATCTTTCTCCCACGAGCTAAGGAACCTTTGGGAATCTTTGTGGTTTTTGTTTGTTTGTTTGTTTTAAAGATTTTATTTATTTATTTGACAGAGAGAGCGAGAGAGCACAAGCAGGCAGAGCTGCAGAGGGAGAGGGAGAAGCAGGCTCCCCACTCATCAGGGAGCCTGATGCGGGGCTTGATCCCAGGACTCTGGGATCATGATCTGAGCCAAAGGCAGTTGCTTAATCAACTGAGCCACCTAGGCACCCCAGGAACCTTTGTTTTTAGGACTAGAGATACCAAGAATGGAATGAGAAACTTAAAGGCACCAATTAGAGGAACACTTCCAACATCATCAGGAAACTGACAGCAATGCTAGAATCTTCTGACCTCAATCTTTTTGGAAAGTTGTTAGAGACAGAAAGTGGACTAGTAGTTGGGTGGAGGGGGGAATGAAGAGTGACTGTTTAATGGCTATGGAATTTTTGAGGTGATGAAAATGTCTCGAAAGACTAGAGGTAATGTTTGCACAACATTGTGAGTATACTAAATGCCACTGAATTGTACACTTTATAGGTTTAATGATTAATTTTATGTGAATTTTTCCACAATTAAACAAGTGTGGTGAGGAAGAAGGAATTTGTGGAGTCTGGCAATTGTGAGGTTGTGCCACGTGGCACAAAGTGAAGCAGTGGCATGTGTGTCCCCATGCTTCTTTGTTCCTCTGCTTGCTTAAAAAATTTGGTTCATTCCTAGTACTTGAGGTTAAGATTTGTCAATGTGGGGTACAAGTAGTTTAGGTGTTTTCTGCTCTAATGAAGGAGTCTACCTAAAAAGGAAAGGGAAAGGAGGAAGAGACGGAGGGAGAGAGGATGGAAAGAAGGAAGGAGGAAGGAAGGACTGAGGAGAAGGACATAGTGAGTAAGCTTATAAGTGGCCAACCCAGCCCTTGGAAGATCAGTAGAAACTGGCATCCTGCCTCCTCCTTCCCATCACACCCTCCATCCTTCAGATGAACAGGATGAACTATTGTCAATTCCCAATAACTTGTGGTATCTCTCAATGCCAGACTTCTTCAGATGCTGTCACTCAGCCTTGAATATCACCCTATCCCCTTTACCTGGCCCGTTATATCTCTTCTATCATGAGGTCTTTTGAGTCCCAGATCTGGGTGGAATGCCTATTCAGGGTCCTTCTTCCAAAATTCTGCACTCATTCCCATTAGAATACTTCCCACATTATTTAACTGCTTGTTTTTCCCAATAGGCTGGGGGGTTCCACAAAGGCAGGAGCTGTGGGATGCCTGTCTGGCCCAGTGGGTAGAGCATGTGGCTCTTGGTTCCATGTGCCATGTTGGGTGTACAGCTTAAAAAAAAAAAAAGATATAAGCTGTGATTGTTTTGTAGTTGTATTCTCAGTGCATACCAAGTGGCCAGTATGGAGTAGATGCTAAATATGATTTTTAATGAATACATTTTTAAAATCTGAAAGTGGAATATATAGATTATACAGCAATGCATATTCAAGAATAGTGGAATGAAGGGTGCCTGGGTGGCTCAGTGGGTTGAGCCTCTGCCTTCGGCTCAGGTCATGATCTCAGGGTCCTGGGATCGAGCCCTGCATCGGGCTCCCTGCTCAGTGGGGAGCCTGTTTCCTCCTCTCTCTCTGCCTGCCTGTGATCTCGCTCTGTCAAATAAATAAATAAAATATTTTTTAAAAATTAAAAAAAGAATAGTGGAATGACCTAGGGTCCTCTTTATAGGAATTAATCAAAGGGTGACTCAGAGTAGATGCCACCCCTAAACTAGAGTACACTGCTTGATAAGCACGGTGTAGGCTGAATTTTAGTCCTCCCTGGCCCCTTTAGTTAGGTGTCCTTACCCAGTGAACAACCTGCCCAACCATATCAACAGATCTACAGGAATCCTTTAAACCAATGGTTGACAACTCTGGTCACATATTGGAAAAAGAGGGAGCGTTTTGAAAATACCCAAGCTCACACCTCAGTGTCAGAGATTTGGATTTATTGGTCCTGAAGCTTTGGCTTAAATTTAAAACTCTCAGGTATTTTGATGTGCCGCCTGGGTTGGGAATTACAACTTTGGACTTTCTGATGTGAAAATTTCAAACTAGACTCTCTTGCAAACGAATGTTTGCATCCTCTATACAAGCACTGACATACTCATAGGGTTCCTGATGCAGCCAAAATGCCAGTGCCAATGCCAACATCAAGAACCACAGGCACTTCTACTTCCCGGAGTCTTCACCATTACCACTCACTCCCAGATGTTCAGGCGTCCCCCCAACCTGTCCCATGTTTTTGGGGGGGAACTAATAATGGGCAGCTGAACGACTACATTGGGATTGCAATGTAAGTTTGTAAGAGCAGGAGCTTTTTAAAAGATTTTTTAAATTTATTTGAGAGAGAGTGAGAGAGAGAGCGCCCATGCGTGCGAGCACAAGTGGGGGGAGGGGCAGAGGGAGAAACAGACTCCCCATTGAGCAGAAAGCTTGATGCAGGGCTCAATCTCAGCACCCTGGGATCATGATCTGAGCTGAAGACAGATGCTTAATGATTGACCCACCCAAGTGCCCCTGTGGGAGCAGGAGCTTCGAGGGAAAGTTCTTGCTCAGCAGAAACCTGGTGTTTGACCTTGAGAAACTTCAGAATTCCTTGCTTTGGTTACTTTGCTTATAAAATTGGGTGACGGGCATTAAGGAGGGCATGTGATCGCCTGGGTGGCTCAGTTGGTTAAGCGTCTGCCTTTGACTAAGGTCATGATCCCAGGGTCCTGGGATAGAGGCCCACATCAGGCTCCCTGCTCTGCAGGAAACCTGCTTCTACCTCTCCTACTCCCCCTGCTTGTGTTCCCTCTCTCTCTCTCTCTCTGTGTCTCTCTCTCTGTCAAATAAATAAAATCTTAAAAAAAAAAAAAAAAGGAGGGCATGTGATGTGATGAGCACTGGGTGTTATATACAACTGATAAATTATTGAACACTACATCTGAAACCGAGTAGTACTGTATGTTGGCTAACTGAATTTAAATTAAAAAAAATAAACTAATTGTATGGATCTGTTTGCCAGAAATCTCACGAGATTTAATGAGCAAGTAATTATGACATATTCATAAATATAATTGTTGTGCAATTGTTAAATAATTTCAATAACTTCATTGTGTAAAATTCCATAGAAATCTTAAAAAAAAAAAAGCACTCCAGTGATTCTGACACAGGTGGTTAGGAAGCTGCTTCAACAATCTGCTCTTGCAGTTCTCAGAGCTTTGCTGGTCCCTATCTTTCCTGAGTTTTGTTTGTTTAAGTTTTCCTGAGATTCTGAGACAATAGCCTCTGTTCTTTCAAAAAAAATCTCTCTTTTTCTCCTCTGTAAGCCAGACTGCTGGTTGTCTGTTACTTGTAAACAAAAAGGATTTTATTCCAGGGAATGCTATGTTTGCAAATATTAATGTGGTTTGTGCAAGAATAATCCTAACATATCTTTTTATTCTGAAATAGCATTCATATGAAGAACTATATTAGGTATATTATATGAAGAACTGTATTAGATATATGTATTAAGGTATACTTAATAATCTGCTTTATAAAAGTGTCCCATGCCCAAGAATGCCGGCAAATGTCATGAGAAACTACTTATACGGTGGTCCTCAAAGTTCAGTGGACATTAGAATCACTTGGGGAAGCTTGTTAAACAGATTTCTGGGTTCAACCCTCAGTTTTAGCCGTCTGTGATGAGGCCTGAGAACTTGTCTTTCCAGTGAGTTCCCAGGCAATGCTGATGCTGCTGGCTTGTGGGCACTTTAAGAACCCCTGCTGTAGGGACGCCTGGGTGGCTCAGTTGGTTAAGCATCTGTCTTTGCTCAGGTCATGATCCTGGAGTCCTGGGATTAAGTCTTGCCTGAGGTTCTTTGCTGAGCAGGGAGCCTGCTTCTCCCTCAGTCTGTCACTCCCCCTGCTTGTGCTCTCTCTCTCTCTCTGACAAATAAATAAATAAAATCTTAAAACAAACAAAAAAACCAAAACCCTGCTGTAGTCCTTCTGGGGAATCTTATGACCTGTGCTATGTGTCTGTGCTTATTGGTTCAAATCACATAAATTATCATGGGATTTTAACAAAGATATATTTAAACAAATATACTTAAAAGATTTTTAAAAATGTATTTTAAAATAATATTTGTATTTGCTTTTATTATAGCAGGATAGAAAAAATTAACCACAGGTATGTCACAACAAAAAGACCATGAGTTACCACTTCCATAAAGTTCGGTAATCTTAAATTAAGCTGCTCCAAAAATTATTCATTTTATCTTCCTGAGAATTCAAGCTTACTCTTCATCTTCTACTTTTTGCTTGCTTTATTTGATCATTATTAGAGTGACTTTAATTTAAAATAGGTCTCAAGAGCAGATGGCACACTCAGGAACATCCCCTCTAAAGGGCTATTGTGGATTAGCAGTCATGAGAACACTATCATCTACAAATTTAAGGGATTCTGTAAGCCTTTTAGTAGGGGCTGGGGCAGAGGCTCACAAAAATGCAAAATAGATGTTACTTGTTCAACTAAGAATTTTAACTTTTCAAACTTTGTACTGTTGTAAAGTTTAAAAAAAAAAGGCATGTGACTTACAATTATTTTTTGCACTCCGTCTCTGAGGTAATCTTATTGCTGGCCACTTGAGTCTCAGCATCCACATCTCAGGAGTTTCTATAAACTTTCCACTACCAGCATGATGGACATGTTTTGGAAACAGACATCTAGTATCTTGTCTGCAGGAGTGTAGGGTCAATGACTTGTCCCAACTTTTATCATTCAGTGGTACTAAAGGCCTTTTTGTAATGGGGTCTCACAATAAAGGACTCACCACAGTTCTAGGGCAAATAATGGTGAATTGAAAATGTCTTCTATTGGCCCAAAATGTCACTTTTTTTTTTTTTGGCCTGGAGGAGTTACACGACTCGTTTGTGTAATGATGTGGTTAAATAAGCCTTACAGTCAAATTTGAATCAAGAACACTCAGCAAAGTAAAATATAAGAAATAATTCTGATTGTGTTATTTTTTAAAAAATATTTATTTGACAGAGAAGAGAGAGATCACAAGTAGGCAGAGAGGCAGGCAAAGAGAGAGGGGGAAGCAGGCTCCCCACCGAGCAGCGAGCCCGATGCGAGGCTCGATCCCAGGACCCTGAGATCATGACCTAAACCCTAACCCTAACCCAGGAGCCTGAGATCATGACCTGAGCCAAAGGCAGAGGCTTTAACCCACTGAGCCACCCAGGCGCCCCTGATTCTGTTATTAACAAACTAAAGTCTCAACTCCACAATAATGGGCAACTATAGGTAAAACATGATTTCTAATTCTAGTTCTTTCAATTTGCATAGGGTTAATTAGAACAAAGATAACTAGCTCATATGAAGAGCTCTCTAATCTTTCTTGTAGTAAGCTCTATACCCAACATGGGGCTTGAACTTATGACCCTGAGGTGAAGAGTAGCATGTTCTACTGAGCCAGCCAGGTACGCCTCTTTAATCACTTTATAAATGGGAAATGGACTGATGGTGCCTGGAATTTATCCTTTTAAGTAATCATTCCTGTTTTCCAGGCTGCTCTTGACCTTATGTCTTGGATGAGGGTTTATTTTTCTACCCTTCTCTGAGCACCTCTGACTAGTGTCAGAGAAAGGAATCTTTCCTTGTGTCATAGTCCCCCTCACCCTATAAACTGCATAGCACTTATGACACTGTGCTCTTTGAGTTCCCTATTTTGGGTACCCTGTCTGATTAATTTCTTTTTAAAGATTTATTTATTTGAGAGGGAAAAAGAGAAAGCAAGAGAGAGTATGCATAACTGGGAGGGCAGAGAGAGGGAGAATCTCAAGCAGACTCTGCCCTGAGCATGGAGCCTGAAGTGGGGGCTCAGTCCCATGACCCTGAGATCATGACCTGTGCCCAAATCAAGAGCTGGAAGCTAAACCAACTGAGCCACCCAAGTACCCCTATCTGATTCATTTTGGAAGTCTAGTAGTATGGTCCAGATAGTGGAAGAAGGCATTAGACACAATTCACTGAAGACAATTTATTATAATCTGTTGGCTGCACACAGATACGTATTAGTAACTGTGTTTCCACAGAAGTGGGTGGTGATACATAGTTATTCTATGGGAACTGCGTACATTTAATCATCATCATCTTTTAGATATTTGATCTTTTTCTTGTGCCGCTCAATTTCTTTCTGCAGACGCTCAATTTCCTTTATATGGTGGGTGATCTCCTCTTCATGGTGTTTCTTCAAGGCTGCCAGTTGTTCTTTACTGCGTGCTCTACAAGGATACAGTGGCTCTGCATTAAATCTCAATCCTTCATCCCACAGAGACCTCTAAGCATAACCTACGATACCTAAGGCAAAGAACAGGAGTCCCAATCCCACTGGACTCTGGCTGGTCATCCTTTTCTACCCGCTCAAGCCCCACCCACTAGTGAAAGAATACTCCATCTTGAGATATATCCACCTTAAGGATGAGCAAAATGATTCCATTTTCCTTGTGCCAGTGCCTGAAAGTCCATTATTTATGAGTTATTCCTTTCAGATTTCTCTTTAGAAAACTCCAGAGAGGTGTGACATTAAGTTCCATATACCTTATGATAGGAACCACCCAGAGATCAGAATCCCTTTTTTCTGGGGGGGGGGGAGGGGGGGTGCAAAAGGAGGGAAGAATGGACAAATAAACATGTCCTATCTCAATTTATCTAGGGCTTTCTTTGCCTAGGGAAATGCATGGCTCACTATAAAGGCCAAAACAAAGGGGGAAAAAAGTACTTGACAACCCAATTTAGGTCTCAAGAAGGGACATTCCCATGCTGGTTTGTAAAATGTTGATGTTCAATTAGATGGTATCTAAGGGCTGTGCCTTGGTTCTCTGGTATGGCAGGTGCCATGCTGATAATTCTTTTTTAAAAAATTTTTTTATTAATATATAATGTATTATTTGCCCCCAGGGTACATGTCTGTGAATCATCAGGCTTACACATTTCACAGCATTTGCCATAGCACATACCCTCCCCAATGTCCATAACCCAACCCCCCCCCCCACCTCCCAGCCACCCCTAGTGTTTTGTGAGTTTAGGAGTCTCTTATGGTTTGTCTCCTTCCCCATCCCATCTTGTTTCATTTCTCTTCCCCACCCCCCCATAACCCCCTGCCCTGCCTCTCAAATTCTTCATATCAGCATGCTGATAATTCTTAAGAGCAATAAAGGGCAGAAGTTAAAAGCTAGATGAAAGGAGAAGCAGAAACGAGATTAGTTCCACAGTGCACCCTACTGTGGGCAGAAGTCAGTAAATGATAATTTAGGGCTAGGAAAGAGTCCCTAGGTCCAAACTGCTCTGTACTCTTATGTAGGAGAGAAATCTATCCAGCCCAGCCCTAGTCTGGGCTGGGTTGGGCAGGGCGGGGCTAACGTCTCCAAGAAGTAGGGGAGGAGGGTTCCAACTAGTAGCTGCTGCCTTGGTTGGAAGCACTCTGGCGGAATTGAAGATATGGGGTCTAGAAACGGTTGAGGGTCTGGAGAGTCAGGGACTCCATAAGGAGGAGAAATGAAAGAGTAGAGAGGTTATGGATGGTTGAAGGCCGAGGTAATCAGGCTCAGGGTATCTGCCAAGTATTAGGCAGTGGTACCTATACATCCTGGAAGAATCTGGAAGCCATTTCGCAAGACCGGGAAGAACTCCATGGGTGGGCATGGTAAATGAATGATTCAGGAAGAGTTGAGCCACGGTTTGAGAGTTCTGGAGACCCGCCGGTGGAAATGGCTTGGGTTTGGGGCCCCTGAACTGTTCCGCAGGACACCGGAAGCGCCCTATAGGTGGCGACAGTCAGGACCTCAAGTGTTGGGGGTAATGGGTTTGGGGCCCGCTAGTTCTGTTGGGGGACAGGCTCCCCAGGGACCAGGGAGGGAAGGGCAAGGCCACTGGAAGTTTCTTTTTTCCTTTTTAAAGATTTATTTATCTATTCGAGAGAGAGAGCGAGCAAGCGAGCGGCGGGGGAGGGGCAGAGGGAGAAGAAGAGAAAGAATCCTAAGCAAACTCCCCTCCCAGCATGGTGCCCGACCCCCGGCTTGATCCCACAACCCGAGATCACGACCGCAGCGGAAACCAAGAGTGGGCTGCTCAACCGACTAAGCCACCCAGGTGCCGGGGCGATTGTAAGTTTAAGAAGGATTGGAAGGCCCGGAGAGATCTGGACTGGACTCCGGGCCCGGTGGACCTCACCGGAAGTATCGTTCCTCTTCAGCTTGCTCTCTCTTTCCGAAGGCCCCACCGGCCTCCCGAATCGAGCCCGCGCCGGAGTCTGACTGCGGAGAGAGATGGGAACGTCGGTAAAGGTGCGAAGGGGAGATGGAATCTGCGCTCAGGGATGGGGCTGCGGACACTACCGCCGGCATACCCGTTCGGAGCTGAAGCCTAGGGCTTGCATGGACCTGACGCCCCACAAACCCAGCCGCATCCGAGCAGCCAAAGCCGTGACAGCCATTGTCGTTGGAGTAGGACCCTTCCAGTTGCGGGCGTTGGAGTCTCTCCGCAGGCGCTACTGACTCTGGGAGCCAGGGCAGCCAATCTTTTCGATGGAGAGGCGGGATGAACCTAGGAGTAGCGAATTATGAAGTGGAGGAGGCGGGGTTCTGCAGCTCGCAGCGAATGCTGAGCGAAAGGCGGGCCTATTCTTAGCCAATCCCTAGCAAGGTCTTTGGGGCTAAAGGCCTAGAGAATAATAATGGCGTAGGAACGCAGTCTGAAGTCCAAATCCGGGCTTTTGGACCAATCAGAGGGAGGCGTGGCATCCACCCCATCCCAGGATTCCACTCCTGAAGTTGTTATTAAACCTTCAAAGGAAGCCTTCCCTTTCCTGGACTACTAACATCGATAAGATAGCTAATGTAGGGGCTGGGGGGGCTATGTCCAGGATGCTCCAACTTAGGGTTCTGGGGAAAAATTTTTATATGTGTATGTAGTCTCTTAAGAGGTGCCAGTGTTGTACTGTTGCACTGACATTTCACCCAAGTCGCAGCTTAAAAGTTACCTCAGAAACTTCCCCCAACCTCCTTAGTCATTCTATTACAGCTACGTTTTGTTCTTTCTCGCTCTTTCTTCGTGCTTTCACTATTTGAAGTTATCAGGGTTTTGGTCAAGTAGGCACTGAATTAATATTTGTAAAATGCATTAATATGTAATTGAACAGTCTTGATAACTGGACTTTTGGCAACGTGATGTAATGAAGTGGAAAAGAGTATAAGTAGGAATCGGGAAGGCTTTGCCATGACCTTCCTTTCACCATCTAACAAATGTAAACAAGACCATAGTGGATTATAGCCTTTTCCTAAGTAATTTTTTCTTTCTGGGCCCAGTTCTTCCTCCTTTAGATGAGAGGATTGGGCCAGATTATATTATTCGTGATTATAAAAATATCTTCTTTGCTTTCTGTGAAATTGTAGAAGTGTTTTTATTGATCATCTTTTGGTTGGAAAAATACCAGCCTTAGTTTGTATGACTTAAATGATAGGAAATGCCTGCAGGGCACATTTTCAAATGTTCATGGCAGAAAACTTGGAAAAATACAAAAGCAGAAGGATAGAAATGATAATCACTTTTAAGCCCACTACCTAGTGGTAATAATTTCCTGTGTTTCTAGGTGATATTTAAGTGCCATTCTAATTTCAGAAACTGTTCTATTTTTCAGGTACTGCTGTTTCTTGATTATCTCCTAGGCTAGGCAATCAATGGAGGGTCTTACTGAGTTTGCGCAATGGATTGTAAAGGCACTAGGATGGCTGTAATTTTTAAAAAATGGAAATGACCAGTGTTGGTGAGGATGAGGAAAAACTGTAACCCCTGTACATTGCTGGTGGGAATGTAAAATGGTTCAGCTACTGTGCAAAATAGTTTGGCAGTGGCTTAAAAAGTTAAATACAGAATTACCATAAGACTCAGCGATTTCACTTCTAGGTATGTACTTCTCCTCCCCAAACTGAAAACTGTCATTCAAACACAAGTACACACGTTCATAGTAGCATCGTTTCACAATAACTAGAAGGTGGAAACTATCCAAATGTTTATTAATTGATGAATGAAAACAAACTGTGGTATATTTATATGGCAGAATAACATTCAGACATAAATAGTAATGAAGTAATGACACTTGCTATATTTTGGATGAACCTTGAAAACACTATGCTTAGTGAAAGAAGGCAGACACAAAAGATCACATATTGTATAATTGCATTCATGAGATGTCCAGAATAGGTAAACCCATAGACGCAGAACACAGATTGGTCGTTGTGAGGGATTCAGTAGAAGGGGAAATGGGGAGGGACTACTTAATAGGTGCCAGGTAAACTTTTGGGGTGATGAGACTGTTTTGGAACTAGACAGAGGTTGGCGGTTGCACGACATTATAAGTGTAATAAGAGACACTGAATTATTCATTTTAATTACATGTTATGTATATCTCACCTCAATTAAACAAAGTAGTTAGTTAGAGGTGTCTGGCTGGGCTGCGAACTCTTTAAGAGTCACAAGGAAGTGGGCGGGGCTAGAGAGGAGGACCTGTAAGAATCACAGGAGGCTGCGCCTGCGCAGAGGAGTCACGTGGTTGCTGGGCCGGGGAAATGGCGGCTCCAGGAGAGAGTGGGGCTTCGGCTGGCGGAGGGAGCACCGAGGAAGCATTTATGACCTTCTACAGTGAGGTGAACACCGAGTGAGGAGTAGTGGCACCGGGGCGACTCCGCCCGGTCCTACTTTCCCAGCGGGCAAAGGAAGTGGTCTTCCTGGCCTGGACCGTTGGGCGGCTCCTCCTGTCTGGCCTTTGGGGAGGCGGGGGGCTTGGGGTGTGTGTTCGTCTCTGCCTGATAGCTGCTGAGGGAATCCCTTGGGCATCGGAAAAGGGGCCAGGGTCCGACGTCTGCGGGTAGACGACGAGTGTAGCCAACGAAGTGCTTGGGCGCGTGCAGAGGCCCCCAAGTCCGCGGAGTGGGAGCCTGGCAGGGGCTGGCAGAGGCTGGCCTTCTTGGGGGCGACTTAACTGTCTTGGACCTCATTTTTATTTTAAACGGAAGCACTGTTTTACTCTTAGTCCTATGTAATGAGTTGTATTAGTGGTTATTTCTGCCATTCGCGAACGCCAGGCACTATGCACCATGCCAGGTAGGCATTATCTCTGTTTTACAGATGACAAACCTGAGGTTTAGGGAGGTGAAATAATTTGTTCTGGGTTCTAAGGCAGAAAACAGCTTGGTATCATGTTAGGACTGGAGTCAGTTTGGTCTGAGCCTCGATTACTGTTGCATTTCCAGCGCCTAGAACTTAGTGATTGCTTGGTAAATTTTTGTTGAATAAGTGAATGAATAAATAAAAGAAAAGCATACCATTTGGAGTCAGAGGACCTTGGATTGGATTTTTGAGAGGCAGTTAATTGGATTGTGGTTGAATTCTTTTCAAGGCATTGATTTTTCAGATCCTCCGTTTCCACTATTGTAAAGCGAGAGTTAATATTAAAACAAGTTTTATGAACATTAAAGGAGTTAGTGTTTCAGAACGTGTCTAAGAGGTAAAGCTGAAGATGGACGTCTGTGAGTTGGCATGGGTTTGAGGAATGGAGTTGTGCCCTTCTAGGCTGTGAGCTACTCAGTTCAGCACAATGTTACATTCATCGTTTATCTTTTATTTTTAACAGTGCTTGTTACATAGTAGTTTCTCCAAAGTATTAAATTTAAAAACAGAGTTAGCACATCTTTTGTAGTTTGTCCTTTTGAAATGCCCAATTAACTTGAAAATGTTGATAAACTGGTACCAAAGTTTATTGACCTCTAATGACTACTCTGTAGTTACACAGGAAATTGTTTCACTTACTATCTCTTAGTTAAAGAGAAAAAGAAAAAAGAAAAGAAAAGAAAAGCAATCCTGGTTTGTTTGAATGGAATGAGAGAAAGTACCTAAAGGAGAATCCTTCAGTCATCATTCAGTCAATGTTATTGAATACCTGACGTGTACTGTTTAGGTGCTAGAGGTATGGTAGTGAACAACAGAGAAAAATCCTGTTTTCATAGAGGTTGCATTCTATAGAGAAGGATAAGCAGTAAGCAAACATGTACAATGTAGCGTCAGGTAGTAGTAAGTGCTATGAGGAAAAATAAGTCTGAGAAAGAAGGTAGAGTGTAAGGGATAGGAAGTGGCATGCTATTTTAAAGAAAGTGAAGAGGGAAGGTACTGAGAAGGAATGGCTTTTTATGTTACTGAAATTATTTCCGAATTCCTTTTGGTCATAGGAATAAAGATGGTATATAACATACCAGTGATTCATTTTAACTAGTATTACAACTTTGACAGTGGCACCAAGGATGTTTTCCTGGAACTGCCTGGTGCTTGTTCTCCTTAACATTGTGTTTGTGACAGCTGTTTTTCTTTTTTCTTTTTCTTTTCCTTTTCCCTTTCCCTTCCCTTTTAAGATTCTATTTATTTATTAATTTGGGTGGGGAGGGGCAGAAGAGAGGGGAAGAGAAAGAATCCCAAGCAGACTCTGCACTGAGTGCAGAACGGGACACAGGGCTCAATCCCAGGACCCTGAGATCATGACCCAAGTGGAAATCAAGACTTGAGTGCCCAACCGACTGAGCCCCTGGGCCAGGGATTTTTCTAACTCTAGTTGAGTTTGGTAGGCAGAGTTACTTGCCTCTCCCATATACTTTTTTAATGCTGTTTTTAGTATATATTTCAGTGTAATTGTATTTTTCTTAAATAAAAAGTTGTAAATTAAGCATGAACAGCACAGGTACATCTTCCATCATTACAGTGGAAGCTTTTTGAAAGTGTCAGCTGTGATATATTTATGTTTGAATGTTCTTGGTTCCTCAAACTATTGGAGTTAAAATTCTTGTTTGCAAGTTGGGTAGGTGGGAACAAGTCAGTTAACCTCTCTAAGTCTCAATTTTCTTATCTGTAAAATGGGGATAATAGTAATATCTACTGTATAGGATGGTTGGGAGGAATAAATATGTGTAACGTTTTTACGTTATTAGAATCCAGTAAATGATAATTATTGTAATTATTCCCAAGACATTTGGCAAACTGTCTTCCACATGTAGACAAATGTTTGCTGAACATGTCAGTAGCTTCTTAAGATGACAATTCAGAGTTTATTATCGAACTTTACTAATCAAGTTTTTATGTCCCTTCATTTTAGGTGAAACAAATAGAGAAGAGAGATTCAGTTCTAACATCCAAAAATCAGATTGAAAGATTGACCCGTCCTGGTTCTTCCTACTTCAATTTGAACCCATTTGAGGTGAGCCATCTGATGTTGCTGTGGCTTTGTGATGAGGGAGCTTTGCATAGCTGCAGGCAGACTTACATCAGAACACACAATGTGTCTTATAGTTGGAACTGAGATGTGGTGGTTTTATTGAGAAGAGGTTGAAAGGCAAATGTTAAAGAAAATGAGATGGTTTTCATCTTGTCAAATATTCTCCATCTTCTACCGACCCAAATGTATAGGACTTAATTTTCACATGTGAAGGGGTAGCTAGCTTGATAAATTTAGGATCTTGATTTAGTTTCTTGTTACAGCTTTTCTGTTTTACTGCAGTAACAAATATCAAAAACCCAACAACCAAAAAATGATCACAAGTTTGTAGATAAGCAAATATACTTTTCGCGTTTCCTTAGTTTTCTTATCTATCTATCTATCTATCTATCTATAAAGATTTTATTTATTTATTTATTTATTTGACAAGGAGAGAGAGATCACAGGAGGTAGAGAGGCAGGCAGAGAGAGAGGAAGAAGCAGGCTCCTTACTGAGCAGAGAGCCCGATGCGGGGCTCGATCCCAGGACCCTGAGATCATGACCTGAGCCGAAGGCAGAGGCTTTAACCCACTGAGTCACCCAGGTGCCCCTATTTTATTTATTTTTTTAAAGATTTTTATTTATTAGAGAGAGAGAGAAAGAGATAGCAAGAGAGAGCATGAATGGGGAGGAGAGGGAGAAGCAGGCTCCCTGGGAGCAGGAAGCTGAACGTAGGGCTCAAGCCCGGGACCCTGGGATTATGACCTGAGCCAAAGACAGGCACTTAATGTACTGAGCCACCGAGGTGACCTAGTTTTATAATTTTAAACTTTTCCCAATTATAAAAGTAAATCATATGTTTTTTAAGATTTTATTTATTTGTTTTTTTATTTTTTTTTGTTTTGTTTTTGACAGGAAGGATTTATTGGTGGGCATGAATAGGGAGGGGGCAGTGCCAAGGTTTTCATGAGTGCAGAGCGCCCTCCATTTGTTCAAGGGACCATGATTAGGGATCTATTTGACCCCACAGCCATCTGGGATAAGCCACTTTTCAGCCATCATGTCTTCAAATTAGTCCACATTAAACTTAGTAAAACCCCACTTCTTGGAGATGTGGATCTTCTGGTGGCCAGGGAACTTGAATTTGGCCCTACATAGAGCCTCAGTCTCATGCTTCTTGTTCTGTGGCTTGCTATGGATGGACATGATGACTTGGTCAATGTGGACCCTGGCTTCTGTGCCCTGGGGCTTTCCAAAGGCACCCTGCATACCTGTCTTCAGCCTGGATTGGAGATAGCATGAGGTCAGACCTCAATGTCCAATGGAAAGGCTGTCTCCAAGGTCCCTTAGGGCAACCCATACAGTCAACAGGGTGCATAGCCAAGGAAGCTACTGTTTGTAGCCGTGACAGACTGGGCCCCCATGGAGAAAGAACACAGTCAGCTTAATGGCTGGAGATATTTGTTTATTTAAAGATTTTATTTATTTATTTGTCAGAGAAAGAGAGAGAGCATAAGCAGGGGAAGTGGCAGAAGGAGAGGGAGAAGCAGGCCCTCCGCTGAGCAAGGAGCCTGTTGTGGGGCTTGATCCCAGGACCCTGGGACCATGACCTGAGCCAAAGACAGATTCTTACCCAACTGAGCCATCCAGGCATCCCAAGATTTTATTTACTTATTTGACAGAGAGAGAAAGAACACAAGCAGGAGGAATGGCAGGTAGAGAGAGGAAGAATCAGGCTCCCCACTGATCAGGGAGCCTGATGTGGGCCTCCATCCCACTCAGGTCATGATTCCAGAGTTGACGGCAAGTGCTTAACCAGCTGAGCCACCCAGATGCCTCAGGAAACTTATTTCTTATAAAGATTTGAAATATAAAGAAGCAAGAATAATCTTGTATAATCCCACCTAAGAGAAATAGCCACTCTTAATTGTTTATGCTTCACCTATTTTAAGTGTTTTATTTTAGGGACACCTGGGTGGCTCAGTTGGTTGGGCAACTGACTCGATATCAGCTCAGGTCTTGATCTCAGGATCATGAGTTCAAGTCTCACGTTGGGCTCCATGCTGGGCATGGAACCTACTTAAAAAAAAAAAGAGTTTTAAAACAAGGAGGATGATGCACTTCATTCTTAATATTTTAAATGCTGTATTATTAAAAAAAAATAAATGCTGTATTATATAAAATACACTTTTGAATACATTTCTTTTTTTAAGATTATTTTATTTTTTTAATAAAAGTTTATTCTTAAATGTACAACAGGATCTAAGACAAAACTTAATTCCAGCTATAGGTAACAAGAGATGCTATGACAGGGAATCCAGATGTTTAAACAGGAATGGAATTAAGGACATCATTGCCTCTGGCACAAGGAACAGCTTACTTTTTGCCAGATTGCTTAATTCCACCTATGGCCAGGGGACCCTTCCCCGCGGCCTTCGCTTCTAGCTCCTCAAGTTTCTTTTGCTTCTCTTTTCTGTTTCTGCTTGAATGCCTTAGCTTCCTCGTCCATCCTCTTGGCCTGCTTCTTGGGTTGCTTCGGGAGCTTTCTCTCACCACCTTCACGGCTGGACATGGTGCCTGCCGCCCTTTCTCCAGACCTTGTCACTGGAAGCAGTAGATAGATTTCTGAAAGTCTTTATAATTATTATTTAAATAATTCCTTTATTATAGGATATTTAAACTAATTTCTAATTGTTTACAACTATAATTTTGACATGAATATTGTTACATCTGATGATAACACTGAGTATTAAAAACCTTTTTGTTCTCACTTTTTTAATCTGGTAAAATATACATAACATAAAATTAACCATTTTAACCATTTTTAGGTGTACAGTTCAGTGGCATTAAGTACATTCAGTGTTGTGCAACCATTACCACTGTCATTTCCAGAACTTTTTCATCATTCCAAATAGAAACTCCAAACCCATTAAACAATAACTCCCCATTCCTCCTACCCTCCCCCCCAGTCTATTTCTGTTCTACTTTCTGTTTATGAATTTGCCTATTCTGAGGGCCTTGTGTAGGTGGAATCACATAATATTTGTTCTTTTGTCTTTGGCTTATTTTATTCAGCATGCCTTCAAGGTTTATCCATTGCTTCTGTTTTTTGAAGAGTAATTTTTTTTGGAAGATTTTATTTGTTTATTTGACAGAGACACAAGGAGAGAAGGAACATAAGTAGAGGCAGTGGAAGAGGGAGAAACAGGCTTCCTGCTGAGCAGGGAGCCTGATGTGGGGCTCAAACCCAGGGTCCTGGGATCATGACCTGAGCCGAGGGCAGACGCTTAACGACTGAGCCACCCATGTGCCCCTTGAAGAGTAATTTTTAAAGAATTTTTACATTTTAAAACAATCTCAGCTTTGTAGAAAGGTTACAAGTGTACTACGTAACTAACTAGACTAGTTACAAGTGTAGTAGACTAGACTGTGTACTAGACTATCTGATACTAAGTTGTCCATATGCTGCCCCTTTGCCCTGCAATACTTGAGTGTATTTTTCCTATAAATGACACTCTCCTACTGAAGCACAATATAACCATAAAAATCAGGAAAGGAATACTGGTAAGTAACATTGTTACCATGTAGTTCTCAGACCCCATTCAGTTTTCCTGTTGTCTCAGTAATGTCCTTTGTAGCAAAAGGATCCAGCCCAGAATCAACTGTTACATTTAGTTGTCATGTCCTTTTAGTCTTCAGCCTGGAACAGTTCCTCAGCAATTCCTTAACTTTGGTGACCTTACCATTTCTGAAGATTATAGGCCAGTTATTTTATAGCGTATCTCTCAATTTGATTTTGTTTGATGTTGATTTTGTTTCTTTGATGTTTCAACTGGATTCAGTTTATGCTATGTTGGCAGGAATATCACAGAAGTGATACTGTATTCTTCTCTTTGCAACTTATAAAGTACATGGTATTTCCAATAGCTTTAACCCATTTCTGATGATGTTAACTGGATCACTTCAAGAGGTACCTGGTGTGTTTATTAATGAAGTTACTTTTTTCCTTCTTTGCAATAAGTATTTTATGGGGAGGTACTTTGAGACTGTGTAAATATCCTCTCCTTATCAAAGTTTCAGTTTTCTCATTTGCTAGTATAGATTGAGGGTTTCCTATTTTATTCAGTGCGTTATATTTTGATATTTATTTTATTGCCCACATCCCAAATTTGGCGAGTAGATTACCTTTCAAGCCAGATCCTATCTTTCAGTATGTCTTCATCATTCTTTGATTACTAGGTACTCTTGTACTTTTCCTGACCCAGCCTAAAATTAATCATTTCAATGAAGAGCTCTGTTTCCTTTTAGTGAAGGATGTATTTAGAAGTTTAGATTTGGGTGCTAAGTGTACCCATTGCTGTTGGGAATGTCACTGCTCCAGATCCGATTGGTAGACAGGGCCAAGGATTGAGTGTGTGTGTGTGCTTGTGTATGTGCTTGTGTGTGTGTGCATAGGTGCATTTGTGTACATGTGTATATACATGTATTTACATCCAATTTAAATCCAGCACTACAGAGTTTATTCTTATTTTTTTTTCCTTTCCCTGTTTGTGGTTCCTCTTCACAGTGAGAAATTGGGCTCCCACTATCCCACTATAATATATATATATTTACTTAATTGATCCTCCTGTTTGCGTCTAATCTCCCAACTGCCATTCCTTTCCTCTTGTGAATGCCCTCCGCACCCCGCTTTATTCTGACACCAGCACCAGGCTGCCTCACTGTGCAAAAACCCTTCTCACCATACCTGAGCTCAAAACTCCCATGCCAGGTTACCCTTCTCTGTAGGTCATTCCTCCTCCAGCCCAGGCTCCCTGTGCTTGCCTTCTACCCCTGGGGGCTCCAGCATCCTCCTCATCAAGCAGGCACCTTCCTACCCTGCTCTGGCTTGGACACCCTGTGTTAGGCTAACTACATATGAGAACACCCTCCTCATCTTACTTGGGCTTTAACTCCACACTCTAGGTCACCCTCGTGCATGGAGGTCCTCTTCACTCTGCTCAATTCCAACTTCTGTGCCAGCCGTACTTCTATACACATGCTCTCGACATCCTGCTTGGGTTCGGACTCCTCTCGTTGGGCTGCCTGCTTACACTGGCTGCCCTCCTCCATGACACCCACCTTACCAAGCACAGGTTTCCCATGCCAGGCCACTCCTTCGTGGAGATGTTCTTGTTTGGGCTCCTATACTCTGTGCCAGGCCATCTTCCCTTGTGGACACTTTCCTTACCCTGCTCAGCCTCAGATACGCAGCGTTGGGCTCTACTTCCTTGTGGATGCCTTGCTTATCCCTCTTGGGCTCTGATACCCTGCACTTGGCCACCTTCCCATGTTTAGTCTTTCCCTGCTTAGGTGTCAACACCTTATGCCAGGCTGCCTGTCCACTGAAGTGCCCTTCTCACCCCACTTCATACCTCCACGTCAGGTTGCCCTTCTGTGTGGATGCTCTTCTCACCCGTTTGTGCTCCACCGCTGTGTGACTGGCCACTACTCCCTGTGTGGTCACTATTATCTTCATCCCACACGGGCTCTGGCACGGCCCCACCCAGAGTAGATGTCTATTAGTACATGACTAAGTGCCTGGCCTCACTTAATGTGTTTGGATTGCATTGCTCAGAAACGTAAGGGGAAGATAGAAAGCTTAGAGAGTACTTTCCTTTTTTTTTTTTTTTTTTAAAGATTTTATTTATTTGACAGAGAGGGAGAGATCACAAGTAGGCAGAGAGGCAGGCAGAGAGAGGGGGAAGCAGGCTCCTTAATGAGCAGAGAGCCCGATGCGGGGCTCGATCCCAGGACCCCGAGATCATGACCCGAGCCGAAGCAGAGGCTTTAACCCACTGAGCAACCCAGGTGCCCCTTAAAGAGTACTTTTGAGGGGTGCCTGGCTGCCTCAATTGGAGCCTGCAACTCTTGATCTCAGGATTATGAGTTTGAGCCTCATGTTGGGTGTAGGGTTTACTTAAAAAATAAACAAAATCTAAAAAAAAAAAAATCTTTTAAAAAAGTACTTTTGATTTTGGGGAGGGCATGGAGCAGATCATTTGTTTGAGAAGTGATAAAGAATTTGATGGTAGATCCTTTCTGTTTAACCATACTCTTAAATTGTACATTGTACCATGAAAAGGGGACATCATGTTTCCTGTGGAGGTAATTCATGTTTCCTGTGGAGATCTGATTGACAAGAAATGACAGATTGGGGTGGCTCAGTTGGTTGAGCAACTGCCTTCGGCTCAGGTCATGATCCTTGAGTTCCGGGATCGAGTCCCACATCGGGCTCCCAGCTCCACGGGAAGTCTGCTTCTTCCTCTAACCGTCTCTCCTCTCATTCTCTCTCTCAACGTTCTCTGTCTCTCAAATAAATAAATAAAATCTTAAAAAAAAAAAATGACAGATTGCTGGGACCAGTATGAAGGCTAGTATTTTAATGCCTTACTAGTTACTGTGGTTCTGGAAGTTACTGCCCTGTAGCTCCTGTCCTGATTATAGGAAGTACTTTTGAGTATATATATACATTATGCATATGTGTGTATGTATGTATATGTTCACACACACAGTTGACCCTTGAACAATGCAGGGATTAGGTGTGCAAACCATTGCATAGTCGAAAATCCATGTATAACTTTAGACTCCCCCAAAATTTAACTGCTAATAACTACTATTGACCAGAAACCTTACTGATAACACAAAACATCAGTTAACACCTATTTTCTATGTTATATGTATTAAATACTTTATTCGTATAATAAAGTAAGCTAGCAAAAAGAAAATATTAAAATCATAAGAGAAAAGATATTTATAGTAGTACTGTATTTATTGAAAAGAAAGTCCGCATGTAAGTTGACCCACACAGTTCAAACCTGTGTTGTTCAAGGGAGACTGTATGTGTGTGTTTGAATATATACATCTTTACACAAAGATATGTTAAGGTTGACACACTGGGGAACATGGGACATTGTGTTTGAATGGGCAAGACTCCATGACTATCCATTAGAATATTTGTCTTTTCTATTTTCTATACATGTGCTGGCCTCTTTATAAGGTGGACGTCATTGTCATAGTCTCCTTATAAAGTTGCTTTTTGACTCTAAGTCAGAATTTTAGGTGTTCCTGGAAATGAGTAGCTTTTGCTTCTCATGCAACAACTATTGTGACATCTAAATGAATCTGATTTTTCTTTCTTTTTTTTTAAATTAACATATAATGTATTATTTGCCCCAGGGTATATGTCTGTGAATCATCAGGCTTACACATTTCACAGCATTTGCCATAACGCATACCCTCCCCAATGTCCATAACCCTACCCCCCCCCCACCTCCCAGCAACCCTTCGTTTGTTTCGTGAGTTTAGGAGTCTCTTATGGTTTGTCTCCCTCCCCATCCCATCTTGTTTCATTTCTCTTCCCCACCCCCCCATAACCTCCTGCCCTGCCTCTCAAATTCTTCATATCAGAGCGATCATGTGATAATTGTCTTTCTCTGACTGACTTATTTCGCTTAGCATAATACCCTCTAGTTCCATCCACGTCGTTGCAAATGGCAAGATTTCGTTTCTCTTGATGGCTGCATAGTATTCCATTGTATGTATATAACACATCTTCTTTATCCATTCATCTGTTGATGGACATCTAGGTTCTTTCCATAGCTTGGCTATCGTGGACATTGCTGCTATAAACATTCGGGTGCATGTGACCCTTCGGATCACTACATTTGTATCTTGAGGGTAAATACCTAGTAGCGTGATTGCTGGGTCATAGGGTAGCTCTATTTTCAACATTTTGAGGAATCTCCATACGGTTTTCCAGAGTGGTTGTACCAGCTTGCATTCCCACCAACAGTGCAGGAGGGTTTCCCTTTCTCCGCATTCTTGCCAACATCTGTCGTTCCCTGACTTGCTAATTTTACCCATTCTGACTGGTGTGAGGTTGTATCTCACTGTGGTTTTTTTTTTTTTTTTTTTTTAAGATTATTTATTTATTTATTTATCAGGAAAGAGAGAGAGTGAGAGAGAGCAGGTCAGAGTGAGAAGCAGACTCCCCATGGAGCTGGGAGCCCGATGCGGGACTCGATCCCGGGACTCCGGGATCACAACCTGAGCCGAATGCAGTCGCTCAACCAACTGCGCCACCCAGGGGCCCTCACTGTGGTTTTGATTTGTATTTCTCTGATGCCGAGTGATGTTGAGCATTTTTTCATGTGTCTGTCGGCCATTTGGATGTCCTCTTTACTGAAATGTCTGTTCATATCTTCTGCCCATTTCTTGATTGGATTATTTGTTCTTTGGGTGTTGAGTTTGAGAAGTTCTTTATAGATTTTGGTACTAATCCTTTATCCGATATGTCATTTGCGAATATCTTCTCCCATTCTGTCAGTTGTCTTTTGGTTTTGTTGACAGTTTCCTTTGCTGTGCAAAAGCTTTTGATCTTGATGGTCCCAGTGGTTCATTTTTGCCCTTGCTTCCCTTGCCTTTGGAGATGTTTCTAGGAAGAAGTTGCTGCGGCTGAGGTCGAAG